>VUYV01000170.1:1755961-1785938 GCA_008711295.1 Anarhynchus alexandrinus
GGCGCGAAGGCGGCTGTGGCGGCGGCGGAGCAGGGCGATGGCGGGCCTGCGGCCGGGTCCGAGGCCGGGCGGCGGCAGTCGCGCCGGAGGGCGGCGAGGAGCGGCGGGTGCTTCGTCAGGTGAGGCCGGGGCGCGGTGCAGCCGGTAGCGCGGGCTTGCAGTGGCGCCTAGGCGGGGGTCATGGGAGGAGGAGCGTCGTACGTGTGGGTTATCTGTAAACCCTCTGTAAACCTGCTCCGGGCAAGGCACGGAAACTGGGCTAGACATCACCCTGGCAACTCTTCCTGTCGTTTGTTTTGGGTTTTTATTCAATACTAGAATAGTTTTCTAAGTGAAGAGTGAGGAAGGCTCCGCGGAGATCTTAGAGCCCCTTCCAGTGCCTAAAGGGGCTCCAGGAGAGCTGGGGAGGGACTCCTGATCGGGGAGGGGAGCGATGGGACGAGGGGGAATGGTTTGACACTGAAAGAGGGGAGATTGAGATGAGGTATTAGGAAGAAGTTCTTTGAGGGTGGTGATCCCCCGGCGCAGGTTGCCCAGAGAAGCTGTGGCTGCCCCATCCCTGGAGGTGTTCAAGGCCAGGTTGGACGGGGCTTGGAGCAACCTGGGCTGGTGGGAGGTGTCCCTGCCCAGGGCAGGGGGGTGGGAACTGGATGGCCTTTGAAGGTCCCTTCAAGCCAAACTATCCTGTGATTCTATAATTCTATTGTATGAATGAAGAAGTCCTTACTAATTTACTCTTCTTTCATACCGCAGTCCTGAAGTAAATAAGAGAAGATCGAAAAGTGCACATGTGGATTATTTTCAGAAAACTGGGGAGATGACGCTAAAAACAGGTTTTCATTTCACAGCTCCTTGTCGGAGTACCCGTTCGAGGGTGAAAAGAGACAGCACAAAAGCTGCAAGAATGGTCTCAGAGAACGAGGATTGTCACAGTCAAGTGCAAGGCCTCAGTATGCAAAATTGTGAAGAGGATAGAATTCAAAACATTCAGACTGGAAATGGACAGTTGGAAGACTTTATGTCCACTCTGGAAAGTGAAGATTTGATCGTGAAAGGCGTAAACCCAGAGGACTGTTTGAAAACCAAGAAAAAGGGGGCAGGTGGAAAAGGTGCTCAGAATAAGAAAACTGGAAACAGCTCAGAAAAGAGGAATCGAGATAATACCCAAAACAAAAGACAGAGAAGAGCATGTAACAAACAGGAAACCGAGTGCATTCAAAACAAGAAATTCTGCAGAAAGACAGATGCGCGTGTCGTTGATTGTCAGGGTGTAGGTGATCAGAATGCAGACCCCATGGACGCAAGAAAAACTCTGTTAAGAATGTCCAGGTCACGGTCAGACAAACAGCTAAGGTCAGTGACAGCTCGCTCACAAAGGGAGTTGGAGAGCCTAGCAGAGGAGGAGAGTGTGGAGACAGGTTCTGACGGCACGTCTTCTGCAAAATCTGAGGAGGAAAACAATGGATTGAAAGTAGGGAAAGGGACAGACCAAGGGAATCCAGGTAACCAGGATTTTAAATCTGACACTGAAACGGATGCTAACGTCTTTCAGCCGTGTGACAAGAAAAGCTTCACAGCAGTTAAAATGCTGCCAGGTATTTGTGTGGTTGTGAGCAGAATATTATCCTAATGTTCTGCGTGGGGCTCTCCTAACTACATGAGCAAAGTGTTCCGTTTCAGGGCAAGCTGCTTTGACCTCTGAAACTATCTAATTTTTTTATCCAACAGTATTTAACTTAATGCAGATTTATTCACAGCTGGAACTTACTCTACTGATCTTTTTAGCTGTATAGTATTATATAACAATGTTCGTTACCTTCACTGCACTAACTCTTTTTAAGTTGTTGCTCAGCTGGTCAATTTGATTCTTAAAAAAAGACTAGTTTTGGCTTGTTTCATGTGCTAGAATCTGTTTCCTCAGAGTGTGACAAAGTAGCAGTTTATCTTTCAAAGGTTTTTCATAGACTTGAAATATGGAGGAGTACTGGAGGGAATCTAAAGCACATTTATGTTCTGTACACCTACAAGAAATCCTTGCATTTCCATCGCAACGTACAGGGAAATGGTGTATGAAATGTGACAGCACAATACTTGGGATTTTTTTTTCTTTTTAATGCTAAAATATTGTTTCTTTACAGAAGAGTCTATCCCACGAACACAAGTGGATAGGAGGAAAACGAGTCCATATTTTTCAAGTAAATACAGTAAAGAAGGTATAATATTCTTTAGGGAAATAAATCCTTTTTTATTAGGGGAGGAATAGGATGGCTTAAGATCAAGTGATGTTATGGAAAATCGCCTCCAGTTTTAGGCTGGCCGTGCTCGGGTGGCATGAGAGAGCTCGGCTTACTGCACTAGTGCTGATCTCATCCCATTTTAAACTACGGTGGTTTGTATCTTGCAAGCAACCATTAAGGCTGGTATCAGATGCCTTGGTAGCTGTGAGGTGATGGGGTGACTGGGCTTTGGGCAAGTTCTCCTCAGACCGCTGAGGTGTCTCCCCTGTCAGGGGGAAACCCTATACCCTGTGGCTGCTGCGCCGCACTTACCCAGGAGCGTGGCAGTAGCTGGGGAAGGTCTGTCTCCGCAGAAAATACTCATAATAGGAGGAGGACACACAGGCAGCCTTGACTCTTGCAGTCTGTGCCAGGGGACGCACAGTCCCCTGCAGTTCTGTAAAACTTCCATGTGAATTGCCATTGCTCCATCCACATATGGTGCCCCCACAAAGACTCTGAAAAGTCTTCACTTTTTAAAAAAATATTTTCCTTTAAATAGGTAAATCCGTCCTTTACTGCCCAATAAATTTTCCTGTATTGCCTCCGTGTACAGCTCCCAGCCCACCTAGAAGGAAGGCCTTCCGAAAATGGACTCCGCCACGTTCTCCTTTTAATCTGGTCCAAGAAACACTTTTCCATGATCCATGGAAACTTCTCATTGCAACCATATTTCTCAATAAAACTTCAGGTAACTAGAGAAATACAATTCCATGTTGGGTAAATGTTGGGGTGGTGTTACAGGGTCAGAACAGCTGCCATTTGTAATGGCATTAATGAAAGAATAAATGTGTATTAACTTGTAAATAAAAAGAATTGTGTAAAAAAAAGAATCTTTAACTTGTAACTCTTGCTTCTGAAAAAGCTCACTTCAAAAAGTGTACCTAGATAATGAGAAAAGAGAATTGCCTGCACGGTCTTCTGTTCATGATGATTTCTTTCACTAGGTAAAATGGCGATTCCTGTGCTCTGGGAGTTCTTTAAGAAATATCCTTCTCCTGAAGTAACCAGGATGGCAGACTGGAAAGAAATGTCAGAGCTGCTCAAACCTCTCGGCCTCTACGAACTCAGAGCGAAAACGATCATCAAGTTCTCAGGTAGGTTTTCCCGAGTACGTCTGTGGAAGGCTCTAAATTCTACTGGCACGGCAAACAGCATTCTTTTCAAACAGTGCTCTGTGACTTTTCCTTTGGTTCGCCAAATATTGGTGATGGTTTATTTTATGCAAATTTGGGATATGTTGGTCTTACATATGCAAAGCTGCTGATCCTGTTGTCTTAACTGAGCATGAAGTAATATACATAATGAGTTCTGCAGGAGACCTTTGTCTGGGAGACTTCTTGCCAGTGGAAAAAGATATGAACACCTGCAAGCCCGATGTGTTTTGCAGTGCTATGCTAAGGTGGCTCTGCTGTGTTTTGCATCAGGTGACCTCCAGAAGGCACTTCCAGCCAGAATTTTTCTATGATTCTGGTATTTTCTATACTAAGAATAAAAGTATTCCTCTGTGGGTTCTGAGGAGAGAGATTTAATTAAAACTCACCCACAGTGATTTGATTTAAAAGGTGTTTAAGATGTATCCTATAGGGATTCATCACCTCCTTTCACCAGGAAATAGCTAAAACTCGTGTTTTTCATTTAAAATGTTCCAAAGTGGAGATGTGTTACAACAGCAGAGAATCGGGAGTTCACCCAGAGTTGTTTTCTGCGACCTGCCTGCCTGCAGGCAGTGAAGTCTGTGACTGTACGTTGCAGATGAGTACCTGAACAAGCGGTGGAAGTACCCCATCGAGCTGCATGGGATTGGGAAGTATGGGAATGACTCCTACAGGATCTTCTGTGTCAACGAATGGAAGGAGGTGGGTGGTGCGGCCGTGCTGCCAGGACTTGGTCCGCAGCGTGCTGCCTGCAGCGGGGCTCCATCCTTCAGCTTCGCCGGGCTTGTGCCTGTGGACTCCCTTGGGTTTAAAAAAGAAAAGATAGTGATTTTAATATCTTCAGTAGGTTGAATTCCCAGAATGTACCTTTGACAAGTCTGAACCTGTAAATGAAGACTTGTGTCACCTTGATATTTTTTTCTGCCATTTTCCACTTTCTCTGTGTTCTTTTTCTTATTTCCTTGATATGGGGGTGAGAGTCTCTTCCCTGCTCTGGTTAAGAACCGGTTCCCTGTTTGCTGCCAGCCGGGTCCTGACATCTCTCCAGGATTGGTGTTGGCGGGGCCTTTACCTTGCCAGGGTCCTCTCGGTGGCTGTGAGGGGCAGTCGGGGGCTGTCTTGCTCTCGGGTGTAGGACCCCCCTCCCAATTCACGGGGAGGTGGGTGGTTTGAGGGCTGACCACGCGCTGTAGTCGGTGGCTTGTGGAGGGAGCCTGCTGCAGCACGGCACTTCACTGCTCCCTGTGGGGACAGAGGGGGCCTGAGCTGGGAGGGGAGATACCTCAGAGCAGTAAGGTGTCGTAAAAGGAGGTATTTTAGTAAATGTCAAACACTTTGGCTATGTTTTAGGTGCAGCCGCAGGACCACAAGTTAAACGTGTACCACACGTGGCTCTGGGAGAACCGGGAGAGGCTGAGCATAGACTGAGAAAAGCCGGGAATGCCGATCCTCACTGACTGGCTCTCGGTGCAGTGCGTATCCTTGCAGTCTTGCTCTGATCATCAGGTTCTTAATTTAAATATTTGTGTGATGGACCACACAGGTCATCGTTGTAATTAAATGTTTAAAATCTCTGTATTTTTGTAATAAACGTATCCCCATTTTCGTAGTGTCTGTTCATTCAGGGGTGTGCTGGCAAGCCCCGGAGCTCCTCGGTGGTGGCTGGGATAAGCGAGCTCCACTTCTGCCCACAGCCACCATCACGTGTCCGCTGGTGGGGGTTTGCTGAGCACCGCTGTCCCGCTGCCTGCTTCCCCTCTCCGCTTTCTGCGGAGCCGCCTCAGTGTTTGAGGAGGACAAGAATTGGTTCTCAGAGGTGAGCAGCATGATCCCACCTTCCTCCTACCAGACCAGGGCTGCCAAAACGGCAAATAACTTTCCAAAAATTGAATAAACTGCATTGATGGAAAAACTTTTAGAGAGGAAAAATACAGCAGAGCACAACTTTCCTTGTCTCACTTAAAGTGTTTAGATACTGCAGTGATGAGCAATGTATCAACACTTAAAATAGCTTCACAAGCTGGCATTTCTCATGTAAATAATGTAAAATAATGACAGTGCTGTGGTTTAACCCCAGTTGGCAGATAGGACCACGCAGCCGCTCGCTCGCTCCCCCTGGTTGGGATGAGGGAGAGCATTGGAAGAGTAAAAGTGAGAAAACTCATGGGTTGAAGTAAAGCCAGTTTAATAGGTAGAGCAAGATCTGCACATGCTATAAAGCAAAAAAAGGAATTCATTCCTTGCTTCCCATGGGCAGGCAGGTGTTCAGCCATCTCCAGGAAAGCAGGACTCTGTCATGTGTAACGGTGACGGGAATGTTGTCTTATAGCTAAAATTTTAGCCCATTTTGTTAGCATTAAAGTTCACTAGGCTTGGTAACCGTTGGCATTAGCTGAACTTTTGATATAGGGTCTTGCATGCGAGTGTTTTGTTGTGTACTTGGCCGGATGGTTGGCCTTGGGGCTGTTTCTTTACAAGTGTTGGGATGATTAATTGAGGAACTTCTAAGACATTCTTACGGACAAGGAGGATTCTATCCTTGAATCTGTAGTGAAAGAACTCCTAATCAAGGACAGCGAGTATTGTTATCATCCTTGAAGTGAAACATCCTGGGAAATAGGAGCATACGGACCCTGAAAATGCTACTTATCTACATGTTTTGAAACTTGGTAGAAAAGCGAAAATTCTGAGTGTCCTGATCTGAACTACCTTCATTATAATACTAAAAATCAAGGAGAACCTGGCCCAGGTGCAGACCTTTCCCCTGAGCATGCGTAGTGGCTGTAACTCCATTGTGCAATCACGTGGAAATGACCGACCGACCCACCCGAGACAGGAGGGACTGATATGATGACGATATTGTAAAATGTGTATTTAAACTGAGTGAAAAGTCCTGTTTGGTGTGATTTGTGGAAATATTCCACCGTGCACCCTGGCACCAGAAGAAAGCACTCTTTAGCGGGTGAGCTGGCGAAGGCTGAGGTTGTGACGTCACCGGAGCGGCGGCCGCCGCTCCGGTGACGTCACAACCTCAGCCTTCGCTCCTTTGGCCCGGCAGGTCCTGGCAGCTCCGTAACCGCCGGGCCCCGCTGTCTGCTCTGCGCATGCGCGGCGCCGCGCGCAGCTGCCAGGACCGCCCGCCCCATCCCACAACCCCCCGCGCGCCTGCCCAGCTCCCTCTTCCGGCGGGGCCCGCGGCCGACGGCGCCGTCCCGCAGCCGGTGAGTCCCCATCCGCCGCCATCCGCCCCCCCGCCGCGGGCTCTCCCCCCCTTCCCTCCGCCATCTGTTTTCCGCGGGGAGCCCCCGTGCGACGCAGGGCTCCATGGCGGCCTCTCGGGGCCGGGCGGGCGGGCGGCGCGCTCCTACCTGCGCGGTTCGCGTCTCAGTGATGTTGAACCGGAGCGCGTGAGCTAAAATGGCCGCTTTTGGTGTTGGTGCGGGGGGGGGTGGGCTGTGTCGGCTGGCGGGGGTCCGGGCCGGGCGAGCGGGTGTCAAGGTGGCTGTGGGCGGTGGGGAGCCCCGTGCAGCGCTGCCCGCCCGCGCCGCGGGAGCTGCCGGGGCGGGCGGACGCGGCTGCGGGCGGCTGTGAGCCGCGCCTGACCTCCCAGGATCGCATCTGGAGAGCTCTCGGTGCTCTTCCAGCTTCGGAGGCGGGAGGGAGATCACGGCAGATGAATACCCATTCCCTCGCTAGCCTCCAGAGTGGCCAGCGAGCGGAAGATAGTCTGCTACACGGGCCGGATCTGGAGTCACGCATCGCCTTTGCATCAGGTTCCATCTCTCATACTGGTTCTGTTTATCCCAGACACCATGCCTGCCCTCAGACCTCTCGTGAAACCTAAAATCGTCAAGAAGAGGACCAAGAAGTTCATCCGCCATCAGTCTGATCGCTATGTCAAGATCAAGGTAAAAAGTCACTGGAAATTCATTAGGAAAGGAACTCTGCGACTGTCAGACATGGTTTCCTATGGGGTGATGGTGAATTAAAGCACAAGGGGTCAGTGCTGAGACAGTGAACCAGCTGTAACAGCCTGGCACGGCATCAGATCTCTTTGGTTTTGTCTAGAGCTGTTATTGCAATACAGGTGTTTTCAGACTAGTCTCATTTCATAACTATTAAATGCTTTCTCCGTTTCTTCAGCGCAACTGGCGTAAACCGAGAGGTATTGATAACAGAGTGCGCCGGCGGTTCAAGGGTCAAATTTTGATGCCCAACATCGGCTACGGCAGCAATAAGAAGACAAAGCACATGCTGCCCACGGGGTTCAGAAAGTTCCTGGTCCACAACGTCAAAGAGCTGGAGGTGCTCATGATGAGCAACAAGTAAGTGTGGGGCGTGTGTGCTCCCTGCCTCGTACAGAGCCATTGCTGGCAGCTTTGCCACCTGCACTGGGGCTGTGCGCTGCCCATCCAATGGTGCTGGGTCAGACAATGAAAAGGCAGCGCGGTCGGGGTGAGATGTAGGTGGGAGATGAGGGAAGCTCGTGCTTTTAAGAGCACGAAGGTTGTCTTGGTTTCCATAGTGCTACTGTGCTGCCAAAGGTGGTCTGTGGCAGAGCTGCTGGTGAGAGGGCACAGAGGGTGTCCCGGGGTTGGCAAACTTGTACCTTTGGCAAAAATATGACATTATGGTGGTGGCAAACAGCACTGTACCTGCTTCATTTTGATAAAATAGTGACCAGAACTTGGGGTTTGCATCTGTTCAGACACGGGCCTGAATCTACTTTGAGCACTTTGTTTCACAACAAAGTAATGAGTAATAATTAACATGATTACAGACTACCTCTTACTGACTCTTCGTTCACAAGAAAGCAAGCGACGGGTTTGAACCGTTCTGGAGGCGAGCCCCCGCTTCAGGCGGGAGCGGGTCGGGCTTGGCGTGGGGCTGGGAGGTGTGTGGTTCCGCTCTTAAACAGTGATGCCCCTGCGCTCCGCTGCATCCGAGCGCAGCCAGCTGGCTCTGGGATTCTTGNCGATTACAGACTACCTCTTACTGACTCTTCATTCACAAGAAAGCAAGTGACGGGGTTGAACCATTCTGGAGGCGAGCCCCCGCTTCAGGCGGGAGCCGGTCGGGCTTGGCGTGGTGCTGGGAGGTGTGTGGTTCCGCTCTTGAGCAGTGATGCCCCTGCGCTCCGCTGCATCTGAGCGCAGCCAGCTGGCTCTGGGATTCTTGAACAGCAGCCTCGGGTGCTGCCAGGGGTGCTGGAGCAGAGCCTGATGCACAGTCTGTTTCCGACAGGTCGTACTGTGCGGAGATTGCGCACAATGTGTCTTCCAAGAACAGGAAGATCATCGTGGAGAGAGCCGCTCAGCTCGCCATCAAGATCACCAATCCCAACGCCAGACTGCGCAGCGAGGAGAATGAATAAACCAGCTGCTACATCTGAGATGTATTTAATAAAGTGTAAAAACAAACTCTGGTGGGTGTTTTGAATGGCCGAAGGGAAAGACTGTGGCTTGGTGCCTGTGTGCAGTGGGGCAGCCGCCTGCTGCTGGGGGTCAGCATGGTCTGAGCCCCGCTCTCCGGGGGGTGCTGGCAGCAGCGCCCTTGCTCGTGGTGGTGATTTGAGATGTCACTGTGATGGCTAACGAGTTCAGGAGTGCATGCAGCTTCACAAGTACATTTTTATTTTTTATACCAATCAAACAGAACGATGTTCTTTCACACAGCACTATAAATATTTTTCACATCAACCACTCTGTCAAAAAAGGAAAAATGAAAGGTCATTACAGCTCCATGGCTACAAGAAGTGTGTCATGGTGGCCTTGTTCTCTCATTTGCTGTTACATCCTCTCTGTCTCTTAAGGCTTTTCCCGTGTGCAAAGCAGGATTTGAACTCAACAGCCGCTATCAATTAAGTTTTCAAATGACAGAAGGGTTAGTGGGGGCTGCCTGTGTGCTTGCACCTCTGGCTAGTGACTCCCCTTTCTTCCCTCTGACACTACAGTACGAGGACCATTTTTCCTGCATGTCTGCTGCTGTTCCATGCCCAGCGTTCAGCATAGGTCGGTGCCTTTGCGGCCAGTCGCTCAGCACAAACACAGCTGCGCAAGGGGGGAGAGATAAGCCAGTGTTTAATGCAAAGAAAAGCTCAGTGTAAGGTTTGTTACTGTAACACAAGTAATTGCAGCTTTTGGAAGACAGCTGGTTGGGGTATTTAGCAGACAAAACTATAAAAATGGAGGTCAGGCAAGATAGCTCCATATCGCCCGAACTGTCAGTGCCTGTTGTGTGATCTGAGCCCTGGGTGGGAGTCGGGGTAACAAACCACCCCTGTGCAGCTCCTGCAGCTCGGCTGATGAGTCTCCTCTTTTTGTAACGGGGCCTATGGTTATGAAGCTCATCGCTAATTAAAGACGTGACTTCTAATTTTTAGCCATGTTATTTAGTGAAACAATATAAATACATTCTTCAGGCAATTTGGGATAGAAAGTGCATGTGCAGTGGTTAAAAAAATGTTTTAAACTATTTTTCTTTGTACTGCAGTAAGGAAATATTTCAGGAAGTAGTTTCCATTTTTCATGGAACCACACTCAATTTCAATTGCTTTGTACACCCCTTAAAAACTTGCTGAAAAATTAGAATACTTGTCTTCTAACCCCTCCCCTACATAAGGACGCATTTCCCTGATCTCACACATCTTGTTAGGATGCAGCGAGGTGTCTGATGCAAGTGCAGCTGGAACCTGCTATTTTTTGCTGTTGGCACCCAGTGACTTGCAAGTGGCTGTGGCAGTAGAGTCCAGCTTGATAATGCTCTCCCTTGGCCTGTCTGTGGCATCTCCGCTGGGTTGATGCATTGCCAGGGCGGGAAGGTGGGGGAGTAAACGGGCAGATCTTACTTAGCTCATGTCCATCGACTCTGAGGTGGGTAGGGAAGCAGAATCTTTCTGAATACTTTCGAAAAGCGATGCCATTTCAGGATTGGATCTGATCTGAGATGAAAACTCGGCCATCACTGGACTTTTCTCTACTTCAGGGATGGTCAGGAGAGCAGCTACTGCTCTCATGGCGGATCGCTTCAGTTCATCCTGCTTCTCAAACTCCTGTTTCACAGAACCAGCTTTTACCTACAAATCCAAAGCACCGTTTTTAGTTGGCATTTAGAAAAGACAGTAGAGGCAGAAAGAGTCAGACATGCCAGCAGAGAGGGAGACGAATCCTGTAGCCAGAGGAGTGTGGGGAGCGGGCTGCTCAGAAGCAGTGACAGAGAAGGCTAACGGCACAGGTGGCTTTGTGGTAGAACCCATCCCCAGCGTATCCCACTCTCTGCCTGTCTCACCTTTGTGGAGCAGGTTGCCCGGAGTGGCTCAATCAGTCGCTCGAGCCGTTGCAGCACAGCGTTGGGACAGAGTGTGGACAGCCGAGCCAACATTATGAAAGTCAGCATCTAGACAGAGGAGGAATGATAAAACAGGCGTTGCTTGACCGCACCCTCCAATCCCCCAGGCTTAGAGGGATCCTTAGAGGATCCTCTCTGCTGAAGCCCCTGTCCTCGTTCTCCCTATGGTGTTGTGCTGTACCCACACGGCGGTGAGTTTCTTTGCACTTCTGTGAGGGGTTTTAGTAAGAGCTTTGGTCGTACTGGAAATGTGCCCGCTGGCAGCCAACGTACCAGAGCGCCCAGCTGGGCTCTGGTCCCAGGCGCGTGCGGTGCCCTGCTCTCTGGTGTCTGTACAGGGCTGACAGCCTTCCAGAGAAAGGGCAACGTGCAGCACAGGGATGGTGCCTTCACTGTACCCACCTCTCACTGGAGGTAAATCAAATAATAGTATGAAAAAGATGTAGCACTTCCTATTAAGCTATGAGGCCATCAACAATGACAATGCTAATTTTACTTTAATATAGTGTCACTGGCCACACTGAGCAAGTGACAATCATAAGTTTAAAGGCAGAGGAACTTATTTTAGACTTTGGTGAACTTCCTATAAAACCAGCTGCACCAGGGCTGCGTTTATCAAGGCCACCACAGTCAAACTAGCACTAGTGTCAGATGAAAGGCTGCAGCAGCTGTAGAGAATAGGAAATGGCAGGGGCACCCTGTGCTGTGGTGACACACCAGCTCAATTCAAGCCCAGGCCCCCAGAGAAGGAATAACATCAGCGACATCACCACCCTCCAGCAGTTACGGCATGGCACCTACCCGAATGTCATAGTGGTCCTTCAGTCCATCCTCCACGTGGTTCAGGTACTCATAGATATCCAGTCGGTCAAGGCAGCTTTCCAGCAGCGTATACATGCACTCAAAAGCAGCTTTCCTCACGTCAAGGCCATCATCCACTGTGTGCTTGAACGGCCCCATTTCTACCTTAAACAAGAAAAAACTACAGCTGTCACCTAACAGCAGGCAGGGTGACAGCTTCATCTCAGCCTCACACACACTGAGTCACTGCCGTACTGCACTCAAGCTGAACTAATGACATACCTCTCGAATGAGTTCCTTTCTGACCTTCGTTTCGTTATACAGGCTGGGGAGCACTGCGTTTAGTAAATCTCGGATTAAAGAAGGTTTGTTGTGAGCAGCAGAATTAAACATGGCTAAAGCCACACGTCGAACGTTCAGGTCTGGATCCTGAAGAGTTTTTAAGAAGTCACCTGTGGGATAAGAGCACACCGGTCAGTCCTGCTGCAGTGTTTTAAAAGTACTTTAAAATTGTATCACAGTGTATTTCAAGGAGCCTGATTACAAAAGCACCTACAGTAAAATGACTCTAGGGGCACAGTCTAACAGAGACATTCAAGATGCTTTCCCTCCCTTCATTTGGGATACAGTAAGTGGAAGAAACATGACTTTCCTGCATTTGGGCGTAAAACCAAACCACGTGATTCTAGCTACCTCATCCTAAAGTCAAATCAGAAGCTTTGGTGTTCAAGGAAGTTGTTTTTTGTTTTTGTCTTGCTCAGATCTCATCTGCTCAGACTTCTCTGAAACAGGCGGCCTGCTTTTATACAACAGATCTGAGACATAGGCTCCCCTCCCTAGACATAAGACCCTTTTAATGTAGGTTATATTTTCCAAGATCCTTGTTGTGAGATGTTTGAATTGTAAGTTTAAACAGAGAAGGAACTTATGCTCCCTAAAAAACTCCGTCACAAGTGGAACATGCTCAACAGCATTTAACAAGGACTCATGTGACAGTGATGCTCTTTAATCCCAAAAGCAGAGAAACACAGATAAAACCCAACTGGATTAGATGAGGTTCACATAGGTGTGAGAAATCCCTGAGCTGCTAATGATGCCTAACATCTCACGTTCCCAGCCCCTGCTGCTGCCCGTACTAGCCTACCTATGCAGCCCTTCAGGAGAGCATCGATAGGCTGAGGCTGGTCTGCAATTGTGAATTTGACTGCAGTTACCACTGTGCTCCGGGCGTGTGGAGAGCCTGCGATGAAGATGGGAAGAAAAAAAAAAACAGTGAAAGATCACGAGACAAAATCATTGCTGCAACTTTGTGGTACATATTCTGCTCTTGGTCACATTCACACGCATTGAAGAGATAAAGAGAACAGAGGATTTGCCTTATCAACCTCCTTGTTTAAATCCTGCTCCTGCACAATCTCCACGTGCACTCCCTGTTCCTAATACCCCCCTGTCCTCTGTGCTAACCAGTGCTCCTCTGATCCTCCCCTTGCAGAGATTCCTTATTTCCTCCTTGCCTCTGCAAACTGGCTCTGCTCCCTGTTGTATCTCCAGCAGTTTACAAGAGGACTTTCCAGCAAAAGAAGGCATCTCCCCACTCTCACCATTGCCGTTCCCATTACCTGATGACAGCTGTTTTTTCAGCCGGGGCAGCAGCTCAGAAGGATTCACCAAAGTCAGTTTCCCCAAGCATTCAGCCACCACATTGCGTGTCCCTTCCTCCGTGCACTCACAGTGCTTGAAAAGCAGAGCCCAAATATCCTCCACATAAGGTTTGAGGCCGTCGGCTGGGGAGGAGCTGATGACTTCTTTTAGAGAGTGCAGGAGGAGGTACTGTCTCTTGGGCTGGCTTCCGATCTCTTTCAGCATGAAGGGAAGATACTCCTTAAGATTGCCAACACTGATGTTCCCCAGTGCATAGGAAGCAGCGGATTTCACCTCTTCACTGGGGGAAGTGAATGCTTCCAGGATGACTGTTTTGAGCTCTCTCTGAGCACTGAGGTTCGTGGTGCGCCCCATCTCTGCCAGTGAAAGGAAAGCTAGCACTTTCACAGCAGAACTGGACTTGGGGTTTTTTACATCCTGGATAAACTGGTTGACTATTGCAGTGGCTTCCTTTGGGCAGGCTGAGGAAAGGGCTGCCACACACTTTGCAACAGAGTAATACGCCTGTTTGTGCAACATCACTGATGCCCCGGCTGAACCTGAGGAGTAAATAGGCGCAGTCAGCTGCTTCATCAGCTCCGAGTAACTCATGGTGGCCGTCTTTGTCAGAACCAGAGCCTGGAAGAAGTCTATGATGGCATTCAGCGCCCCTCCTTGGAGCAAAGGTGAGTGGACAAGCTGAAAGATTTCAGCAAGAACTGAACCACTGATCTTAGAGATGCAGGACGGATAAACCTTAGCTAACGTAGTAAGGAACACGATAGCCACCTGGGAAACGTGCATGTCATTCTCAGTAATTAAAGCAGGGAGCTCCGTTAGGACAGACTCTATCATGGCAGGCTTGAGGCTGTCACTGTAGTTCTGCACCAGGATGTCCAGAGCAGTCAGAGTGCTCAGTTTCAAGGCACGTTGATTCTTTCTCAAGAAGGAAGCTAGAATGGGGAAACCTTCCCCTAGAATGGGTCTCAAATCTATTTTAAGTGGAGAACTAGCAATTAAGGTTAATGCTTTGACTGTTGTCAATCTGGTGATTTCATTTTTGAGCCTCTCCAGAAATATCTTCAAGGTTGGCTGGAGATCAGTGCTTAAATGGTCTCCCAGATTGTAAATAATTTGCCCCATGCAGGAGATAGCGCGCTCTTTCACCTCCTGGTCAATGTCAGCTGCCTTCAGTCGCTTCAGAGTACCAGGGAAAAGGTCCTTCACATAGGGCTTGGCATCAAAAGTGCAAGATTTGTCCAAAGGCCTGATAACTTTCACAAGTTGCTGAGTAACCAGCAGAGCTTCTGAAGTGATCTTGTAAAAGGGGTCTCCAATACAGGTCACAACAGGAGGTAACAGGCTTTTGATATGAGGATGAAATACCTCTGGCTGGTGGTTGCAAAGAAGAACATGAAGAAAAGACAGCGTATCAATCCTCATGTTGGAGGAGCTGGATTTATCAGCCAAGGAGAAAACAATACCTGTGCAGAAGAGACAAGAATGACTGCTGTCTTATTTCATCAAGTGGTTTTATTTCATTGAGTGTTTTTTATCAAACTCACTCCCCCCCTCAAAAAATGGACACAATCGGAATCTGTTTTCTTTCTTTCGTCTCCCCACCCAAAAGACACATGCCATTGAAGAGAGCTACTCTCCTCCCTGCCTTTCTGCTTTCCAGAAAGTGGCAGTTCAGACATAACTGTTCTTTTCAGCAGTCCTGGATGGCTGGCTACGAAAACTTTTTAAAAGGTTAATTCAAAAAGTCATCCTGGGCTGAGACGAGAAGGGATGGTTAGTCATGTGCAAATAAGTATGACAAAATGGCATGAAATTAGGACTGGGAAAGCCCGGTCTCAGCAACAGGCACCCCAGGCAGCAGGAATGCCTCTTCTTGAGTTTCTCCTTCATACTTATGTGGGAAGTCTTTTTTTTAAAAAAAGAAAAGAAGCAGGGGCCCTTCTGCTTATCTAGTTTTACACCTTCTGTCAGTATTGTTTGGAACACAACCGTGGACCGTTAAAGATGAACTGCCTTTGCAGAAGGGAGTTACTTCCAAATCCAATTTCTGTGGCACATATTTATGTTTCCTGAAGACTTAATGAGAAACACTTGCAACAATACTGCTTGCCACCCCTGAAGTCATGCCTGACTCTTGGTTTGAATGTTTTTTACCAATCTATTAGTTCATAAGAGGAAGGTGCATGGATCAGGCCCAGCAACAATCACAAGAGACTTTTTTTATATTTACTGTAGTCACACCAAAAGCAAAGGCAGGACCTCAGTACTGTGAGCCTTTCAGCAGTGCGGGATGCTTCATGAACCTATAGGCAGGACACGTCAGAGAAAAATGTGGCGGTTCAAATTAAATAATCAGTCAATACAAATAATTTTTAAAAAGCCGTTACATTTTGTAAAAGAAAATGTCACTCGTGTCTCAGCAGGCTAACAGCATAATTCCAGCTAGTTTCAAAGGAGGCTGGAACAGGCCCTCCTAAGAGCATCTCTTCAGGGGACTGTGGAAATGAACTTGATATTCTTATTCTGGCTTTCAGCAGTAGACAGCAGCCAGGATTGATAAGGGAACTGTTTAGCACATCAGCATGGAACAGAACTTGACGTGCATGTCCTGGTGCTGAGCAGAGATAATATACAGGAATAAAACTGGAACAGGCAGGCAAGAGCATACATGTTAGGAATGGATTGAGCCAACCCTGCTCCTTCACCCCCAGACCACCGACAAGTTTACCAGGGACTAGTGCAGGGATGTGATCTGCCAGGCAACCGGGAAGAACATTGGCCAGTTCTGTCAGGAGGCTGAAACAACCCTGTCTTGATTTGATGCTCTTTTCTTTGAGCTGCTTGTGCAAGGCCTTGACGATGTTGGGGACCTGCAGTTTGGAAAAGAAAACCAGAAAGAAACACATCTGTCATCCTAGCTCCCCCAGCACAGAGCTACGCGACCGAAGCAGCTAGCTCAGCTGAGCCAGGGGCACCAACAGCACAGCGAGAGCACTAACAGGGGGACAGCAAGAAACAGCGCACCCATTCACCAGAGAACGAACTTGGAATACATTACAAGACAGTGTATGTGAAGAAAAGATACATGAATAGAAGAGTGGGAGGGGACGTTATTCTTCTTTTCCATATTCTACAAACAGACTCCTAAGCAGCCCTTCCTCAAGTTGGGGATATTCCTGAACACAGGAGCTTAAAGAAACACAACAAAATGATCAAACCAGGACACACTGCTAAAAGAGAACTTAAGAGTTTTATGATTCCTTCCTGGTCTGCTGTTTAAGGATCTAGTGGCATCATTATATTTAAACTTGGACACCCTGCCAGTGTTTCAGTGAAATCAAAAAACAAATCACAGGGCTGAGGTGCAAGTTATTTAAATAAACATCTCGTACATATATGATGATTAATCAGTGATGTAATTACATTTTGGCAGGGATTTTAACCCTCCTGCTTCAAGGACTCACCAGTCAGCAGTAGCATCAGCCAGAAAAAGCTGCTCTCACAGTCGTGCTACTCTAGAACATGGTTATTTCCAGTGTTTCTTTTGTCTTCTAAAATGGCATGTGTGGACCACGGTGTTAGCAAGGATCCTAGGCTAGGCAGAGTCCCGATCAGCACATGTGGCTAAATTTTTCTGACTCTAATTACTCCAGTATACTTCTGAATTAAAGCAGCGCATCAGAAAAATTGCTTCTGCTATTGTTTGTCTGATCAGCAGTGATGTGCAGACTGTGTGCACAACCACAGCAAGCCACCCTGGAAGCCACTGGCTGTTTTCCCATAGTGAACCGAACTGCATGCTCTCATACGCCTACTGACCAGACCCAAACCTTACTGAGCTGCCAGCAGCTCACTCTGGTACACTTCTACCACGATGTATTCAATGAGTTTCCCCAGCAGCAGCTGGAGTAGCTGTCAGGCAACAGACTGACACCTCACCCAAAGGCTAACCTCTCTCACACACAGTCTGCCAACACGTGCCAGAGGCTGGAGGAGGGGGGCAACGCGGGTGATACCTCAGTGCTCCTGCACTGGCTCAGCACTCTCCCTGGGAATGGTGGGAGAGAAACAGTAAACGGTCAGCCCTCGGAGTTTGGTCCCCTCTGGTTGCGTGTCCAAGGGCTCCTTCAGCGAGCTATGTCCTCAAGCTTAACTACTAAGCAAGTTCATGGGTGGCATGGTACGTACCTCTCTTCACTGCTCTCTGATTTAACCCAGCCCGCCGCCTTCTCACCCACCTGGTTCTGAAGCATTGTCAGGGGAATGTCATCTTTGCCAGAGGCATCTGAAGTGTGCAGCCAGCTCTGGATGGGCAGCGTTTGCTTCAGCAAGGAGATATAAGCGCTGAAGATGTCAGCTTTGACATTCTCCTCCCTCTCTTTGAATCTGCTTATCAAGACTGGGGAAAGAGTTTTGTAGAAGTCCTGAAGGAGATCGTGCCTGCTGCTGACAATGGCCTCCAGGCACTTTGCTGCAGACCTGCGGACTTTCCAGCTGATGTCATCATCGTCGCTATACTCATCATCACTTTCTGGAAAGCAGACAAGGGAAAACAAGGGGCATCATTATGAGAAAACCAGAGCTAGAGGATCGCTTGATCCTCAGAGCTTCCCTCTCCAGCTGACCACACAGATGCCAGTAACACACGCACACCTGGGAACATGAAATTGACCAGAACAGCCTGTCCCTACAGAGGTCATTACTGCTGCCATGGGTCAGATTATTCTGTTCCAAGTAAGAGCTGATGGAGAATAAATCTTAATGTTACTACCCTTACTGGCCGCTTCAGCTCAGACATCAAGGCTTTTTTTTGAAGGGAGAATGAGGTTCCCAGATTTTAAAGCCAGAAATATGTAAATATTTGTCTTACCGATTTCTGAATGGCATAAAACAGGGTAACAATTTACTATTTTATTGGCAGAACACAAAATATTCTCCAGGAAGCTGGCCAGGATCGTACCCCAATCAGTATGAAAGTAAACAAAAATTCCTTTCTTTAAGGGAACTTGTTCTAACTTTTGCTCTTAGCTGCCACACTATATACAACTATGTTTAACTAGAGACGTTATGAAATGTTGTCTATAGATATGGGGCATTAAAGGTACCCCTCCTATCTGACCAAGCTTGACATCCACCTCAAAGTAAACACGATTCAGAAAATAAGTGAAAGGTCTCTTTTGAAGACAGTATCGGATTACTTCACTGATGACTAAGACACTTTTAGCGGGGGACCAAGATATTTTTAAAGGTGGCACTTTTAAGTGTTCAGGATTGTAGCTTTGCTTTCTTCTGCTACAAAGTAGTAAAAAATAGCTACCTCATAGTAAAAATATACTCGTGCAGGTACTATGTTTGTAGGCTGAGTTAAGTTGCCCTGAAACTGTTAAATCAAAATTGCAGGCTTTTATTTAAAACAGCAGTTAAGCATATACCTCTTCCTGCAAAAAAAAAAAAAAAGCAACAAGCCTCACAAAGAGGTGCACTAGTACCAGCTCTGCAGCCTCTAGGTGACTGCAGAGATGAGCTCTGGCTGGCTGTTGTGCTCAGGAACAGTGTGGATGATTGGAAAACACCCCAATAGATGGACAGATAAGAGGAAGCGACACAGAAACCAAGAAAAAGCTGCATCCTGACAAAGCAGCATGGTTCTTACACACCCTGGCAGGGGCGCTGGCTGCCTCAGCCTGGAAGCGCGGCTTGCTTGCCTGACCTCCCCTGCCACCAGGGAAAGCAGGAGTTTGAGCAGTCTTGTAAATAAGTGAGACCACCTCAAAGATTTCTGATTCCTTTTCTACCAGAGTAAGCTGCAAATGCTGGCTAGCTGCCCGGCATGCACCAGCTGCATTCAGACACTTGGTGTCACCACCTGAGGTCTGGACAAGGCAGAGAGCAGGCGAGAGTGACAGCGTCCACACCTCCCCTTGAAGAACAACCCTCGCCTATCGAGCCAACTCCTTGGAGCAGAGCTTCGAGGTCTGCCGGGCAGGCTGCAACCAGCACAGGCACCTTTAGCAGCACACGGGAGCATATCCAACAGTCAGGATGGCAGAGCGGCTGCTCCTCAGGATTTCCAGGCTTCAAGCCCGGCTGCTTGCTGGATGTGCTCTACGAAACTCCGCCTGTCAGCAGGCACAGGAAAAACAGTGCTTCCTCGGCCTAGCTCTCCACTAAGCTAGTTCAGAGTTCAAGTTTCAGTGTTTTCACTGTTGCCTAAGGCAGGCAGAGATCTGAGCACTTTGTCAGGAAAAAGTAACACTAACAAACTCAGAATGACTGCTGGAAGGAACATTGCATATACTGCTATATTACTACCATTGGTAAATTAAAATAACCCGTTTAAAAGTACTGACTGTCTTGAAGCAGATCTGAAAAGTAACATCACAGAGGGTGAGAAAGCAGGAAAGGGAGAAATGTTAACCCAGTGTTCTGCTGAGCACAGTCATCCTCACAAGCAGGCACCTTGCTCTTCATCCTCCCCATTTTCAGTTTCCATCATGTCTTCCTCTTCCTCCTCATTATCATAGTTGTAGTTTGGGTCAAAGGTGATGTACTTCAAACACAACCCCATCACATTAGGGATGTGAGGGTCAATTTCCTTTGGGCACCTATCATGACAAATAAAAATCCTAAGAGTTAATAAATTGAAGACTAAGCTATTTTAAATATCCAAATATAATTAATCTCAAAAGGATCCCAAAACGCTTCACAGACTATATGAACATTTTGTTAATATGACTTAAACCAGAGCTGCTCCTTCCTGCTGTGCATGAAGCAAGACCGCAATCCCCTGGGGAGAATGCAATGATTTTGGTAAGGAAAAAAAAAATACATGGCTGTCACCACCTGGTTGAATCCTGCTTTTGTGGGAGAAAACCTCAGCAGCTCTGCAGGGCTCCTTTACCAAGACAAGCAGTAAACGTTTGACCAAACAACAGGAGAACTGCAGCTCAGAAGCTTTTCTGCCTGAGCCCCCTTCCTGCCTCCCACTCCCTCCACGCACCAGGAGCGAGGCAGTTCCCTCTTGCTGAGGAATTCTCCAAGGACAAGGAAAACTCCCTCTCCTGCAAAACCAATACAGAAACACGTTCTCACATGTTGAGGTAAAATAGCTCATAACTCAGGCCCAATTCTGCACGTGAAGAAGAGATTTCATTTGTGAACTGTCTTTCCCAACAGGAATGCATGCAGGAAGGTACTCAACCCCGGATGCTGAACACAGAGATATTTACACCATGAAGACACCGATGCACAGGATGGTGCACAGTTGTTCCTCAAGGGCACTCACCTTCTCACAAAAGACTCGAAGGCCTGAAAACAGTACTCTCTCAGCTCATCATCTTCCACGTTACAGTACTGAACAATCAGGGGAATTATCTTCTCCAGATGTTCTCCTGGGAAAGACAAAATAAGCAGCAGTGAAAAATCATTCCAGCCTTCACTCATCCGAGCAGCTAACAGTTCAGCCATCTGCCACTTCCCTCGTGTGTCTGGCACAGCATTCCCCCTCTGGACCTCGTGGTCCAGCTTTGCAGGGATTTTCAGCAGACAAATCCCGCTCCCTGCCTTCAGCCCCTTGTTGGCATTTCAGTCACGGAAAGAGCTGTGATCAGAAAGCTTCTAGGACCTAATCTCAGCTCTGGCAGATCTTTTAGACAAGTAATACAATATGCTGCCCTCCATTTCTCCTCTCATTTAAAATGGGGTGAATCCACTGACCTAATTCACAGAGGTGTTAATTCAGACCAGGGAAGCGCTGCAAGACCTCGAGATGAAATCACTACAGAAGGGCAGCCAGAGAGTTACTCTGGTGTCTTCTCCCTTCCAAGTGGAGATCAAAGAGCCAGGTCAGGACCACAAGGGGAATGACAAAGCACGAGCTACTAATACGTTATGAACAGAGGGAGCGCGCTTCTTTTACAACTAAAAGGAGCTGCTCTAAAACAAACGTACATTTCTCAACATAATTTCAAGCTACTCGTCCTACCTATGCGGTGTCCAGCCTGCCTACTGATGCCAGCGACACACTGAATGTATGTCCTGGTAGTAGAAGTAGACTCATTCCTCTTCAGCTCGGCAAGCAGATGCTCTGTGAGCTCTGAGAAGATGTTTCCGCTGCAGGTCAAGACAAGATGACTCAAGGCAATGATGGCCCTTTTACGTACTGCCAGCCTGGGGCTTGTCAGCTGGGGTAGGAGACAGTTCAGGATGGAGGAATGGAAAGAGTAGAGTGTTCCCCCTAGTCTGCAATCAACAGAACAAGGCAGAAGTTGAAAGGCAAAGCCTCAGAGAAAAAGCCCTCTTGCCAGCAAAAAATGTAAAAATCCTTCAGCTATGAAGACTTCATGCATGCTGTTGGGAGAAAGAGGAAAAGGGTGGGTTTGGCATTTTGGTTTGAACACTGACTTGCTCTGTATAACACAGGGAGATACTACTTGTCTCCTAGAGGAATTTGGTTTAGACGGTGTCCTTCTGGATGACCTGGGGGGTTTGTCAATAATTTCCTGCATGCAGTTGACATATGACACTGTCACTCTGACTTATGTAACATGAGAAAGAGGCAGCCAGGAAAAAAAAATGCATGCATGATCAGATCACAGGGCTAAAATAAACTTCCCTGCTTTGCCCTCTCCCTCCCTACATTTGTTTGAACTGAGCCTCTGTGGGATCCATCACCAATGTCACTGCTACTCCCAAGCACAGAAAGGCTCAGCATGTTGTCTCTCATCCCTGCTGGGGAATCTGCTCTGCTGAGACATTCCCCAGTGGCAGCCAACCCAAATCCTTTATTTTTAATTCCTTGTAGCAGGATTAGGGAAATACAGAAATCAAAAGCAAACACATGCCTGCAGCCCCCTGCCACACACAGCTGCCAAAAGGAAATCCTTTGGTACCTGCTCAGCATATCTGATAGGATGTCAAGAGCCTCCAGCTGCACAGATACATCCTCCTGCTTGCCAATGGCTCCTGTCAGCTGGGCTGTGATCTTTTTGCACACATTTGCTGTCATGGTGGAGCCTGCAAGAGAGAGATTTGTCCCCACTGTCAGTTAAAAAGAAGTTTTTTTACTGCTAAGAACCATTCAATCCCTCCTACAGTAAAAAAAGAAATCACCACTGGGAGAGCTAACCAGAACAGCAGCCAACTAGCTTTTGTTTGAGATGGTGGATACACGCTGCAAACAGCGAGGTATCTCCCTCTGCGGTGTGATGCATCAACTATTTGGAAGAAGCTTCTCTTCTCGGAGTGTGCCTTTTACCCTAAAACAGCCTGGATGTCTCATGAGCAGCTCCCAGGCCCATGCAATGCAGGGAGTAGAGCTGGTGGCAAGTTTCTGACATGTTTTTTCCCATTTTTAACTTGAAAATGTTCAGAGGTTTTCTCAATAGGACGAGCAATCTTGACAGAAACTGTTTCTCAGCTCCATGATGAAATTTAAGGGTAGAACTAGACGATCTGTCTCAAAATAATATGTAACCCAGGTTCAAGACCATGTTGAGATTACAATCACAGTCTAGAACCTCAATCTCCTACAGTCCAAATCAACATCTAGATACCAGTTTAGCCTTCATGCTGGGAGGTGCCTGTCCCAACACTGATTTTTGTTGTGGTTTTTTTCCCAGTTGGTTCAGTGCAAAGCATAAGCAGCTTCATATTCCACAAAACATTCAAAGAAAGGGACAATTGCTTCCCACGCCACTCTGAACAACCTCTGTGATGCAACAGAGACAAAGCAGAAGTGGAACATTCTCGGAGCATCATTAACTGCTGTACAACACTGAGCACGGCGCCTGCCTCAGGCACACACTGTTTCTTGGACTATTATTTCAAACCCTCCTGTTGCTCAAGGCAGCACCACAGCAACAGCAGCCCCACTCCATGGGGCTCAGGGTGAAGAAAGCACAGGGGGAGATGTCCATCCTCTCCATTTTGTAGCAAACCCACACTGCTTTTGCGGCTTTCTACCCACAGAGTGTCAATCCCAGCCCTTAAGGAGCTGACTTATCTGTTGCTACCCTATAACAGTTTCAGTTCATGTGATGTATGTTAAATAAAGAACTCCAAAAGGATGGCTCACAAGAGCTTAACATTTTCCAGAAACTGAGAGAGCAGTTCAGCAAGTATTTGCATACTAATTCTAGTTCTCCTCCCAGCCTAAAATCCAGCAGTCTGGCAGCACTGCCACGGCCACTCGCCATGAAGGAACAACGGATACATGAGACAACTGCAGAGCAAACTTAAATCTCTGGGAGCCTCAGGTATCTCCTGAATAGCTGCTGCATTTTTGGGATACGTAGTTCCAAATGCAGGAGAAGCAGCCAGGGTAGCTGTGGCAGCCGGAAGACTCAGTCCAGCCTGACTGCAGACAGGAGGTGGTGCAGTGCTGGCACTGCTGACGCTGCAGAGGGTAGTGGCATTGCTGATGTGGAGACCAACAGCCCCGCCAGACTGCCCGAACAGCAGGATCTTGAGGCACGCTGAACGCCTTAGGATTGCTGTAAACAAAAATGGATTTCTCCAGGAACTCAGATGCAGTTTCAGGCTTCAGTACCCTCAGGGTGACCAGCACAAGTTTTCATTTCATCCCATCTTTAATCACATTGGCGTCTCAGCTTCTACTGTCTCTCCTCCTTATTTCATTAGTTGTCCTCTAGCAGGTGAATAAGAAATCTGTAACTTTTAGGCCCTGTCCTACACGTTTTCCTCTGTTTCCCACAGGCTGTGACTCCCTATTGCCTCAGTCTGACAAACAGGGGCAGACATTTTACCTGTAGAAGCCGGTGGCAGCTCGGAGATAACTGTTTTCAGTCCAATGCTGGAGATATCCCGCAGCTGCTCCTTGTCTGATAACATGTTTGTACACAGCGTATCCACAATGGTTTCCACCTGGTACTCCTTCACTTTGCCAACCAGTGGGCCCAGACTGCGGGAGGAGAAGTCAGGCAGAATGAAGAGGAAGGGGGATGCTTTCAGCCATCAAAAAGGATGCTCAGGCTCACTCCTCCTTAAAGGCAGCTCAGCCCCAAGTGCAAATATTACCAAAACATCAGTATTGAGTGCTGATATCCTGCAGCACATGTCATCACCCCAGGTTTACATATCCTGCATTGTTGCCTAGTTAACTCTATATCAGACTTCAGTGGATTTTAAATCAGATTTGTAGGAGGACATTTCACATCAACTACTGCAAACACAAGGCCAGTTAAGACCTTGCTGGAAGGAGCAGCTCAGAAATTATGAGACAATGAATTTGAACCAAAGCAACCATGTTACACACCATCATGGCGAAATCTATAGTCAGGTTTTAGAAAAAAAAAAACCAAAAACAACCCAGCCATCAAAAACTGACTTTCAGGAGGAAATGCCAAATGGATTTTCACAAGCAATTAGCCACCTATTGCCCTCTGCCGTGTGTGTGATAACCTCCACTTGAGCCAAGGCTCAGAATTACAGCAGAGGGAAGACCGCTCCCTTTCCCCTGTATTTTTTAAAAATTATTATTATTAGAAAAACTTTCTGTTAACAACCTATGTTTCCTGCTGTTAAGTTTCTATTTGATATTGTGCATAGAGTATTCATAAGCATTTGTTTGCAACTATTTGTTTTTGCATCTTTACAAGGTAACTAGCTAAAATGTAAAGTATGAACTGTATTTCACCAAGTCACATGCTAAGGCTTTCTTTCCCTAACTGGCTGCACTTAACTCTTTGAATTAAGCTAATGAATTAAAAATGCACTTGTTTCCCATGAATATTCTGTATCCCTTACTAAGAAATTGCTGTTTCACAGACAGCAAATCTGGTTGCTAGAATTTTCATGAAAAGCAAACACAGATGAGTGGAAACATCATATCACACAGAAAATTCCATCTTCTTGTTTTAGTGAACGTCCACAGAAAATACTTTGAGCCCAATTTCAATCCTAACAACACGGCACTGTTCTCCAGGTTGAGTGAGCTTGCCCACGGCCCCATGACCACCAGTGGCAGAGATCTATGCCCAAGCCCCTGTGGTTATGCCACCCCACCTCTCCCACTGGATGGTCTGCCCAGGTGAAGAACTGGGGCCTTAGCTTGCAGTGTAACACCTCCGGGCAATTCTTCATGACCACATCTAGAAATGACTTTGGAAGGATTTGGGCCTGAACAGAGACTTCTGGCAGACACTATAGGTACTTTTCTATTTCCCAGGAGTCGATACCACCTTGCAGAGAAGCAGCTACTTGCTGTAGCAGCAATGTGGCTGTGCTCCGATTTCTGCATCAGGTACAAAATGTTAGTCACTGCTTCCTTGTTCCCTTTCTTGTGGGGACTAGTGAAAACCAAATTATTTGAACTGAGTAATATAGAACTTTTCCTCTGGGTTCAAAAAACATATAAGAATTGAACAGCTCCCTGTGATTCATGTGCAACACCACCATTTTTTCTAAACAGGGTTCTAAAGTTTTAAAAATACCATCATGCTGCTCTTCCAGAGCAAAAATATATTTAAATAACTAGTTCCTGAAGGTTTCACCATTTTTTTTCCCTCTCTCAGTAGGCTGTCCACATAGCCAGCTGAAAATAGAAAACGGAGTGAAGGAAAGGACTAATATGGCTCTTCAGAGTTTTGTTTTTTCTTTTTTTTCATGCTATATAGAAAAGAGGGACTAGAGGTTTTGGCTCTGTATGCTGCATAATACTAAGGCATAGGCACTGATCCCTGGGGACTATCATCAGTGCTACGTGTCCATAGGCTCAAAAGGAAAAGCTACCAGTTGCCTACAGAGTACAGAAAGAGACAGAGAAACATGTAGGGATTATAACATACCCTTCTTTCACTGAAGCTTACACGCAGGAGAGGTTCTGCTCCCAACAGTCAGTGGTAAAAGTCCCTGACTTCAGTCGGAGCTTAACAGGGCTGTTAAAACATTGGCCTTGATGATTTACATTTTCCTGAGAGCTTCTATGAGAAGACACGGTGCTAGCACTCTACAAAGTTTATTGCTGGACACAGTTTATAAAATCCTTGTACAAAAATGCATTTTCTGTCTTCTTTTTCTCTCTTCTTTTTGACATAGCTCCAGTAACGTAAACTGTATGGAACACCTATGCACAGGTAGTTGTCTCCTTGCTGGCACACAATTACACCCGACAGCATGCTTAACAAACACTGCTTTGTGTACTCTGGGAAACACTGCACATACATACTCACACACAGCCTGTTCTGTATAAGACTATTCCTAAATTCAACAATCGGGACAATAACAGCTGTTTAGAGTCTGAGTAGCTACTCTGAAATACAAAAATTAGAAAAGAAATACTAAATAATAAGACTTTATGCAAGTCCAAGTAGTGTTCAGTCTTACACCTCAACATGCAGAAAAGAACTGATGGTTATCCCTGTTTTACAGGCAGGGACACTGAGGCACAGAGAAGCTACAGAACTCCTCTAAAAGTGAAAAATAGAAATACCACAGAATCAGAAACAGGGAAAGTTTTTACATGGATTTCCAATTTGTGAGTTTTTTGGGCGTGAAGTGTGATTTCAGCATTCCTTTGAAGAAATAAGATGATAGTTTTAGATGATAAAATCAACTGCAAGATCTCTCAGTAGTTTCCTAATTTACTCCTGAAGCCTGATGTGGGCTGCACATATCCACACTTTGACCTAACCCAAAAGCCAGTGTCCTTCAAATCATCACATTTCTCCTTCTTAGAGATCCTTGCCACCTGGCTGAGAATAACTGACTGGACATTAGCTGTTCTAAGTACCCCCTTAAGTATGAAAAGAAAATATTCCCGGTTCAATTTTGAGGCTTTCTAACTATCACATTCTGGATGAATGAGAGATTGTAATGAGCATGGACTTATTGCTAATGCAACCATAGATAAACAGGCAAAGAAATTTGTACTCTGTTCAGCGCCCAACCATTTTCCTTTAAAAAACAGAATAAACAAACTCAAAGCAGGTAGAGACAAGAAAAGGGCCAGAAAAAAGTCAGGACAGTGGGAATCAAAAAGGAAGGGCCAAAGGTCACAGGGAAAGTACAGGGATAGAAGCAATATATGGTTAACAAGAAGGAAATATGAATAAGGTCCACAGTAGGAAAAAATACAAGAACCCAAAGTTGTCTTTAAATGGCCCACCTTTCTGGAGCCCTGTGCGTGAACTGACCCATTCAATTTCATTTCTAGAATGAACACTCCCATTTAGACATGCTGGGGGAAAGAGACAGGAGAGAACATGTCAGCAGTAGGATCACTTCATCAAATGATTCAATAATCAAGGAACCTTCTGCCTTTTTCATTCAGATTAAAAAAAAAATATTGAAACAGTCAAAGGCAAAGCAAGAGCACAGGCTGCACTTGGAGTCAAAGCTGGGAGAAAAACCAAGTGCACTATAAACTTAAATGAAAATGCCCTTGAAGAGTAGGATTTGGACCTGAAATTCAAATGCCATTTTTGAAGGGCTATACATGTTTAGTCCCATCTCTATCAAAGACAGGACCACTGGGAAATTCAGCACTGGATTTCAAAGCCCAAGAAAGGAGAGGAACTTGGTGACCAAAATTTTAAACTGGGCTTCTCTCTGAAGAAATAAAATCTTAAGCACGCTACTTTGAATATGGTAAGATTCATATCATAAACACTGAACCACTTCCAAAATCACCTACTGCTGCTACAAAGACACCTGTATGCTCACCCTTTCTGTGTATCAACAGAGAAAGAAACTGCTGTGCCCAGCATGAGAGGGAAAACCCCTACAAAAGGAGGTCTGAGTAAGGTGCCACCACTGCAGGGCCCAGCTCCGCTCTCTCTGCGGTCTCTGACAGCTTTATTATTGCCAAGGAATACGGCAGTTACTGCTGAGGCTCTTACCACTTGACAGCGAGGTTCTGTACTTCCCCATTTTTGTCCTCCAGCAATTTCAAAAGCATTTTCACAACTTTTTTCTCACTGTCTTCATCTAGTTTTATCGAATCTTTCTGCAGTTCCATCATCAGGTCATTGGTGGCCATAAACCTGAAAGAACATAGAGCAAAAGTGGATTTACTGATATACAGACACAAATGAAACTTGGGGGTTTCTTTCACCAATGGCCAGGCCTAGGAAAAGCAGTCTAGGGTCTAAGAATGCACCTGGCTGTGTTCTTTCTGGCTTATTTAGCACTGATAATATGAATCCGCACATGGAGAAGAACTATCACGCTCAAAAATTACTCCATGCAAACTACACCTTAGAAGTTCCCTAGGCTATATCTAGATTGCTATGAACAAAACCAAGCAAATATTTATCATTCCAGCTAAGAAGGAAAAACAAACTCGCAGCTGACTGTTAGTCAATTAATTTTCTAACAGGGACAATGCCAAATTGGATATTCAGAAGTTCTGGAAAGCATCGCTTTCCCTGGGAACAGGAAATGTAAAAGTTGCTAGTATAGAAGCCTGAGGTTCTGAGAAGTATGATTATTGTATATTAGCTCCTTACTAACGTTAGCCCCAGCACAGGCAGGGATGTCTAAAAGGAACCACAGAGAATCTCTTCCCTCCCATTTACCGAATGACACCTCCGTTTTAAATTAGGTTCTGATGTAATTCATTCAGCATGTAAGAGCCCTCATGTACCAGGGCAACATTTGTGTCTTCAATCTGCAAGCCCGTTCTTGAGTAGCAACAAGGTACATCTGGAACGAGGGACTGCTGTGGTGTTAAGACAGCCAGCCAGAAAGCCAAAGTGAGAAAAACAGAGGGACTCTGCCCTGTAATATTAACAATATGCAATCTATTTTTGATTCTGCAAGAGCTATTAAGCTGCACTTGCAGTTCAATGACTGCGTAGAACAAGCATGACCAATTATGGCCACAGGCTGAGCAGAGCCTTCTGCGGCAACACATCCAGCTTTCCACTCGTAGTACCTGCTGCCCTCCTGCCCACAGGACCTTGGAAACTGGCACATGGATCCATTTAAGAGAGGCAAGCACGTGCAACCTGCTCCTACAACTGGCTGTGCACCCAAAGATAGACAACAGCCTCAGGTTTGACCATGCGCTGGGAGGAAATGGCCCTGGAATACCTCTGTAACATGACATATGGCCTTGTTACTCCTGTTTGGACTAATTGTAAAATCTTTGAACAAAGTGTGCAACTACTCCATCACCGACTTCTTTAAAAAGTGCCTATTTTAACATCAGAAAAACATCAGCAGCCTCTGCAAAAATCAACCTACCTTCAGAGTATTACTAACCCCTCTCTTGTAAAAGACCTCAAAATACCAAGTCTGGCACAAACATTAGCTTCCAGATTGATACTGAGAGAATGATATGCTCACAGGTGAAATCTTTCATACTTGTTAGTTTTAACTTTTTTTCATAGAGCACCTTAAGTATCAAGCCACCAGCCCCAACCCTACAAAGATGTCTGTTTTTTCTGCTGAAACACACAAAGAGAATAAAAGCAACTTAGTCCTGTTCGGGAGCCATATTTTCCCATCGCACAGAAATAGTTCTTAACGCACTGCGAGCACAGTCAGTATCCGCAGCGTCCCTCACCCGGGTGACAGCGCTGCTCACACCGGTGTCGCTCTGCCTTTTGAACGCACTGACCATCTCGCCTTCTAGTGGGAAAACAAACTATGAAGTATTTCAGCATTTTTGCTACCATGTTCTTCACTTGCAAAACAAACAAGAATTTAAAAGTCTAGCTGTTAAGACTTTTATTCCCCCTTCCACTTTGCTTGCTCGCTCACTTCCATTAC
>VUYV01000170.1:1786197-1884833 GCA_008711295.1 Anarhynchus alexandrinus
GAGGCTCTTACCACTTGACAGCGAGGTTCTGTACTTCCCCATTTTTGTCCTCCAGCAATTTCAAAAGCATTTTCACAACTTTTTTCTCACTGTCTTCATCTAGTTTTATCGAATCTTTCTGCAGTTCCATCATCAGGTCATTGGTGGCCATAAACCTGAAAGAACATAGAGCAAAAGTGGATTTACTGATATACAGACACAAATGAAACTTGGGGGTTTCTTTCACCAATGGCCAGGCCTAGGAAAAGCAGTCTAGGGTCTAAGAATGCACCTGGCTGTGTTCTTTCTGGCTTATTTAGCACTGATAATATGAATCCGCACATGGAGAAGAACTATCACGCTCAAAAATTACTCCATGCAAACTACACCTTAGAAGTTCCCTAGGCTATATCTAGATTGCTATGAACAAAACCAAGCAAATATTTATCATTCCAGCCAAGAAGGAAAAACAAACTCGCAGCTGACTGTTAGTCAATTAATTTTCTAACAGGGACAATGCCAAATTGGATATTCAGAAGTTCTGGAAAGCATCGCTTTCCCTGGGAACAGGAAATGTAAAAGTTGCTAGTATAGAAGCCTGAGGTTCTGAGAAGTATGATTATTGTATATTAGCTCCTTACTAACGTTAGCCCCAGCACAGGCAGGGATGTCTAAAAGGAACCACAGAGAATCTCTTCCCTCCCATTTACCGAATGACACCTCCGTTTTAAATTAGGTTCTGATGTAATTCATTCAGCATGTAAGAGCCCTCATGTACCAGGGCAACATTTGTGTCTTCAATCTGCAAGCCCGTTCTTGAGTAGCAACAAGGTACATCTGGAACGAGGGACTGCTGTGGTGTTAAGACAGCCAGCCAGAAAGCCAAAGTGAGAAAAACAGAGGGACTCTGCCCTGTAATATTAACAATATGCAATCTATTTTTGATTCTGCAAGAGCTATTAAGCTGCACTTGCAGTTCAATGACTGCGTAGAACAAGCATGACCAATTATGGCCACAGGCTGAGCAGAGCCTTCCGCGGCAACACATCCAGCTTTCCACTCGTAGTACCTGCTGCCCTCCTGCCCACAGGACCTTGGAAACTGGCACATGGATCCATTTAAGAGAGGCAAGCACGTGCAACCTGCTCCTACAACTGGCTGTGCACCCAAAGATAGACAACAGCCTCAGGTTTGACCATGCGCTGGGAGGAAATGGCCCTGGAATACCTCTGTAACATGACATATGGCCTTGTTACTCCTGTTTGGACTAACTGTAAAATCTTTGAACAAAGTGTTTGTGCAACTACTCCGTCACCGACTTCTTTAAAAAGTGCCTATTTTAACATCAGAAAAACATCAGCAGCCTCTGCAAAAATCAACCTACCTTCAGGATATTACTAACCCCTCTCTTGTAAAAGACCTCAAAATACCAAGTCTGGCACAAACATTAGCTTCCAGATTGATACTGAGAGAATGATATGCTCACAGGTGAAATCTTTCATACTTGTTAGTTTTAACTTTTTTTCATAGAGCACCTTAAGTATCAAGCCACCAGCCCCAACCCTACAAAGATGTCTGTTTTTTCTGCTGAAACACACAAAGAGAATAAAAGCAACTTAGTCCTGTTCGGGAGCCATATTTTCCCATCGCACAGAAATAGTTCTTAACGCACTGCGAGCACAGTCAGTATCCGCAGCGTCCCTCACCCGGGTGACAGCGCTGCTCACACCGGTGCACCGGTGTCGCTCAGCCTTTTGAACGCACTGACCATCTCACCTTCTAGTGGGAAAACAAACTAAGAAGTATTTCAGCATTTTTGCTACCATGTTCTTCACTTGCAAAACAAACAAGAATTTAAAAGTCTAGCTGTTAAGACTTTTATTCCCCCTTCCACTTTGCTTGCTCGCTCACTTCCATTACGCAGCAATCTGGGCAAGGGAGGGGAACGTCGCTGGTTTCTCTACACTCCCCCCTCAGCCAGAAGATGACAGCTGGTTTGAAAGATTGTAAATAAAACTGATTAATTCCTCTGATATAGAAACATCCTGCAGTCGGATTTTACCTGCCAGCAGGGCCGAGGGCAGAATGCCTGCTCCTGATGCAGAGGGACCCCCCAGTGCAGGGGGACCCCGTGGGAAGGGACCCCCCAGTGGGAAGGATTCCCCCGAGTGTGGAGGAACACCCCCAGTGCAGGGGGATCCCGTGGAAGGGGAAGGGACCCCCCCCGCAGCGGGAAGCCCCCCGCCCATGCAGTCCCCCCAGGGCCCCGAGGCGCCGTCCCCGGGCGGCGGCCGCCCGTACGTCCCGTGCCACGCCGGGGGCGGCGGGCCCCGCACCTGAAGTCCTTGTCGGTGGAGGTCATCTTCTCCAGCAGGCTGGAGATGTGGTAGGAGACGCTGGCCATGGCGGCGGTGCCGGGGCTGTGCGGGAAGATGGCGGCGGGCGCGGGGACCGGGGTCGCGCCGCCACTGCCGCCCGCTCCCCTCAGCCCGCCGCCGGCCNGCGCAGGCGGGCGGGACGGCGGGGCCGTTTGGGTGCCGGACCGCCGTGCCACGTCTGAGGAGCGAGGCCGGGGCCAGGCCGGGCCGCTCGCCGCCGGGGGCACCGCGGGGTCCGCCGTCACCGCCGCCATGGTAGGTCCGGTGCGGGGCGCGAAGGGGCCGCTGGAGGGGCTCTGGGCCGCCCTGGCTCTCCCCGCGGCGCCCGCCGGAGCGGGAGGGAGAGGTGGCGGGAGCAGCGCGGCGGAGAACCGGCGCTCGGCCCGAGCGCAGCCGGGTTCGGCCTCCCGGGCCGGGGAGCCCGCGCCTCGCCTGGGCACGGCACAGGGTGGAACGCGCCCGGCTGCGGCGTAACGGCGGCTCCGTGGCGGCCCGGCGGGGCGGGAGCGCGGGGGTCCCGGAGCGCGGGGCCCGGACGGTGCGGGAGGCGGGCTGGCTCCGCGCGTTGGTGTGCCCTCTGCTTGTTCTTTACCTTAAATTTAAGGGAATGCTCTCCTCCGCCCCCGCAGGTCTCGGTAATCAACACGGTGGACACCTCTCATGAGGACATGATAGTAAGTGCGCGGGGGGGCGGCGGCTCTCGCGCAGAAACACCGCCCGGTCCCCGTTCCGCCGGACGGCTGCGGGACACCCTCCCACGGGGGCGGGGGGCGTTCCGTATATACCTGTACAAAGCGATGCGCGGGGGAGATCAGGTGGAGAGTACTGTCTGAAATTCTGATCGTGCTACCTTATACGGTGTGGGCAGGAAAAGGCCACTACCGGGGGAAGGGGAAATGATTTAAAACTTTACAAATTTTCATTCCTAGGCTCATTTCGGCGAAGCAGTACATATACTAAATGGTATGCCATTCTACACTGGAATTTAGCATGTTTGGTATACTATTTAGTATAGATAAAATGCAGATAAATACATAAAGGAAAATCAGTTTCATCTGCCAAAGTTGTGTGCCACACTAAACGGTATGGTACATTTCATACCTTAACGCTAAATGGTTCAGAACTTTAGGAGATGAAACTGATTCTCCTTTACACAGATGTTTCCCAGAGCAGATGTGTAAGTACAGGTAGGAGGAAAATTTTCAAAATAATTTGTAGAAGCAAGGAGCACAGTTAAATAATAAAGTTTCAAACATAAATAAGAGATGTCAGTATTCTTACACCCACTTTACATATTAAGAAACAAAAATATGTAGCTGGTCAAGGCTTTACAGTCGATGGCATTAATTTAATGTCCTCTCCTGAAAATGCTGTGTATTACTGCTCTGAATTCTCTAGATTACTTCTGAATAACATTTGTATAGTTAGTGAAAACAGCATTTGGGGAGATAAATTATTTATGTGGCTTGTCTGGATTGTTTAAAAACTATCCTTTTTAACCTGTCACACTGGGACTTGGTCATCTGTTCACAATTCTTCCAGTTACTTTTGAAAAGTAATAAGATTTGTTAAAGCAGAACTTAGGCATGCTGACAGCAGCTTCTCCATCACCTTGCAGCATGACGCGCAGATGGATTACTACGGCACGCGGTTAGCGACCTGTTCTTCAGACAGATCTGTGAAAATCTTTGATGTTCGGAATGGAGGGCAAATCCTCATTGCCGACCTGAGAGGGTAAAGTGTCGTAAACTGAAGATTTTAATCTGTGGAAAATTTTAATATTTTGTCATTTTGCTCTTTGGTAATGTAAGATGCATGGTGAATTCCTTCAAGGTAATAATTACTCTGGCTGGTCGTTGCTAAACCACCCTTCAGAGCTCTAAGGGGGGACAGAGAGACAGTTAGAAATAACACTGGGACTTTTAATTAAATACATGACATGTAATTTTCAAGAAGTAAACTTACAATCTTAATTGCTTATATAAGGATAAATGTTTGGAATTGTTTTTGATGGCAATGGCTTTGTCTGACAGTCTTGTGTGCTGTTTTTCATCTTGGCATTGCTCTTATTCTTCATATCGCTGCATTAATCACTTACAGAACACTGATTTACAGTATTGATGGCTGTGAAACAGCTACAACTGGAACGTGTTTCCCTCAGCTTTTCCAACTCTCGTTGTTTCTTGCAGGCATGAAGGTCCCGTGTGGCAGGTTGCCTGGGCTCATCCTATGTATGGAAATATCTTGGCATCCTGTTCCTATGACAGGAAAGTTATTATCTGGAAGGAAGAAAATGGCACTTGGGAAAAGACGTATGAGTACACAGGGCATGATTCCTCAGGTATGCGGGGTGTGGAGCTGGGAAGTGTGACTGGCCACATGGGAGGATTCAGATAAGATTGGAGTAAACCCATTGGTGTTAAAGAAGAAAGCCTCTATCAAACAGATAGGGATAAATTAATGGAGAGACAGTAAGTCTGTTCAGCATAAACAGAACACTTACACATCGTACGCATTTACAAATGTCATATTGCTGGATAATCTCCTGTCCTGATTCATACCGTGTTTGCGTAGGAGTTGTTTTACAAATAAATCAGCTTTCAAATAAACAAGATAGTTGGGTACTGAATTCTTGAGGAAAATCTTGTATGTATCCACTACAGGAAGGAAGGGAAAAGGTAGATTTTAGCATGCTGTGTTTTCTTTTACAATGGAAACTGGTTTGTTCAGATGATTGGTCCTCCTACATGCAGATCTGAGAAGCCTCCAGCTTTGTTTTGTTACTGATCTAGACTTTAAATGCTATGCCTGCCATTCAGCTTTTGTTCTAGAGTCAGAGATACTCTTTGCTGTTGCAAGGGATAGTCAAGAGTTTTTAACCTCTCATTAAAGAGTGCTCTTTTGGTGTTCTCATTCTAAAAGGGTGCCAAAAATAAAGGCAGTTTTCTGTCATTCACAGAGTTAATTGAGTGGCTTTGCTGAAATTCAGAATGCGAAGACTCTTATTTTTAGCTTTCAAAGCTGCTCACTTTTAGTTACTATTCCACTAATATTAGTCAGTGAATTGGTTAATCAATTTTAGGTAGTCACTGTGTTGTAATCCAGTCTGACTCACCCTTCACAGTGAATTCTGTCTGCTGGGCACCACACGACTACGGATTGATCCTCGCCTGCGGGAGCTCTGACGGGGCCATTTCGTTACTGAGCTACACGGGTGATGGGCAATGGGAAGTTAAAAAGATCAGCAATGCACATACGGTAAGCCTGTTCCTGTGGAGCAGCACAGGGTTCTTGGAGCTACAGATGAGCACCGAGCTGGTGCCTCTAAGAACTTTTAGACTAGATAAATACTGAAATACAATGAAATGATGTGAAACATTTTCCAGAATCAAGAATTACTTGTTTTAAGTTAATCCAGAGTGGGAAGGTGTACTTTGTAGGCACTAAAATGAAGCAGAAAACAAGACATGCAAAGGTTACTGAACAGCACTGATAATACTTGTTTATTAAGCATTACTGTTAAACACAGTGCTGGAAGTTACCTGGTAGGAAATGGCTTTGGTACTAAGAACACCTGTACAAACTGACTGTGAATGAGCTGAAGCTGGGAAAACTGCAGGACTCATGTTTTTCCCAAAATAGTGGAGATTTTCGCTATGCAGAAGTTGATAAGCTAATGGCAGTGGCTCACAATAAAAGGAAATTGGGCTCCAGACCCGCAGTTTCCTTCTACTCCTGCATTCCTAAATCTTAGCAACTGCATATGTCTTGTGACTTTTCAGTTTGTATCTCTGTCTCTACTGTTTACATATCTAAGATGGTATTTGCACATAAACCAGTTACTTAGCTACCTAAGGCTTTCTGAATAAGTGCCCTATTGAGACTAGACTGTATCTGGATTTCTTATTCATCCGATATCCATCCAGCATTGTGCAAGACTCCTATTTTCCTAAGATGGGCTTATTCCTCATATGCTAGGTGTCCTTTGCCCCCTCAGCAGCTTTTATGTATTTATTTAAAGTAAGCAACTTCTAATAATTATATTTTTTCATTAAATAGATCGGATGTAATGCAGTTAGCTGGGCTCCTGCTGTTGTACCAGGAAGCCTTATAGAACAACCATCTGGTCAGAAACCAAACTACATCAAAAGGTTTGCATCTGGTGGCTGTGACAACCTTGTCAAGATCTGGAAGTAAGTGCTCTGTTGCCAGACTTAAGAACTTACAAAACTTGATATCCTTTATAGTCTTTCAATGTCCTTGTTTGTATCTCAAGTAATATTTTTGGCATCTCTATGCTTTCATCTTTGAAGTACTGTTTTAGAGATGTGCTTTAAAAATGGAAATAACTTAGTGATGTACAGTCTCTCACATGGTTATAGCAATTTGTGTCAGTCCTGCTTAATCTTATCTTGGAGAGTGGCTTTCTAATTGATTGCCTCTGTCACTTGGACAGTAGCAGATTTCTGTAAAGTAACTGAAGATCAAATACTCTTTTTCCTGTGCTGCCTTCTGTTCCCTAGAAGGGATTTTGTCAGTTTAAGCCAAAGAGCATTTTGGAGAAGAGTGGGGAACACTTGTGCTTTGCATTATCTGGATAAGCCAGGAGTCTGAAAGCTACAAAACCAAAGCCTTCCAGAACAGGAGATGAGAAATATGACTGGCTGCTACTGCCACCCTTCTGACTGTATAAATGTGTTTTCAGGGAAGAAGATGGTCAGTGGAAAGAAGAGCAGAAGCTGGAGGCTCACAGTGACTGGGTTCGAGATGTAGCCTGGGCTCCATCCATAGGTTTGCCAACAAGTACCATCGCTAGCTGCTCACAGGTGAGGTTTCTGTTGGAGTGCCAGAGGCAGGTGCTCAGTGCCCTCACTTCCACTTCCTTCCCTCCAGTAAGGGAATGGTAAGAATAGAACTGCTGTAACAGGTCCTCTTGGCAGTCCTTTGCTATATCTGGGTCTGTGCGTAAGAGCCTTTGATTCCTATTCTCCCAAACTCAGAAGCCAAATGGAAACATTTCTGCACACAGGGTTGTGCATGTGTGGCTCTGTACCAAAGACTCTTTTATTTTGAAACTCATGAGCAGGATGGTCTCACTATGAGGAAGACCTTCAAACTAATGTCATATTTTAATGTCTCTGGATCAAATTCACTGAACTTCCAGCTAAAAATACTGTTTTCTAATAACTGGCATTCTTAATCAGCTCTGATGTCCTCAACCTTCATATTGACTGTAGTGTTCTTCCTGCTAATAATTCTGTAAATGCCTTTTTTTTTTTTTTTAATAGCAAGAAGACTACTCAGTAAGTTGCTAACTTGCTGTCATGTGACTGGAAAGCAAAATCTCATTCTGGGGAAAAATCCATCTGATATATATTTATTTGGGGAGCTCTTCTGGTGTTTGCAAGTCACCTTTTGTATGTAGCTTTTCTCATCAGGGAGCCGTACCCCTATCTTGCTTTTAGCTATAGTAAGAAAACAGCCCCTTTTGCTGTGTTGAGCAGAAATGCATGTAAACACATCTAGGGTTCATATTGGAGCCGTGATTTGGAAGCGTAGCTGTAGGTGCAATTAAGGTAGGTTTTTCTGTGCTGCAACTAGTGGTCCAACCAACTGCGTCTGCTTGCTTTTGTAGGATGGCAGAGTTTTTATCTGGACATGTGATGATGCCTCTGGAAACTCATGGTCACCAAAGCTGCTGCACAAGTTCAACGATGTTGTCTGGCATGTGAGTTGGTCCATTACTGCAAATATTCTTGCAGTGTCTGGAGGAGACAATAAAGTGAGTACTGCTGCTTTGCCTTTTACTCCTGCATGCCATATTTTCAGAAGAGCTCATATGAGACGGGCTATAGTCAGTTTTGTTAAAGTTAGGACTGTTGTAGATTCTCCTTTGCTGCAATGGTGAATTTTTTTCTTTTGACTTACCAAGAGGGGAGGAAGACCCTAACCTTTGGCAAACTACTTGCACTGCATTCTTAGTCCTTACTGGAGATCAGAAATGCAGGCTTAACTTTGTGTTGTTTTACCACTGGATAATTATTCAGTATGCAGCAACAACTAACTTGATACTTAGAACAACACTGCAACACTTGACTTCTGTAACTGTAGACTGTCACCAAACTAGTGATGTGATGGTTGCAAGGAAGGGGGAAACTGAGAATGTATTAAGGCTGAAACTTCTTCCTGATCTGTTTTTGAGGTCACACTATGGAAGGAATCAGTAGACGGACTGTGGGCATGTATCAGCGATGTCAACAAGGGCCAAGGAGGGGTGTCTGCCGTTACAGAGGGGCAGCAGAATGAGCAGTGATGCATGAGTGACTGTTCAGCTGCAACAAGAGATCACTGTACCTGATTTGCAATGTTGAACCGGATGAGAACTGATTTTTTATCTAAACTGGACATGAACGTGGGAAACAATTATCCAATTTTATGAGCACTCTGTAACTATTACTGGGAGGCTACAATATGTTGATAATCAGCCTTAATCAACATTCCCTTAAATTTAAGGTAAAGAACATAGCAAAGTACTGTGCCTTACACTACTCCTTGATGCTGTAGAAATTGTACCCTGCTTTTCTGGTTTAGGGATCAAATTTTATTGGGTGTGCTGTGGAATCCAAGCACTTGAGTGGGAACAGGAAGAGGCTATCGGAGTGGTGAGCTGTGAACTCCTTTGTGCAAGGGGACAAATACTCTCCCTTCAAAGGCCAGAACTTTTTTTCGAGTGAGGGGAAGGGCTGGTGGAGTTCGCAGCATTAGATGAGAGCTAGCCCTTCTGGTAGTAATGAAGTGGTGCTTAGATCTTCCTGAAAATAACATGCTTGGATATGTCTCTGTACTTTCCTGAAGATGAAAAGGAGTAGTGGAATGCATATGTCTTTTGCTTTACAATAATCTCAAACTTGGTTATTTAACCAAAATAAAAAAATCAAACCATAATTTGAAGATTTTTTTTTTTTAAGCCACACTTCTGTACTGTACCTCAGGTGTTTTGGTTCTTTTTGAGACACCAACAGAATAAAGTCCTATTGGTTAAGGCCTGGCGTGCTGTATTTAATAATCTCTTCACAGGGCCCTTGTCAAGGCTGTCTTCAGTCTACCCTTCAGTCAAGCCACAGCCATGTTGTCCTCCCAGCCATGGTATTAGCTTTGTAATAGCTGGGAAGGTATTAGTCCAGAAGAGACTAACACTCTATATAGTCTAAGAAAGAACAAAGTTTTACCTTCAGTTAAACTTATGTGCCATTGTATTTCAGGCAAGTATATTAAGCTCGAACAAACCACATTTCAGTATGCCTTCAGCTAAAAGCTGAACCACTCTTCCCCTCCTACAAGAGAGAAAGTACTTAATCCCTTTATTTTTCAGCTGCACTGAAGCAACATGTCAACAATTCACAGCCTTTCTCCTCCTCCAGTGTAGTGGTTTCCAGGCATAGGAACCTTGTTTTGGCATAGTCACGATAATATACCCGCTTTTCTAGAAAAACAAACCTCACTTTATGATTGTTATCAGTACTAGCCAAATATCATCCTAGTTGCTTTCACAGAAACATACACGTGAACACGTAGCAACAGAAGCATGGAACATTCCCGTTCTTTAAATGCACTGTAGCCTTACCCAAAAAATGAATTGACTTACCTTGAAGTTAGCATTAGATTCAAACAGTTCCATTTCAAATTATATAGCAAAGCACTATTTTCTTTCAAGCTGTTTTCCACTTCTACTAAGATCAGAATCATAACCGCTAAGCTGAACAGGCAGCCTTTCATTGCCAGTATCATACCCACTTGTTCTTCTTTGATACAGAGTACCTGGTCATCTAGGGGGCTTTTGGGTTGGCTTTAACTGCTGTGGAACTTACTTGAAATCAATAAGAAGGCTTAAAAATGAAGCCTCATTCTTAGTTAGCTTTTACCATGCTTCATTCTAAGGAAAAAGGGCACTAACTCCTTAAGTACATAAGAAAAGTTTTTGCCCGTGGGGATATTAGGTTCCACAATTCACCCTATTAAAAGTTATCCTTATATTTTTATGAGTTTTAATACTTAAGAATTCAAGCCTACTTAGCACTAAGGCCCAGTTCACCCTGTTATTCCTTCATACTTGAGATGAAATGTATTAAAATGGTTTCAAGTAATGATCAAAGTATATCTCCAATGATTACAATTGATAAAAGACTATTCAAGAGTTACACAGTTTATTCATTGCAAATATAAGCATAAGGTGAAAGATTATCAGTTGCACTTGACAATAACCTTCACGTTTCTGATCTCTAATCCCTTCCTTCTCTTGGGGTTGGGTCTGGGGAAAAGAAAGAGAAAAATACTGTACCCAACATAAGCTTCACGCTGAAGAACGTAAAATTGCTACTCAGTCTGATTAACGCCAACACGGTCTCTCCTGTGCCCACAGTGCACCATAGTTCCTCCCGTTTACTGTCTAGCCTGAGAAGAAAAGTTTGTGTTTTGTGATGACTGGAAGGAGTTTCCTCAGAAGAAATGAAGTTCTGTCATTCAATCCGCATTGTTTAATTTATGAAGTTTCTGGCACATCTCCTACTGATACACCAGTAACTAGATTGTCCTTAATGGCAAACGGGGTCACTTGAAACTTAGAAAACAAACAAAACCACTGGTTTGTACAACAGTCTTTCTAAATTCATATTTTCCTTGCTACTTGGAGCACTGACAGGCCTTAATAAAGCAGAAGATGCTGATCCAAAGCCAAAGCTTTTGGAAGCTACAGGGGAAACATCTCCCTCTCATGTTGGGAATCCAGAAGGAGCTCGATTCTGTGGGCAGCCCAGAACAAAATACAGTGTGCTGTGAAAATGCAAGGGGCTTCTGCTTCCATACCATTTCTGGTAGGATCCAGAAGTTGCTATCAAATATTTTTATTAACAAGCCGCCAGATAAAAGCCAGAGTTTCTTAACCCAGTTTTGTGGTTAGCGGGGTTTTTGACTCTACACCTCCATTTTTCAGCTCCCGTATCACAATTACTAGCTTCCTCAGTTTTGCCAATTCAGCTGATACCAGACACATTTCAGAAGTGATTTTCTTTTAATATTTGGGTCATTTCACAAACCTGATTTACAGCATGACTGCACAATATTTGAAATAATCAACCAGAAAGCCACAACATGAGACATGAAACAAGAAAAGCTCTGAAATCACATTTGCAGAAGAAAACAAAATGGAACTGCACCCCCAAATAAAACTAGTTTTCCACCTCCACAGATATGCTAAAGTCTTATTTGGCCAGAGCACAGTTAAGATGGTTATAAATGGCTCCATGTTACATTTTCTCCAACAGCGAATCTGATTTAACTAAATTCCTCCGTATCTTCCCATCTCTGCACATTTACCACGCCTTCTTCTGTCCTACTGCTGGAAGTTTGTGGGGCTGCAGTGCAAAATGGATCCTACAAATTAGACATGTCATTCAGGTTAAAGCAGAACACAAGCAACAGAAGTTGCAAACTTGTCATCCTTCATCATATACTCTTTCTTTTCTCCTACTCTTTCTCAAGTAAAAAAAAAAAAAAAAATCCCAATTTCTCTTCATGGGATTTTTCTAGACACTCAGCCATTGCTACTAATCTTCACTAAAGTTTTAAAAATGTGTTAATATTCTGGTTTTAGAGTAATGGAAGCCAAGTTTCCTAGGTATCATTTTCAGTTTCAGTCTTCCAGCAAAAGACAACAAAATCTGATAAAACAGAACCTGGGAGAGAATACAGAAGAGATGGAATGCACTTAAAGGCAAAAATGAGAAACACAGCTGTCACCACAGGTCAGGAATAAAGCTCAACTTCTCCATTTCTGTTACGCCACCTCAGATAATAAAAAGGGTTTGAGGCTTTTCCTTTTTGAGGAAAAAAAAAAGAGCTATCAATAATTTTTTAAAAGGAACAATGTTAATGCCACACGAAAAAAGGAAACTCACTTCACTCCCTACACAATTTCATTATGCATAAAAATAAACGCAGCAACAAATCTATGCACTATTTTCTTTTTTTGTTGTTGATTTTGTTATCTTAGAAGCAGGCCAAGTTTCCAAGGCATTTAAATACGTATCAGATTGCATTTCCAGCAATATTGTAGAACAGAACAAATACTCCACGCACTATATAAAGTGCTTCAGAAAGCAGCTGTTTAGTGAAGCCACGAAACCAACCAGGTAAAGTTTCATTCAAGCATTTTCAGCTTTTGCCGGTTTTCCTGTGTAATTCCTCTCCACTAACCTGTTCGTTCCCGTTATTATATCTCAGTTATAGAAGAAAACACTGCAAGCAATAATCTCTTTTGGACAGGATATTTTTACCTTTAGCATATAAAAATTATGTTTGCTTTATACATCCATCTTTAGAAATAATTTCAAGTCATTCAAGTTGGGAGAAAGATTTTCACTGGATCTGGGTTCAATTAAATACAGAGATTGTAAAATATGTTTAATTTTTCAACCTATGCTTTCAGGTTTGACACCCTGCCTCACGAAGATAATTATGTTTCTCAGAGGTACTCTGCTGGGAATTATTCTTTACAGCATCCTCTGGACAGAAACTACTCTGGCTGGCTCCAGTTTTTTAAGCCCTGAATATAAGAGAATGCAGGTAAAAGAAATCAGAAAAAGATTGTCCTCCTCTATAAGTCCTTAAAACCAATATTATTTACAGTGTTCAGAGAAGGTTTTAGAAGATTTATCTTCCAGAAGAGGAAGGAGTTATTCCAGAGAACTTCTGTAACAAACCATTAGCATTGTATTTGGGCTATGAGAATATGTATCTAATCTCATTCACTAAGAATTAATAATCTGAAAAAAGAGAACAAATGAAGAGAAAGCATTCATTTAAATAATTTGTTGGCATCCTCTTTGGAAATTAACTGTAAGGTGCTTGTTATTTAAGGAACCCTTAAACCAAATTCCTATTAAAGTGCATGCAGCAATTATTATAGGCCTACCTATCATTAATGGTTGGACTTGACGATCTTAAAAATCTTTTCCAACCTAAGCAATTCTATGATTCTATTATACAGACAAAAGTGTATGACACCTTGAGCTAATCTGCTGCATCTGTGTTAATTAGGGTCCTGGTTTCCCCCCTACAGACTAATTTGATTACAGAAAGAATATATAGATGTTATTTCACTTGCTTTCTAGCAACAAAAGGCTCCAAAAAACCCCACAGCACAATTACATCGTCGAGGCACAGAAGTCTTTTGGGATACAGATAAAGCAGTGGCAGAAGATGACAGTAACAGTATTGAAATTAAGGTTTGTATTTTTTCTTCTTGCTCACATACAAGTTTAAGGGGTGGGGTTGGGTAATACAATTTCTGTCACAGGAGGCAGTACAAATTAAAACTACAATCATTTTTAACTTGAAAGGCAAGTAAGAAAGGGCACATGAAAACTGCCAGCATTGATGGTATGAAATGATTTAAAATTAGCTGCAGTAATTCAGATCACAATCTCCTATTTAGGATTCACTTACATTTCAGAACTAATATTATAATACGAGTTTCTTGTAAAGTTTTCTTTCCTCCAGTTTATTGTGCAGTCTGGTCTGCAGTAGCTTATACCCTGTCTCTGAGATTTTGATTATGTGTCTCAGCACTAATAAGTGAATAGATAGAATAACTTTTTATATTTCTTGCTTATCATCATTCCCATGAATAATATTAACGTGCAGCGTCCTTGTCCAGTACTTGTCTGTTAAACTCTGTCTTTTAATGTTTTTATAGTTTAACATTCCCTTTGAAATCGGTGTCAAGATAACAAAAGAAGAGTATCAAGAATATGGACAAGCGCTGGAGAAGATGCTAGAGGACATGCTTGAAGAGAATGCTAAAGGTACTGCCAACTAAATCATAAATCAGAGCTTAGGTTTTGGGGTTTTTTTTTAAAAGAAAAAAACCAAATCAAACCACCAAACAAAAACACCAACACCACAAACCAAACAACTTTTGTCATGTGAGACATTTAGAGCAGCATTTCAGAAGTGATTGGGACTAAGTTACCACTAAGAGAACCACTGAAGTATCTGATGTTCAGAAACTGCTAGTTGAACTTTGAATAATCACATTAAAGTATATAAGGCAGAAAGGGAAGGCTTCCTCTCCTTACACTACCCATCTTCTTTTCCCCTTGCCCTCAAATCCCAGCATTTCCCTGTTTTCTCAGCCAAGACCTTCATAATTTCATGGTGAAAAGTATTAAAAACATTATTGTAACTAAGATAGTTCTAGCTGATTCACTGATAACTAAAGTTCTAATGACCAACTCCCAACACAGGCTGTCTGTTTTTCACTTTTACAGCCTGTCATACTTTATTTGCACTTGCCCATGTTAAGCTGATCTTTCTGAATCTTCCGTTTTAATGTTTATGTCAATTTTAATATCTGCGTTACACATTCCAACTACAAATCACTTTGTGCTTCCACTTTCACCCTGCTTTTCAGGCTCTGAAGACTTCCCCCAAGGTCCTCTCTCTGCTTTCCTCCTAATTCCTTCTGAAGGGCTACTTCTATGGCCATTACACAAATAAGACGGTCTTATGCATATGTGCCCTTATAGAATGTAACTATGTGAAGGCCACCCTATCTTCTGCCTTCAGTGGAGCACTTGTAGAACTTTTAGACAGATTATCAAGACAGGATTTTCAGAAAAATATTAAGACTATCAAAATCATGTATCAAAATAGTCTTTATCTCTTGTCTTTTTAGAAACTCGGATCAAAAACTGAGGCAAGATGAAGGACAAAGACAGCACTCGATGGCCTGATTTGTTTTAAATTTTACTTTAAAATGAAATTATTACTGATTTCTCAACTGTAAAGAAGAAAGAAGAATGTGAACCTGAGCAGTTTGCCCCGGCAGACGGTGGAACAGATTATCTTTTAAGGAAGAATACAAGATCTCTAGCTGAAAATAATAAAGGGCAAGGCTAATCACAGGCTGACATGCAGGCTTATTTTCTTATCTGTTTTCCTTAGTAAATATAGTGATTATTCTAAATGATGTGTCTGAAGGCTATACGAACCTTTCTAAAAAGGTCAGAAATAACTTCTTACACTTCTATACACACCTATAATAGAGAATAAAGCTTATGCTGCAAGTGCAGTTACTTGTGGGGTTGTTTTTTGTTTGTTTGTTCAAGAGTAGCACAAACTAGTTAGTTCATGTAATAAACTGTGCAAACTAGATGGACAAGGAATCAGCTTTCAGTTGACAAATTAGCTTAATTGTCAAGGGATTTGTTAATATGGATGTTATCAAGGAAACCATCTAATATCTCTTCGAATAGGAGGTGAAGAGGGAAAAAAGGGGAAAAAAAGGGGGGAAAAAAAAGTAAAGAAAGCAGTTTTCCAGTTAGCATGCCTGGATTCAGAACCATATCCATACTGGTGCATACATCAGAGGTACAAGGTAATTTTTCATGCCTTCAAATGCATAAACCAGTATGCTCCAACGTAGACATGTTCTTCTCTGTACCTTAGCCCATATGGGCATCTGATAATCCATGAACAATTCTAGAAGACATTCTGTAAAGTACTCTTTAACAGGCTAATGCAATACATATGCATACAACTGCAATTTTTATTAGATGTGTTCTCTTTTCCTGTCACAGAATTAGTCACCTCAATTAAGTGATCCCTTTGATGCCCTGAGCACTGTCTTGTGCTACACCCCACCAGAAGGCAAATGAGAATTAGAAGAGAAGGGGGAGGCAGATTAAAAAGGAGTAAACAATTCTTAGAAGACTAAGAGACAAATATGCATAGAACTTTTAACACCAGTTCAAAAAGCCACAGTGTTTCAATGCCACAATCAGAAGAAATAATGTAATGGTCTCCCTCCCCGTTGTATCACACACATCCAGGTATGGACCTTACCAGCATGTGCTGTACGGGAAAGCAGCAGGTTTTCAGTTGTGCAATCTCCTTCACAGCAGGCAAAGCTCGCCCAGGGTGAGTACGTGGACACGTACTGCTTGAAACCTGTAGAAGTGTTATGAAAGGGAAGAGTCAGAAAAGAGCGCTGAAGTTGCAATTTATTACGCTGAACTCTAATCATCACTTCCACAGCAGATCTACTGCTCGTGCTCTTTTTATATTTAATGTTTTCCAAGCATATTGCATGGAAACAGTCAGCCAATAAGCTGCCCAACAGTACAGGAAGGAAACTTTCAGCCAGAGATATTGCATAAATCCTTTCTTAAAAAAGAAGCACTGTAGTTTGGGTCACTGTTTCTAGAATTCTGAGAGAGTTGTGCAGGATACAGTCTACTCACTAAGAAGAAAGCATATGGCTAAGCTAGTCTACAGAATAAAAACTGAGGCACAGGCTATTATGTTGTGTTGCTTATCCAGCTTACTAAGCAGAACGTTCTAAGGTTGTCTTTAAAAAAGCAACACGAAAAAAACCAACAATGTTTCCTGGTGATCTAGAGAAAAAACTCTCGACCTATAAACGTGTGCGATATTTTCTCCTTTGCAAATATGACATCAGCCTCAAGAGGGCAGTATAACCCAGTAGTGCACAGCGATCACAAGGCCAAAACAGGTCTCGGGTGCTCTCTAACCTGCCTAGCACAAACTGATGCTCCCTATATTCTTCCAAGTATTCTGCTCAGAGAGATTTTTTGTACAGTCTCTCTTGCTTTGGAGGCAGAAGAATAAGCAAGCAGTGCAGCGAATTCCCCAGAAGTGCTCCAGGAATGGTTCTACAACACTGTAGCTGCCAGTAAAGCAATGCCTGAAGAGCAAGGCACTGGACTAGCATGATTACAACTTGACTGCAGCCACAGCTTCTCTGGGCAACCTGCTGCACTGTCTCACCACCCGCAGCATCAAAAATTTCTTCTTTGTACCTAATTTAAATCTACCCTCTTTTGGTTTAAAACCATTACCCCTTGTCCTACCACCACATCCACAGAAGGCAGTTAGTACCTGATTCCCCATTTCAAGTTTAAAGTGTCGAATATATTAAAAGATCCTTGCATACTGAGGCAGAAGTGATTCAGTTCAGTATTTCTGGTGGATAAGTACTTGTTCACCTCTAGGCTTCCGTTAAAGATATGTGTACATCATGGAATACATGTCATTTTCAATGCAAAACTCATTCGTAAGTACCAACTATTCAGGGGACCTTTTTTCCAATTAAAACTTTATACCAAATATGAGTTGCTCTAGCATATCTTTCCATTTGATCTGCAAACCAAATGGAAAAAAAAACACCCCAAATTTCAATAAAACGTTTTCAAGAACAGTAAGTTGCATGATTATCAGAATTAGCTGGCATGCAGATATTGGGTTGGCATCAGTGAAATCCATTAGCATAAATCACTGAAAATTTCCTAAAATTCTTTTTGCCTATATCGACATGAGTTTAAAAAAAAAAAAAAAGGCAATCTCAGCTCTCACTGTGATTATACTGCTCAGGAAGTACTCATGTGGTACAATTTGCCCTGGTACAACATCTGCTGTAGGATTTCTCCAAAACAACTATGCATCTATTTGAAAAANGAAAAATAAAATAACCTATGTTACTCCTACAACATCTGCTGTAGGATTTTTCCAAAACAACTATGCATCTATTTGAAAAAATAAGCTAGATCTCTACCCTCTGACACAGTACGGATCATTTCAAAACTGGCATTCTCGTGATCTTATTTCTGTGCAATGACATTGAGGTAAAAAACATCTAACAGAAGCTGGGTAATTACCTGGGTATTCACTACAACTGGTCATCCTAACCCAAAAACTACATCCAATGAATGCCAAGAAGGTGACCTAGCCAAGATGCAAGGAATTATTTAACAACAACAACAAAAAACCCAAACCAAAAGCCAAAGTAAAGGCATGGTTTGTTCTCTGCCAACGCAGATCCAGTTTCTATTCACTTGGGTAATAATGTTTCCAATGAAGTCAAGAGCTTCACCAAACTCATCTTTCTCCTCAGATTTCAGCAAGCGAAAGGAATGGATTCTCGCAGGGCTGAAAAGCAAAACAACCCCTAAAACAATATTCCTTTATGTACTCAGTAACAGTATGACAAAGAACTCTTATGTGTCCTGGAGCCATCCACAAAGTTACACAAATATTTGATTATGTCCTTAAATATTATTTGGATGGGAGGGTGACAGGGGAGGAAGAAAGGGAAGAGTGCGCTTTTGTGTTAGTCCCAAGTCACTCACCCAGACTTCCCTAACCAGAAGCTATTTTGGGATCTGTCACCATTTCAGTTTTACTTAAGTACCCCCAATTAAGATTTTTTTCATGTGGCAGCTGAATATTCTTATTTTTTGTAGTTTTTTCTTATTTATAATTTGAGATAATGAATTAAATATATATTAAAAAAAATTCACATTAGGAAAAGGCAAATGCAGCTACCATGGGACTCACCTTCAGCTATAATCAACCTCCTTAAATTGAAGGGGATGCAATATTACTTTTGTTTTCCAAAACCCTTAAGAAAAGTTGTATTCTTCCACTAATTTGAAATGATTATTCAATTGTGAAAATGAAATAAGGTGACTAATTAAGCTACAATCAACCCAGTTCCTATTAAAAAGAAATTGATAGTAACCACACTAAAGAAATAACAATCAAGAGTCCCTCAAAATAAGCAGCTAGTATCTTATAAAGACTTCAAATGTTAAATTCTTTATAGATTAGGGAAGTGGAAAATATCTAGTCACTTCAATTGCAATAGTTCCCCAATCTAAAGAATGATCTAATGCTTTGTTCCCCCCCTTTCTCCCTCCCTGGTACATCACTGGGCTGGGCTTTACAAAGCCAGGAAACTCCTAAAGTAAGAAACAGACTCAAACCCTTTCATCCTCTTAATTTAAATTTGTTCAGAATATTTTAACCAGTAAGATCCCACAACTATTTCAGCACATCCATTCAAAGACTTACTCACCACCCTTTTTTTTTTTTTTTGGTTCATCCACAAATGCAGCCTTTAGAAATGCTTATCCAGTGACCATGCTTCGACATGTCACAGCGTGTCCTTCAGAACAACTGGACAGCTGCAGGTTCGTTCACCTGCTTGTGTCCTCTGCCTGTCTGAATACAGTTGCAATTGTCACCCTTCAAGTTTTGCAATGACACAGATGCTTCTTGAGGTGCAACTGAGGTTACAAGACTTCTTCTCCACTGTGGGCTATCAGCCTGAGCTTCACCTGGTGGAGAAACCTCCTTTCTGACCGTTCCCCATGCTGACTTTTGGGAGTGCCTTAAGGCACGTCACTGTGGATCACTGAAGCTTTGTTTTCCTCTTCCTGTGATCTCCAGTCCGTTGTTCTTTCAAGCCATACTTATTTTCTGTTCTTTGCACAATATTTACCCCATCAAACTCAGGTTTATTTTCAAGCTAGGTAATAAATGAAAAAGTATATTTGTTAGTAACATGTTTAAGCAGTTATGAACAACTAAACAGATAGTATGTGACTTAAGGGAGAACAATCCAAAGGATGAGAGCTTTCCCCCCTTCCCAAGAAAGGGGAAGATGCTATAAAACCCTGCTTCTAACCAGTATGATAACTGGAAATGGAGTAGTCTGATTCCTTACAGTTTTGCTCTCATCACACTTATGCTTACAATAAAACACATCAGTATTTGTCTATCTGAATGGAAGCATTAAACGACCATCAGACACCACAGGATACTAAATGAGGTTCAGAGAACATTATCGAGTTATACAGATTTAAAAAAGGGTAAATGGTTAAAGGGTAAATGGTTTTGGCCAACACAAACTCGATGAATGTTATGATTTCATAGCCTCACTCGTTCAGATAAAAATCTGCCTTTTAGAAAGCCTGAGGGTCTGTAGAAAGCAACCAACCACAGTAAGCAAAGCAAAAAACCCTGTAGCTCTGCTGCAACAAAGGACTTTTACATCAACTTTATTATTAGAAGTGAAGTGCTTTCTCAACCACTACATTCATTCTTGCAGTTGGTTACAAGAACAGGAAGACAAGATTTGAAAGACTTCCACAAAGAAACATTACTTCACAACTAAAACCAGGAGTGACAGGAACAACACTAGAAGTCTTTAAAGTAAGTGAAAAAATGATGTTAGATTGCCCTCCAAGCGTTATTAACTGGCAAAAAAGGAAATTATGACAGAAACCTGAAATCTTCATTTACATGTGCATCTACAGGCTTGTTTTAAATAACAGAACTCAAGACTACAAGATATCACTGATAATAAAAGTTTTGTGGGACCAGATGATGGCAAACAATAACACTACATAATTATATACATATATATAGTTAAAGATTATGACTAAATCTTTGTGTTTTTAGACATAGGTAAGCATGTATTGATAGGGTAACCCTGACAAAACTTTAAAGCATTAGTGTTGTTTGCTGTTGGCATGAGGGTGTCAGGTGAATCAAATCGGACCATGGCTCTTAGCAATGCCTAAGGAGAAGGTCAGCAGTGCCAGTGTGCCCTTTCTGCTCTTACAGAAACTGTATTCATCATAAGGGAATAAAGAAGAACATGAACCCATTCCAATACTTTGCAAGTTATTTTTAAAACCAACACTTGCCAATACATCACAGCCACACATTTACGATTTCCTTCTGAAACAGGACGCAAACAACTTTCATTTGCTTTCTTATGGATGTCCCACTTCACACCACTCCCTTAAAACACACCCAATAAACAGCATATCGTTACAGGGCAGACTTTTGTCACTCCATCCCAGCCCAAGCCCAGAAAAAAAGTGACCAGGTATTTTTCCTGGGCGGCTGTAGCAACGGGATCCCTGCGCTCACTCACCTCCTACACCCTGCCTCTACCAGCCACCAAGAGCATTTGCCTTTTAATACAACTCGCTCTCCCTAAGTTCGTTTCTGGAAGAAGCCCTTCGGCTCAGCTCCCCGTGCCGAGGGACACCCCACGACCGGCCCCGCTACCGGCCTGGGCCTCCTGCCGCGCCGCGCTCCGGGCACTTGGCGGGGCTTCGGGGCTGCAACACCGGGGCATCGCGGCCGCTTCCCGCTCGGGAGGCACCGGGACCAGGAACAATAGTGACCCCAACCCGCCGCGCCGCAAGGGCGAGCGGGGAGGCTGCCCCTGAGGGGAGACAGCCCCGCCCCCGAAGGCGGGACCTTGGGGCCAGCCCTGGCGTCGATTGGACAGCCTCCAGCCGCCGCTGGCGCCGATTGGCTGTGCCGGGCACCCCGGGAAGGTTGCCCCGCCCCGCCGCTCGCTCCTCTCAGCCCGCGGCGGGTCCCGAGTGCGCTGCGCTACGGCCGCCCCGGGGGAACGGGCCGGCGGTACCGGGGCGGGCAGGGACACGCTGTGGGGTGGGCTGCGGGGCCCGGGGCGCTCGACGGCTCTGGGCTTGGCCCGCGGCGGAGCCCGGCCCGACACAGCCCGCGGCTGTGAGGGCGCGGGGGCAGCGCAGGGACGGCCCTTGAGGAGCGGCCTGGGCCCTCCTGGGGGCTTCTGCACCAAGCCTGTTCTCAGCGGGGCAGGCTTTATTAATGGGAGGACCTACCGGGAGAAAAAAAAAAAAAAGGTGTTTGTATCCCTTGGGAATGCTGCAAAAGCCCCAGGGGTTGTACTGTACGGATTCCTGCAGCTGCAAGGCGTGGGCGCGGGCGCTGTGCGGGGCAAAGCCCGCCGTGCGGCGGTGGCGGTGTGCAGGCCGCTGTGCGGGGCCGCGCCGGTCGGCCCTGAGAGCTGTTGGGACCCACCGCGCTGTGCAGTGCCGCCTTTTCTCTGCCGTTCCCCCCGGCCCGGCCTGCCGAGCGCTCCCTCCCGCACACGCAGACACGGGCGTTGCGGGGAGTTGAGACCCGGTCCGGTGCCCCTCGCGCGCCACCGCCTGCGCGCGACGGAAGGACCCCAGCGGTACCGTGGGGCTTTCTGAAGAGCCGACAGCCGCGCGTAGGTAATACTGTAGTTGTATTCTCTGCGTGATAATATTCTCCTGTAGGAATCATATCTTGGAATACTTACTTGAATTTTTCGGCTTCAAGTTGTAAACTTGATTCTACCTAACAATAAGAAGGACATATAAACTTGATTCTACCCCAACATAAGAAGGACATGGACCTGCTGGAGCATGTCCAGAGGAGGGCCACGAGGATGATCCGAGGGCTGGAGCACCTCTCCTATGAGGAGAGGCTGAAGGAGTTGGGGCTGTTCAGCCTGGAGAAGAGAAGGCTCCAGGGTGATCTTATTGCGGCCTTTCAGTACCTAAAGGGGGCCTACAGGAGAGCTGGGGAAGGACTTTTTACTAGGGCATGTAGTGACAGGACAAGGGGGAATGGCTTCAAACTGGAAGAGGGCAGGTTTAGATTGAACATTAGGAAGAAGTTTTTCACTTTGAGGGTGGTAAGGCACTGGAACAGGTTGCCCAGAGAGGTTGTTGAGTCCCCATCCCTGGAGGTGTTCAAGGCCAGGCTGGACGTGGCCTTGGGCAGCCTGGTCTAGTGGGAGGTGTCCCTGCCTATGGCAGGGGGGTTGGAACTCGATGATCTTCAACGTCCTTTCCAACCTAAACCATTCTATGATTCTATGATTCTATAAATAAATAAACTTGATTCTACTTAACAATAATGTCCATAGATCAGCGCCACGCGTGGTTGGGTTGTGCTTGTACGCTCGCTTTACTGGAATGCTGGGAGGTCTAGTCCAGTCTTTCACTTTAGGGAAATTTATTTTAACAAATGGCAGCGACTGTGTAAGAAATAGCACCAGGAAATATGATTCATCAAATGTTAGGAAATGCATCTATTTCACTTTTGGAAACTGTATATTTTACAGCATGGATGTTTCATTTTTAGATACAAAAATGTTCTAGTATAAAGGATACATAAGATGCAGTCAGTGGTTATGGAACAAATTGCTAGATTGTTACATAGCAACTAGTAAGCTCCAAAACTGTGTCATGCTGCTTTCTTCACACTACATTTTTAAATGCCTTCTTAGTTTTGCTAGCAGACATGATCTTCCATGCCTGGATTTATTCACATTATTAAAATTAAACATACAAGAAAAAATAGAATAATGTGTCAATGAATTGATAATTCTTACCGTTAATCAACAATATAGGATGATGTTCAGCCTCGGGGGTTTAACAGCACCTTTGGGAGGTGCTAATCTCCAAATGAGTGTTACTTGCACAGTTCTATAACAACTACATTTTTTTTAAAAAAAAAAAATTGTATTCTGTGCCCTTATTCTAGTGTTTGTGGATAAAAAAGGCAGAGTTGTCCTTCATTTGTGACCAAGAGCTACAATGTCTTGAGGGTAAAGGATACTATAGATTGTGCATCTAAACAATAAATGTCAGTTATATCTCAGTAATCCTTGTAATTATTAATTTTAGAGTGAAATTTTTCTCTAGGGACACCTCAAAGGAAAAATGCAGCTATTTAACAGTGAAGACTGAGTAGCATATTTATACTAATAATTACTAATGATTAAGTGTGTGCAAAAGAGACCTTGAGCTGTGTCCCTACAAACACAAATTTACCTGAATAGGGTGGACTGGGACATGTTTTTCTGTGCCATAAATCATGAAAAAGCAGGCTATCAAGAAAGGATTTTTTCAGATTTTTTATTCACAAAGGTATTAGTAAATGGTAATGTCTAAATTTGCCAAGTTGAGATTAAAACATACGTTATACTGAATAGCCAAGTTATGTAACAGTGTACCATTATTGTAATACTACTCAGTCTCTTACATATGTTACATTCTATACTCATGTAACTCTACAAGACCATGTATATCACCTCAGAATATTTTAAAATTAACATGAAACAAGGCAAAGAATAACAATTTCATTTTGTGACTACAGGAGAACAAAACATTTAAAGCCTTTTTGTGAAACAAAACTGTGTCTACATTATGTTTTGCAATTTATAAAACTTATGTTTTCCATTCAGCTCTGGGGTGTGCCAATGTGCATTTCTTCCTGGAGGAGACCCAAGGTATTTAACCGTATGAAAAACATATCCATAAAAAACAATGAATATTAAATTTTCAGCACCATAAAGTGGCTCAATTAAATCTCACGTAGAATTAAGCAGTTGTTAACCAATCTGAATACACTTAATGTTTCTTACATCAGTGCCAAAGTTTTCTTGGTTTGATTCTGGTAAAATAAAAAGCCTGACATTGGCAAATATATAGACAGTATCCAAGGCACTTAAAATAAGGGATTTTCACCAGTTTTTAGTGTAGAAATCAATTCGGTAAATGTGTAGATAATTCTAATACTCAGCTCTTTAGTTACAATACTTTTACTTGCTCATAATAGTACCTAAAATGAAGTAGGTACTGTACAAATACAGAAGATAGGAGGCCTTACTCAGAGACCTTTGTGTAAAGCTAGAAAAACTATATCATTACACAATTCCAATGAAAAGAATTACATATAAATTCATATGTCTTTAAAATATTCCCTGACCTCCATGGTGAATTTTGGCCATTTCTGTACATCAGGCCCTATTCCCTGTGCTAAGGAGGCAGCAGTTACCTGTCCGTAAGCTGAGCTACGTGTTCTGGTAGTTCTTTTTGTTTATAATAAACCTGTATTTCCTTAGACTGCACAAGAGTGGAATACGGTAACAGTGTTACAAATAATAAATAGTTATAACAATAAAAGTGAGACTTTCTTAAGGGGGCTTTCACTTGATAATAAATATGACAGCATACAAGTTTCTATTTTCTTTTAAGAGTGATCACCGCGGCTGACCCTGAGGCTGTTAATGCTGGGTGAGCCAAAAGACACATAAAACGATTCCTCTCTGAGAACGAGTGGTGAGCGTGGCTCCCTGAGCAGGTCCACTTACTAGCTCATCTTTCACCGATTCTTTAACCCATTGCCAAAATAAATATAACAAATCAAATTTCAAGTGACCTATAACAAAATTAAAGATACTTTAAATTAAAATCTTGTCCCTAATCCAAAATATACAACAGTTTCCATGTGAAACACCATGAGAAACGTTAACAACATGCAAAGGACACTTAGAGAAAATAACTTCCAAAAATACTCTTATGAAGTATTAAACACTGTCTTAGAGCTCCTGACAGTGAAGCTTAAAGGTAAGACTTCAAATGGTGTCATACATATATATGTAGCAGAGCAGCTTGTAGAGTAGACTAACATGGCTTAAATTATTTACTTACAACTATGTTCAGTGCAATTCAAATTGAGATTGAGTCACATAGAACACATCTGAGAACTTGCATAAAAATTCCCCTCTCTGGTAATGCAGTTTTTGAGTATGTGGACTAAGATTATATGGAATAGGATAGATTCATTTGAAAACCAAAACCTTCTCCAATCTCTCTGAAGATTTTTGTCTGCTTGTACACAGCGGGGTAACAACAAAGGGTATTGCTAACTGGTTGCTGATCAGTGCTTGCCCTATAACTTCTAGGACTGTGTTTCTTAATAAGACATAGTTTATATGTAGGTGCTTTCTGAAATACACTGCAAAAGAATCATAAATTATTTTGGCAATTTTGTTTGCCATATCTTTTTACATTGCAGATGAAAAGGAAGAAGGCACTTCTGTTTACTGAGCAGCATTGTGCTTTAATCTGCCTTAGAACAGGTATTTTCTGTTTCTTCTCAGTGTGATCACGTTTGTTTTCTTCAGTCAGGGCTAATGTTTCTGATCCAAATCTGCTACTTGACCTTACAGGAAAGGTACACTTTTACCATCTTTCTGATGAAGAGACAATCCTGATGGCTTCTTCTGAGCTGGCCACTACTAATAAATCCAACCAATTTATGATTCAAAAAGTTCAGAACTGTTCAATTTGTCTTCTTCATACAGCAAAATATTTTCCATGAGCTTCTTTTTTTGATCATTTATCTGTATTTTCCAAGATGTCTCTCTGGCTAATGCTGAAAAACAAAAAAGCCCAAATATTGAGAACATCCATCTGTTGCATAAGGAATAGAAAATAATTTTAAATTTTAAAATAAAACAAAACAAAACAAAACTGTCTTAGGCAAAAACATCTGGTAGAAAACCAGAAAACATTTTGTAGATCTATTGGTAAAATCATAACCAAGGATAAAAGATTTACTGAAATGTGTTTATAAGTAGGAAGAAGAACCTAAGTGATTCTGGAGAAGAGAGTAATTTGTCCCTACCATTATAATCCTAGAGCACTTTTACAAAGACTTTGGTTATCCTAACAGGAACATGAGCAGTTTGCCAAAACAGCTTGAAGATTCAACATTTTTGAATGTTCTGCATGCACCCTTCAGATTTATCTAGATTTACCTTGTGAAGAACACAAAGAATCAAGGTCTGCGTTTTTCTGTTGAAAGGTGCTCTGTGCAGTGGATGCTCTTTCCATGGCGGTGGTGCTTTTGGCACATGCTGCGTTTCTTTCCTGGAGTCCATTTGCAGGTGGCTTCTGCTTGATCCTGCAGTCAGAGGCTGCCGTATTTCCTGAATCGTCACAGCTGTTGCTGGATAGCTCATTTGCAGATCTTTCTGAAGGATTCCACATAAAGCTGCTTGATTCATCTGATTCACAAGGGACCCTTGACATTTGCCCACAGAAAGTGTCTGGTGACACAGCTCCTATTAAAGGAGGGGATGGATTGGCACTTGTCAGGATCACTGGCTGTGTGCTGCCCTCCTTATTATCCCCTGCAAAAGGCATGTCCATGCTGAGACTCGTTGTCTCATCATCGGTTTCTTCTGGAGTGTTCATGGAGAATCCAGAAGTGCTGCTTCCACAGAGGTAATGCTCTCTTAATTTATTTTCAGCCGTCTCCATAATTTCAAGCACCTGTTTTTAACAACAAAATCTGTGAATGTAGAATAATTCCTGTACCCCTGCTTACACATACTCTTCTATGTCAACACTCTCAAAAATAGTAAGGCTGTCAAGAAGACTAAAATCTTGGTCATGTATTTAAAATATTACCTCTGCTATGTTAGAATTCTTCTTTCTCAGGCAACGGCAGATGGCTGAGGCAAAATCAATAGCAACCTCTTCCAGCAAGTGTCCTGCTTTCCTGTCTAGATATTTACAGCATATTTCCTTGGCAGCCAGCTTTTCAAAATTCTTTAGTTTGGAGTGTGAGCTTTCTTTCGCTATTTGAATTTCATCAGCAATCATATCTTTCTGTTCAAAGGAAGGAGATTTTGGTGAAGGCAAAATTAACACAAACATTTATTTCTATCTGAGTCACTGAGAATAGGAGTCTTGCCGTATATTTGTTATTATTGCTCCTTAATGGCAGGTTTACAGACCTGAAAGCTTTAAGAATCTTCATTCATGCAACTGACAGAAATGTTTGTTTTCACAGGAGAGAAAAGGCCAAAGGTTTTCTCTGCATGTCTTTAGTGTCAAATTGACTAAAGCAGACCCAGCTCTTCTAGGCTTATGCCCATTTATAGAAGTGAAAAATAACCAACGCTCTACATAGCAGCATTCTCGCACAGGACTTTTCAAACATTTGTTAAAGAAATCAGAAACCTAGGATCCTTTATTTCCTGAACCTTTTGTACATGGCTGAATTGCTTGGGAATAGTAAGAAGGAATACTGTTGTTTTCCCCTCAAAGGCTTCAGCAAGCTGGCAAATCAGGAGGAGCGTGCCTCGGGGAAGGAACACAGGTGGAGTCCGTTTTTGTGATGATGGTGTTAAAGGCATTCAGTAAGCCCGGCCAGGTCTGGTTGGTTGTGAAAGTAGTTTGTGTAGTTCTAATCACAGCCTGGGCAAATGGCCAGGATATAAATTCCAGACACTAGTGCAATACTTTAATGCCTGATAAACATGGTGAGGAGCAGCTGCAGTTGCCGCCTACCCAGGTTTCCCCAGTCAGTTTGGCTCATAACACCTCTTTCTGGCACATAAAAACCATGCAGCAGCATTTCAGCGCAAAGCCTTGTCTCTTAAATAAGTGTGTATTTAAATGCCAATTATTTGGGAGTATCTCCTAATATAATCGGGCCCACCCCCATGAGTGTGGTATGTGAAATGGGAATATATATTCTGCTCCTATCTAAAGGCAGGTAGGCTATTGATGTTAACAGAACCAGGATATGGCTAAACACCCCTCCTTCAGGATGTATACAGCAGACTGCAAATAAAAAACTATTTATATACAATGAAAATTAATTTTATGACAACAACCCTATTCACTCGCATTGGTATTTATTATTCCTGCTTTTTCTTACCAGATAGATCGGCTGTCTTCCTTCATCCAGTGCCTCAATCCCTGTCAGTATCTCTGCTAAGACCTAGAAGGTATATTTGAAAGATAAGTATATTTGTTCAGAATTAATTCTATTTTTGAAAATTACTTTTGTAACTAAAGAAATACGGAACTGCCAGTGCCTTTTGAAATTATATTTTTACTTCAGATGACTTAACAAAGCCAAATCTGGGCAATCTTGATGACACTTCAGATTTACCTCCAGACCCAAGTCCAAATTTTACAGTTAGGCACAATAGATATTGTTGAAACAAAGGACGAGAAGAAAGTAATTCTAAATCTAGATAAGAAATCACACTGAACAGAGTAACTTCCTATTTAAATGGAAACATCTAGAGGCAGGTGACATCATAGACTATCAATTATTTTAGTTGAAATTCCAAATTAAGAGGTGATGTTTGTAGCAGTTCACATGGCAAATCTGCAAGAACTCTGAGAACCGAACTGCAGTCTTTCTGCTACTATTCTTTTTAAACAATCAGCAGTAATACTTTTCTGGCAACAAGAAACAATTTTGTTTCTGTTGTTCAAAAGATTCACCTTGCTTAGCCACAAACTGAAGTATATTTGGAGTGTGAACATAATTAAAACCAGGATTTCAACACATTATGTAGTCAGCAACTATGATTGCAATGGCTGTGAAAACAACTGTATGAGGCACGTGCTCTTATATCCAATTTCCTGTCTAGAAGCACCAAAGAATGCAGCAGAACTGAAAAAAAAGGCAACATACCACACCACAGCTGAATATATCAACTTTTTCTGTTAACTGCCCATGTCTGATAAAATCTTCTGGCAGATAAGTGAGAGAAGCTTGTAGGACTTTGGTTTTCATCACAGCATAGTCTGATTTTTTATCAGCAGAATACAATCGCAGACCTGAATGTCCAAGCTTTGGTGTAAAGTTTTCATCCAACAAGATATTTGAGCTGTGATAAAGAAAGACAAATAAGAATATTGGTCAAGTAATCACTTTAACTTGAGGTAAAGAATTACAGTTTTGCACTTTTAAAGTTAAAAGTGCTGAAAGTTTCCAGCATTTGGCCTGCTGTGTATGAATGAAAGGACAAAGAATGGCAGAAAGGGAGAGAGGGAAGAACAAGCACTCCAAAAATTATTTCGAAAGAATATACTTCCATCATTTAGAAAAGAGAAGCAGATTAAACATAAAACGGTAAACACCCTGCAGAACATGGGACAGCAGAAAGATACTGCAAGTGGATTTCAAAGTTGCATAAGCTTTCAGCCATTATTGTTAAAGAAATCCTGGAATTAACAGGTGACCAAGGAAGTGCTGTGATGCCAAACCCCTCACCTTTTGATATTCCCATGAAGAATTCCAAAATTATGTAAATACTCTACAGCTCGGATAAGTCCTATAGCAATGCTAATTCGCATCTCCCAGGTCAGTGGAGCAGAATCAGCCTGCAAGGAAGTGAGGGAAAAAATGGTAAAAAAACCTGCAAGACATTAGTAGTTTTGAAAACCAAAGACTTAGTTGTAGTCCCAATCAAAACTCCTGTTTGCCTAAATCAAAAGTTTGGTCCAAGGCAGAAATGGATGATTTCTAGGCCAAGGCGGGCACCTGTTCTTACATATTGTGCTGCACATTTTGCCTGCCATGGGACACAGTGAGATAAGGACACAGCGAGGATCACGTGTGCCCAAAGCACCAAGTACTGGCCGTTACTGAGGCATAGCGCTGGTTTTGGTGGGTTGTGTTTCTAATGTTTCCTCTGTCCTATGATCTCCTCTGGAAATGCTCTTTCAGTGGGTCTGAACACCTCAGACTGTTCCCTCTTAAGCCCTTGTAAAACTTGGTAGCTCATTATGCCAATGAATACGATGATGGATTCTACAGATTCCCAAATCCAATGAAATATTACAATATGCATAGACACATTTTGCAGATTCCTTATTACTCTAAAAATCTAAAGGCTGCACAGCAGAAACTTCCTGTTGACCTGATCTGCTTTGCAGTAGAAAAACTGGAGAAGAGCTGCAGCTTTTCTAGTACTGCGGTCAAAGTATTTGGGCACCTTTTTTTTTTTTTGGCACCTTTTTTTTTTTGGCTGTTTCTCAGAATTCAAAGAGATATAGTTGGTTTTCATACAATAACAGGACAGGACGTATAATCACAGATAGATAACAGACCCAGACTACTTGCTTACTTGCCGCTGCAGGTGGTTTTGTAGTGATCCATTAGGCAGGTACGGATATATCAGACAGTGCAATCCAGTTTCCACTGAGAAACCCAGCAGCTGCAAAATGTTGACATGACAACACCTGCAGGCACAGATCAACAATGATTTGCAAATGAAATAAGAGCAACACCGAAAAATACATTCCTGAGCTGAAATAAATTCCTGAATTCAAGGCCACTGGGCATTGTGTCCTGCAGCTGGAAGCACAGAGCGGCCGAGAGCAGGACAGAAGGCCAGCCCACCTAGTAGCAAGGAGAGACACCCTCACAGTGCAGCCCCGCTCTGAGCAGGCGGGACGGATGCCAAGCTCCAGAAGGCACGGCTTCCTCACCCCCGCAGGGAACCGCAGCATCGCTGGGCAGCATGCTGCTTCCCCGGGGCTCCTGCAAAGCCCCTGCACAGCCCCGTGGTCCCCAGACCAGCACAGCACCCCGGGGGACACACACATCAGTCCTGAACCAAACACACGGGCAACAGGCCCCAAGCAGCATACACTTGGGCTGCTTTTGAAAGCCAGCCACTTACCGAAAGCAAATCTGTACTTCTGTGTGAAAGAATCTTTGGGTGGAATTTGGGCTTGTGCATTCCATCTGACAAACGAAAACATACAGTAGAATGTCAATGGTAATTCTTAAGATGTTGCATTTATACAGATCTTTTAGTCTTTAGATGACAAACTACTTTAGAAAATAGGCAAGTATCACTGATGGCATCTGTGTGTCAAAGGTAACAATTAATTGAAAATTAGAACAAAAACCAGTGTAAAGACACCTCTATCTCTCATATGTGTTTGCTGAATCTAGGTTTGGTTACTTTACANGATCCAATCATCAAGGCAGGTTGCTACGTTGCAGGCTACTCCCATGGACAGAGTTAATAAAACTACTCACATGAGTAAAATATCTCTCATATGTTTTTGCTGAATCTAGGTTTGGTTACTTTACATCATTTCCTTTTTACTTCTCATGTGTAGCCATTCTGGTTCCTTGCCTATACAATATTAAACAACTGCTAATGTTCAAGAGATACTCATAACATACCCCCTTCAAAGAAAAAGTGGAGTACTTGCCTCTTTCAGTCTTTTGATGACATACTGTGTGTTGTTCCTCTGACCTTTGTAGACATCTGCAAAAGTACCTTCACAAATTCTGCTCTTGTCACTGAAACCATTTGTGGCATTAGTAACTTCCCTCAGGGTCCACAAAAGACTCCCGCTGGGGAGATCAGTCATTGTCTCTTGCTGAGGACTAGAAGAGCTGCAGGGCTACACATTTATGGAAGAAACAAGTTTATCTCATGAAAGTTCATATGCTTTTTCCTTCTTTCAGGTGGTAGTAGAAGAGACTTAGAATTCTAACAGTTACCAATTTGCATTTCCACCTTTCCCAGAAAACAGACTTGTTTAAAAGTCCATATATTTCTTTGAAGTGATGTTAGTTTAAGCTACAAAAAAATATTAATCTTTATGGCTGGGGCATGTATTAGGAAACAGCTGGATCAGAAAGTAGGGTCCCTCTTTATTTATGCTCTGGTAGGAATTTCACATCTAGTTCTGAAGCATCTGGCATCAGTTGCACAATAATTTGTTGCTTCCAGTGTGGCAAGTCCTAATGCCAATTGTTATTACAGTTTCACTGTAGCCTAGTCACACAGCTTTCACAACCTTCATGTGCTCCAGAACTGAGAAAACAAAACAACTCCCTGTCAAGAAACTCTGAAACTACTGCATTCTTTGTAGCAGTCTTCTCTCTGGCTGGTACTCTTGAACCATGTTCTTTTGGAAGTGTTTAAAGTCTTAAAACACAATCTTCTTTAAAAAAACTCAAACAAAATAAACCAAAGAGAACGGCCAAGACAACCATGATGGGAGAAGTGTGTGCACATGGATCTGGGAAACACTCTGAGAACCCGCAGGACGGATCCAGCCAGATGATCTTAAAGACAAGAGAGCTATAGGGAGGAGCAGGAGGCTGCGCAGAAATCATTAGGAACATGGGAAAAACTTCCCACAGCGAGAGGGTTAAGTACTGGAACAGGGGCTCAGAGAGGTGATGGAACCACCATCCTTGGAGATTGCCAACTGTCAGCTACACAAGGCTCTGGGCAACCTGACTGAAAATTGGTACTAGCCCAGTTTTGAGCAGAAACCAAAATTTAAGTATAAAATTAAACTAAAAGAAGCATGCCATTCTGACTAGTCAGTGGTATCTATTGCCCTGTCTTGTGATCCCACCAGAACGTTAAGTCCTGTGTAAAATCCATACTGGAAATTCCTTCAAAATTAGTTGCTATTTGTGGGCAGGTAATCCATGCTGACCTATGCAGTATGCAATAGTGTTAATTTTTCCCTTCACTGGTCCTTCACTGGCAAAAAAATGAAGTAAACAGTAAGTAATCTAACTGTAGCATTACTATTATATTCAGTCCAAATAAATTGTAATCAAGCCCCACTTTTTCACCAGATCTATATTTTATGCAAGTAGAGGGATAAACTTTAATTGAAAAAAAAAACCCCAGAATGTCATAAAGATGGTTTTCATTGTTATAATCAATGAGTACTAAAGGGATTTACCTTCACACTTGATGAGACAGGAGGATTTGACTGTAAGGATTTCAAAAGGTCTCTTGGGGGAGGTGGTGGAAGGGGCAGTGAATACAAGGCTCCTTCAGAAACAGCACCTGAAATTGAAATAACAGCATTGAAAAGACACCTTATTTTTGTAATACCACAGCTGGTGACTAATAATGGAAGTCTGGGGTATTTTGCTGAATTTCCTAACCAGGGATAATCTGTGAGAAGCTGTCAAAATGTGAAGATAGGGAGCTATTTTCCTGCTTCCTCTTTCCAAGATGACTCCGCAGATGTCTCGTCCCGGCTGGGGACGGAGGGCTCCCTATGTCTGTGGGGTTGCTCAGCAGCTTCCCTCACTGCGTCCTGTGGTTCCGTCCCTCCCTTCCCAGGCAGGGGAACTGCTGACGTGTGCACAGCTCTCTTCTGGCCCAGGTTTGTTTGCGTGGAGAGGACACAGGGACGGAGTGTATGCACTGTTCTGGTATGGAGCCGTGACAGGACCAGAGCTTTCCCAGGGACCTGGGGAACATCCTGAGACCCCAAGGACAGATAGAGACGGCATCTCTCAAGGCTCAGAGAGCTTGAGGAAGGAAGACATGTGCTAAAGTTAGGAATAAACAGCTCGGGAGACAACAGTGATAGGTAAAGGGGAAATACTCAAATGTGACCATTTTGAAGAGCAATATATTCATTACTCCATACTGAAAGCGAATGGGAAGCAGTCTTGTCTATATGGTCATTCCAATGTTAAAGCGAATTCAGAATCTATTACTTACTACTCGCTGGTGATACTTTCAGATGTGACGAGTCTGGTGATGGCAACAGACTTATCTCATTTTCTCTCTCTTTATTCTTCTTCTCTGTGGGAGTTAAAGATATGTTCTCCTGTTTAGGCGGCTCTACCAGCTCTTCTTTTTCAGAGTTGGTAATATTACAGGCTGATGTCCCTTCAAAAGAGAAGAAAAGAAAGATGAAGATTGCCAGGGAAAATAGAGTCTGACTCTAATCAGTTATCAGGAAACAATCCTAGTTAGGAAAACAGACTGTAAATTAGCATGAACATTAAAATGAACATTCAAGCCATTTATTGTTAAATTGCTGGAACGCTATTGGTGTTTATATTCAGACCATATTCATGATATTAACTATTACTGAAAATTAATAAGAAGTGATAGCTTCAAACAAATATCTGTGATGAGTATGCAAAAGATATATAGTCTCTTACAATAGGAATTAGCAATAATAGTGTATTTATTTTGTCATTTTCTATGTAATATCTTTCAGCCAATGATCTCAAATTACAAATATCTCCCAGCCTAAAGAAGCATCTAGTTCATTGTTAATTGTCATGGGACTGAGAGGAAGTTTGACAGAATTGTATTGGTTTTAGTCTGTTAAATGTTTTGGGACGATTTGCAATTCTGTGGTTTTAGTGCCATGACGATGCCCCTAAACACTTTCCTATATCGAACTATTTGCAATAAAGAATCATACTTTTACTTATGAACAGAAAGAAAGAAACTGGAGACAATCTAGGGAAAACATAAAAATGGTCAAAGGTCAAGACTTACTGATGTATAAGGAAAAAGTAAAGGCTGAATTATTGATTCACTACAGCTCTAAAAGATCCTTGATTGTATACAGCTTGGCAAAACCTCAGAATCAGGCCTGCAAAAGCAACTTGAAGTCTGGTTAAAAGAAGTACAAAGATGCTTTCAGCGTTCAGGGACTTGAAGAGTATGTACATCTTAGAGGGAATTATTAAAATTAGATTAGGCTATAGTTAGCATGGGAAAAAATAAAGTAAAAAAATGCAAGATACTGTGATATACAAGGCAGGAAAAGTCTCCTAAAGAAGCAGCTGAATTCTTCTCCATGAATACATTTAAAACTGAGGTTGAAAAGGAGCTTGGAAATGCCCAGCATGCGCTGGGTGTGACGTAAGAACTTTCTACTGCCTAGTAACCACATTTTTCTGGTTGTAGTTCTAAACTTTTGTTTCTAGCTGGGACTGTTTATCAGCAATACATTTAGCATTTTCTTAAAAATAAAAATTAATGTTTTATTTTTATATAAAAGAAAATAAAACACAAGTCTTAATAGAAGGGGTTTTTTTCACTCTGTCTTATCAGCTTGTATCTTAAGCGCGGTGGTGACCTTGGAATCAAAAGCCACAGGCCTGTGTATTTGCAATCAGATAATAGCTTTGGTCTTTTTTTTTGCACAAACAAAGCCTTGGGAGTATCTGAAAGAAGCAGGAAGCGGTAGGTTTCATTTATAGTCTCTGCTCCTTATGATAAACCAAGATTCAGTAGAGCTGTCTGAGGGCAGACAAACTGTGACGGTTCCAGTGCGCTAAAGGCTGAAGCATAAGAGCACATGAAAAGCGATAATGGGCATGAAAAGCAGAACTGGACGCCTCCGTGCCAGGCACGTTTTCTCCTTTGAGCTCTGTTTGGGGTTTTTACCCGCTTTCTTCAATGTCACCTATAAATGCAAGGTTGAATGAAACTAGGTCTTCAAACTGAAACTCAGAAAAATCAGGCATGTGTCTTTATTATTGTGTCAGGCTGCTATGAAAGCCCCAATTTTACGGGCTTTTGAAATTAGCTATCGAACAGCCTGCAGGCCTTTAGTCAAAACCAACAGTCCCCGTATTCTGCAGTTGTTGGCTTTTCCCTCCTGTACTTTAACCTAGAAGTCTCTAAAATGAGAATCACTTCCCTCTTTCAACCTATTTTTCAGAGTTTTTCATGACTTTTGCAACTTCCTGCACATCAGACAAACAGGTCACTACTGAAGCTAAAGAACTGCCATAAAAAACTCTCTTTTCATGGACATCCAGAAGTGGAACTAGAGCAGTGCAAAAAATTGTTGGAGGGAGGTAGAACTCTCCTGGAAGTAATCTGCCAGCAAAACATCTACCCGTGTGTTGTGCTTGATTCCTCTAAGTCAGAGTGAAAAGAATTCTGGTGATACAGTTTTCTGAAGCACCCAAAAGAACAAGCAATGTGTTCTCCATATCTGCCCGAGAGGAATCACCTGAGTAAGCATATTCAGATATAGATAAAAAAGCAGAAGTAGAGGGTAAAGACCTGAAAGATTTGTCTAAACCTAAAAAGATCCTTCTAGAAATCACTTCTGCTTATGACTGAGCACACGCTGGAATGCCCGTATTGGGTAAATTCCAGAAAACATTAACTACTTCTACATGGCAGAATAACAAAATAATCCAGACTTGCCACAACTTTAATTAACATTAAGCTTTGCTATGGACTTCGATATAAAAGACAACTATTAGAAGGTTTTTTTAAAAGATCATTTCATGATAGTTTTGTCCATTTATTGCATTTGAATTGATCTGGGACAAAAATTAATATTGATTATCCAGAAACATAACTAAAAATTGATCGTTCCACAGGATTTGTCTCTTCCATCCTCTAGTAAACCCTCTTCATCTAGCCCTCCTTTGCTTTACAGCATTCAGAGTCAAACCCACGATCGCTTCCAACTCCTTACGCTGCCCTCCTTGGAACAGTCCCTGGTGTAGTTCACCCACTGCCATCGAGGCCGTCAGAGAGAGGAAGGTGTGTTACATCTGTTACATCGGCTCAGGGTCTTAATGAGCTGAATTGAGTATGTCTGTTTCTTGCCACGATTTCTTTAGATTTACTTTCCCTATTTACTATGTAGCCCGTAGAAATCATTATGAAGCCCCCTGCCAACTTGCATCAGCCAACTACAGTTTTTAGGAACGAAGCTTTTCCTTGGGGATCACAGTGTGCTCCTGCAGCCAGCAGGAAGTTGATTGAGGTTTATTTTTAACAGGGGGAAATCCTTCAGCTTCTGCAGCTTGTGGCAAGTGAAGTCCAAAAAGTCTCAGAAAGTTTTTTGAGAAAGCTCAATTAAAAAAAAAAAAAAAAAAAAGGTAAATGAGAAAATCCCAAGAGCAAGTAGGTAATCCCCTCTTAATCCCCTCTGGTACCAGAGGCTGAAGTCAGCTGTACAGCGATATTTTCATACCACGTAAAAGGAAAGCGCTCAGACAAACAGCAGGGTGACAAACATTTCTGTGCAGTGATGATGATTATGTTTGCCTGGGTTGTACCTTTATTTTTAATGGAGATGTTGCTGGAAGAGCTCTTGGATCGGAAGCCTGATTCTTTGCATTGTACATAACCAGAGAGACAAATCTGGCTTGGTTCTGTGCCAGCAGACTACTGGGGGCTCTCAAGCACTGCCTCGTGGGATGTCCCCGCGGCCGTGTCCTGCCTGTGCACACAGGACCAGCCGCAGCCATCAGGCTCTGCATTTCCCGGGGGTGGTTACACTGGATGTGGTGTACACCAGAACTTCAACCCAACAACGTGCTGGTTTGTGAGCAACAGCTCTCTGAAATTAAATACATGAAGGGCCTCTGGGAGTGACATGCCCCTGCAATGGGCTGAACTACTCTCAGTTTGAAATCTGCTCATGGCCTTGTTTTAAAGGCCTGTAAGAGAAGAGAAAACCCTCTACCTTGGGATAAAAGCAGCAGTACCTCAGTTGTTATAACAAGTACATTTTCTAAGCTCCTTGAACTCAGCTTTTGCAAAAATGGCAAAATTAACCCACATGGGAAAGAAAAGGTACCATACCTGACTAACCAAACCCAGCCTTTTCCACGAGAGACAAAAAGTACGTTGAAAATTGTTGCTGCTATTACGTAGTGGTAAAAACATTCAGTAATTTTTCAATTTCCACTTTTTTGTTTCTCAGAAGGAGAATGCAGGGTGTTTTTTTTTCTTAAATCACAGTGTATAAAGTGGGCTAACAGACATGTCAATGAACTGGGTGCAGGAACACACCGAGCTAAGGCAGCCGTGACCACAGGCAGGCCCCAGACCGCGCTGTCAGGGGGAGAAGGCAGGGGCCGTGATTAATTAGCGGTTAAGGTGTGGTAGGTTATACCCTGTTAGAAAAAAATCATCAACGTATTGTTTTCAATCCTGTTCACTCAGCCTGGACCCTCAAAGTCACAGTCACTGTGACTAAATTAACAGTTGGATAATTGATATACAAATTAAAACAGATTCGAGTTCACTTTCCTGCGGCTTTGCTTTGCTGAGGGGTGAGATCTCAGAATTGTTACAGTCTCCTCAGCTGAATGCTGTGGCTGAATTCAGTCAGAAAGCAGATCTGCTGAATCAGAAGGCTGCGTGTGGGTGATGCCAAAATCAGGTGTATTAACTGAGCAACTCTCTTGTTAGGGTCTGTGGTTATTGTGTTTGAGGCACTAAGACAGAATTTGCTTGAAGGCTGTTTGTGCTGTAGTACTTAATATTCCTTGTTAAAAAAAAAAAAAAGAAAACAGAATTTAGAATACCATTGTCAAAGATTTTTTTCTGCTGTACCAAAATGAAGGTGAAAAGTCATGCTAATGCCAGGAAACTCCAAAAAGCCATCAGTACTGCACAAAGCAGTGCTGTGGCAAAACCCCGAGAGGCATTACTGGACTTCCCACAAGAAGAGCCTCATGGTGCCGCATGGCGAATGCCAGCTGCACCCTGACTGCCGGTGCAGGCTGCTGTTTCGCAACCACCGTTCATGGCGTGACTCAAAGGCACTGACGGTTTCCCTGTCGCAGAAGCAGACAGTGCTCCTGCACATTTTCCACCCCCATAAGCTTTGAGCGTTTCCCATACACACCCGGATAGTGCTTCTCTAAGCATTTTTGTCCACGTAACAAAAATCTGTAATTTTTCTTTCTAATAATTCTCTGTGGAGAAGTGGCAAGATTCATACAAACATCTGATTTCCTAAAAGTAGATTTTGGGTGGGAATATGTGTGAAAAGAGGAATTTGGTCCACTCTCAACTTTTTGGGGCAACTCAGTATAGAAGGACAGGATGTTGTCCACGGTTCAACAGATTTGGTGGTAGAACTGGACTAAGGTACAATTTGGCTTACAAAAACAGACAGCTGCGATTTAAACATAACTTTGAAGGGAGAAAAATTGAAAGGAAAATTATATTTAAGTGTTGTGATTTCTATAAGGCAATGGTTTACCTTAACTCGGCACACTGAGTTAAAATTCTAATCATCCTACCTCAAAAAAGATAAACCTGAAATAGAGCAACATGGAGATAGGTGAGAAGAGTTACATGCAAAGAGTTAGAAAAGACTACAGCTGATTAATTTATGGAGGGATCGAGGAGAACATGTGATAGGAATAGAGAAAATATGAAGTGAGATAAAGAAATAGTAATGTAGGTAGTCGATAAACCATTTCTCCTTTTCATAAGCTTTTTCTTACGGTGCAGGAACACAGGCTGCAGAGGCAAAACTGATTGTATGTTTTTCTACTCTGAGTTTGTTGGCAATTAGAGTATAATGACAAAATTTCACAGAGAAACAAAAATGTATGAAAAATCAAAACATTCATAACTATGCCGTGTTTTGAAACCCTGCCTGATGCACGGCAGTACCACCCCTGGTTCAGAGCACGGCCTATCTCTCCTTGGCACCTCTTGAAGCATCTGAGATGGCCACTACGAAGGTCGGATGATGAACCAGAGGGACCAGTTGATTCCTCCTCTGTCACCTCTTCCTTTCCCACCACAAATTTTGTTTGAGAGAGCAGAAAATCAGAATCAGTGCAGAAATTTTAGACTTTGAACATGAGACTCCCAGCAAAAAGTTGCTTCAGCTAGTGAGAGACATGTACGGGCCCGGGTGTGGGTGCTGTGGGAAGAAGCGCAGCTCCCTGCAGAGCGAAGGGGCAGCTACTCACAGTCCAGGATGACCTGAGCCGCCCGGTAGAGCTGCAGTCCTTGCAGCAGGTCCAGGAGCTGCTGCACTGTCGCCAGCCTCACGCCCCACCACCACATGAGCTCTCGTGTTATGCTGATCCCCGTCCTCTCCATGCACTTGATTTTCCGTAGCTCTGTTTGATCGGTTATCACGTAGGAGGCTAGTGGGAGACAAGGAATATTTCTGTGTAAAAATCAGAAAAAACAAGCAAGCACAAGCAGGGAACACTGAATTGTGAGACACTTGGCTTTTTCGTTTGCACACTTTTAAAAGGAAGGACCCCAATGAATTAGCTATGAGGACATGAAGAAAATTCAGTTCCTAAAGTAAGATATTCCTTTTATTTCTTCAACTATTCTGGAAAAAATGTTGTTATATCAGCAACCCAAAAAGAAAACCCAGTCACAATTTTCAGCATATTTTCCTCATAATCTTCCTTCACCTTAGTACTTTGTACCAAAATAAAGATTAAATTCCTGGTGTGATTGTCCCAAAATAGGTACCAGGAGTCAGTGGTGAGATTGCGCTCCTGCCCACATTACTAAATACCAATATTATGGTAAGCCAAATAGTAACTGAATCATCTGGGTGTTGTTTACAGTCAGATAAACGTATGGGTGCAACACAGCTATTTTTAAGAGCAGGAGATGCCATGCTAAAGCTGACCCTACACAATTTCTCCCAATTCCTGGATGTGCAGTGTGGTGACCCCTCTGCACTCCCCGGCTCGCTCACCAACACATAACCCCCTCCCCTTGTTCAGATCCCACTAAATCCCATGCGCCCAGACATGGCGTAAGCGCCAGAGTTACAGTGACATGGGCTGGAACCAGGATGGTCAAACACCACAGGTGGCTAAGAATGCCCCTGGATTTGGGATGGGGATGTGCCACAGCTTCCCCAGCCGTCAGTGCCCACCCCGGGCAGCCCTGCACTTGCTGCGGGGGGCAGGTGACAGCCCCTTAGGGAAGAGGAGCCAGGATGAACTGGCTGAAGCAGCGGTTTGTGACACAGGGTCACCTTGTCACTCCACTCTGGGATGTTGTGTGAATTCAGCCATGCTCATCTGTGGTCTGCGGGGCCGGTGGAGATCCCCACTGACGGCACCAGGCTCAGGCCCCCGCAGCTGACCCCCCCAATGTCCCTGAAGGAGGGAGGGCCGGGGGCCGGGGCACGCGTGGACACAGAGATCCCCCAGGTGACACCTCAGCTGGTGTTAGAGGGACATTCCACACACGGTTTTATGCATGTGAAGATAGCGGAGGTGAACCCCCCGCCTCGGTCAGCAAGTTTAAGTGGGGCAAGAGCTTACTCAGCAGACCGTGAAGTCTTGAATGGAATTAAGTCATGTTAAATGAAGGAAGCAAGGCCAACGAAGAAAAGATTTGGGTTAGAACTGTTTGGACGGGGATACAGAAAAAAAGAATAAAAAACTCAGGGACTACATTTTCTGTGCTGATGAACTGGACACGGCCAGGACCGAGAAAAACGAGGACAATAAGTATGAGGGAATGTACATGAAGTGAAGGAAGAAAGAAAAAAATAGAACATGTAAGGACATGTGAGGGCTGTTGTGAAAACAGGCAAGCAAACAGCAGAAGATAAAGTGCGAGTGGAGAGGGGAGTGTGACGGATCGCGGGGAGCGAGGGGAGGGAGCCTGGCTGCTCGGGAGAAGCCAAGGGAATGCGGAAGTCTGGAATTCCACCTGTTAATCAGAGGTTTTGCTTGATCCCGAAAACAAAGCGGTGCGCGGGAATTCCCTGTCCAGGGCCCGCGCTCGCCCAGCGCTGGGGAGCGACTCGGCCTGAGGCCCTGCGCGGGGGCAGCCGCACCGCTCGCCCCAGCCTGGTCCTTCCACCGCACCGCCGAACCCCGCTGCCGCCCCGCTGCCGCCCCTCACCGAACCGCATCCAGTCGTAGTCACTCAGGCAGTCCATCTTCTGGCAGAAATCCTCCAGCACCCAGGCGGGCATGCTGTGAATGTACAGAGCCGGGGGGCAGCCCCCTTTCAGGGCCGGGGGCGGCTGCTGCAGGGTCATGGCTTCGCAGTCCCTCTCCAGAGAGTCCTTCGTCCCCGCTGTGGCCATCACCGGCGGCCACGCATGGTGCGTGCCTCGGGCTGCGGTACAGGCAGTGTCGCTCACCCGCCTCTGCCGCCTCAGCCTGCTGCGGAGGGCTGATTTTCTCCAAAAGCTTCCTCTTCTCAGAGGGGCTGTCCTTGGCAGCCTGTCCCCACCCCGGCCCCGCTCGCCCTTTGCTGTGGAAGAGCCGAGAGGCTCCGTCAGGCTGTTCTTGGCAGGCCCCGCCGCGCCGGGCCGCTTCCTGCTCCGGCTGACGTCAGGCCCCGGCCCAGATGCAAATCAGATTTTCCTTTCCACGGCCGCGCGTTGCTCCAGCCCGGTTGCCAAATGATGAGTTTCACGTGGCAGAGGTGAAAGATGCTTTCCCGGCGGTTACGCACAGCTGGCACTGCCGCCGGGCCGGGCAGGAGCCACTCACAGTGAGGGCAGACGCAGTGCCTGGCACAGACGGCTCAGCCCAGACCTCGGCCACGTCTGTGGGGCGGTCACCCGGTGGTTTGTTCGCCCTCGTGGGTACAGACGTGTGTGTGTGGCTAAACGTAGATCCCCCTCAGAGCCACACCAACCATGCCGCCCGCCCCGCTGGCTGCTGTGTGACTGGGGATCCAATCTCAAAGGAACGCGTACCAACAGAGCGGGCAGCAAAAAGCACCCCGGTAATTTTGAGCCGCGACCCTGCTGCCAATCTGACTGTCATCAGTGTTGTACAACCATTGCAGTGAGCAGGTTCCACTGGCTGCATGCAGTACGGCCGCAGACGCAGGGAGTGAGAAGTACAAAACATCCGAAGTGGTGATATGGCCGGGTCTCACCAGACAAGGATTAGGTTTAAGATCTGTTCTTAAAGTCAACAATTTTTCTAAATTTTTAGATTTTCCCTTTGTGTTGTATTTAACCTGCTTTTGATAAAAATTTATAATTAATTAATTAGCCAGCGTACCTGCTACAAATACTTCTGGCAAAATGATCCACTTGGAGAGCCTCGCAGCTGCACCCCTGCCATGGCGGGACAGTTTGTACATCACTGTAACCCAGTCCTCCTCCTGTCCTGTTTGCTCACATTCAGCCCTAGGTCTTTTGGATTAACTGCAAAGTGTGCTGTAACTTTTGAGAGCTTTTAATTTACTATTTCTTTATAATCTGCATATATTTCACAGTACAGCTAACTCTTGTTTTCAGTATCACACTTCCAAACTTTGGCAGTTTTCTATACTTCTTGCCCCCAAAATCATGAACCTTTCAAGTACCATTAAAGTAACAATGAATTTATTACCCCCATTGTGGCAAGGAAAAGCTGAAAAATGTGATATTAATGTAGCTACAAGGTCAAAAGACAGGAAAAAAAAAACCCAACCAAAAATATCCAAAGTGTACTATTATTTAAAATATCACAATTCAAGGATTGCCTTGGGACTTAGCTGTTTTTGCAGAAGTACTACTATTTCAACAATAACAGTTAAATGTAGGGGGGTTTCCCTCCCTTTTCCCTGCTTACAGTCCCTCTGACACACAGCTAAGTTCTCTGCCATGGGGAGATGTTCAGAGCATCTCTAAAAGTCACATAAGATGAGACTGAAATTTGTGTTGCAAAGAACTGGATAAAAGGAAGATAACACTGGATACTGGAAAAAAACTGTGAAACCTTTCGGACTATCTGCCTCCTGGGAAAACGAGGCGAAAGAATGCATCTAACTGCGTGTATGGCTTCAGTTTTGCAATAAACATTATATGTAATAGAAAGTGTTACAAGGGAACTGAAATTTACTTTTTCAAATGGAGACTAGAATGATCCTGTACAATCCTGGTGCTTAGCCTTTGCTTTCAACTGGTGCAGTACTGTACAACAGCCCTGTACTGCCGTGTGCTCTCCTGGAACGCGTGTCAGCACAGCTGGTGATTGATTTCTCTGGTGTTTTTCACCCCCAGCTGTGATGGGCCACTCCCTGCGGCAGTGCATTCCCACCACCCCGCGCACAGCCCTGGTGTCCAGCGGGGACTGTCAGCCTGGTCCCCCCCTCTTTGGCCCAGCTCACGCCGCTTCGGTGACCGGCGCATGAGACAGCGCTCTGACTCCCACTGAAAACCACCCACATTCTTCATGTAGTTGTCACAAGTAAAGGACAACTTTCACTCATTACTAATCGAGCTGAGTAACAAGTAGGAGGCTCCATTTTCCAATGTCCATGTCTCAGAGCAAGCCGGGCTTTTCTCTGCTCTTTTTTTATTCTGACCGAAAGGAGCAGTCCAGAACAGAAGAAATATACTTTCTTGCATATGTTGAGCATTTCTCCAGAAGTTTACCTATCTATAACATCTGGTTTTGTTGTTTATTTATGACAAACAATATGTAATCAATTTTTTTTTATGCTAGAATGCCTCTAAGTAAAGGAAAAAAAAAACAAACCACGGCTGGGCTGATGTTATTGTCCATAGTAGGGTCTTGTGAGCATTTGACAATTTGACTCTTATGCCTAGCCCTGCTAAATGAAGGTGTTATTTAACACGCTCGCAATCGCTGCCACGTTGGTTAAAAAGACAAGACAGAACCAGCAGGACCTGTAACAGTACTGTCAGACTGTGGCAAGAGGATCAAGTGTAGCATCAGGTGTGACTCAGTGGTCTGTAAAAACAAAACCTCGTCAGCTATTTGTGAGACCCGTTTTTAAGTGCAGAGGAAATTGCTGAGTTTTTTAACCTGATGTATGGAAAAAAAAAAAGAGGTATTTCATGATTTGTCAACAGGAAAATCAACACTTAGATGGTACGTGAGAGCTAAAATTAGCTAAGTAGTTACAGAATTCATATCACAAGGGAATGTAACCCTGTTGCAAGAAGAGAGCTGTGGGAGCAATAGGGGAGGCAGCTGCGTGAGCAGGGTCCTGCCTCAGACTTTGCATTTGTGTTCAGTCCCTTCCTCTCCCAGACTTCTTGCAAAACTCTGGAAAAATCAATTTAATCTGCAAAATGGAAGTAGAACTTCCTTTGTTATCTTGTCTAGGGAAAGTATAAAATTTCAAGCATGGATTGCCTCTTGCTATGCATTAAGCAAGAGGCAATCATTATTTTAGAAATAAAGTACTTCCTACTCTTAGTGGCTGTGCAAAGAGAGTCAGCCACTGTTAGCAGAATGAAATGACAGTATAAAGTTCTAAAGCTACATCCAAATAATACACTTTGGTACTAAAAACCAGATGCTACAGTGCCTAACTTAGGGACAGCTGCCTGCTGTGGAATCCAAAAGTCCCTGTCCGGCCTCTGCGCTGCCCATGAGGCATTTGCCACCGCGGGAGGGGTCTGTGAGCAGCTGGCCTGCCGTGGAAGGACAGCATCTGTGCTTAAACGAAATGCTACAGCTAAAGAGCTGAAGCAGGGTTTGTGAAATTCCAGGTTTGTAAAATTCCTGTCCTGGGAGTCACATACCTCAAGGATTCAGTGAAATGCTGCCACCTACTTGGGATTCTGTGGGTAAATGCACACAGTCCTCCAAAGAATCAAATCAGTTTCACATTTAAAACACAAATTGGTGAGGGAAAGGTGGTAGAGCGACTGTGTAGATAAGTGACTGCAGATTACAGCACATAGTTGGAAGATGGCGTTAACCCTGGCAATTGTTTCTGCATTTTTAAGCAATTTAAACTGAACAGTCTTTGAGTAACAACCCAACACTCCCGCTTTGGTGTACCCTCATCGGTCAGGCTGTCCATGGACTGATGGATCTTTGGTTCATTTCTACACGGTAACCACCCTCAAGTCAATCTTCGAAAGAGTGGACAGAAAATGTCCCTTAGAAAACGGGCTGAATCACAGCAAATTAACACAAAGCATCCACAACTAATTGTTGCCTACCAGGAGCTGCTCTTTAGCTGAGGACTTCAGTTGCCTTAGATGTAACTATAAGTTAAGCAAAGACAGGATACTGCTATGAGTGATGAGATCACGAAGTGGGCGGTTTTGTATGTTGTTTTTTGGCAAGTCACAGATACTTAATTATGCTTTTCTGTCCTCTAACATTTAGGAATCCAAGGAATCTGATCCATTAGCAGTGATAAACATTGTACTAGAAAAGTATCACCGACTGGCTGTATACCGGAAGAAGTCACAGGCTAAGGGAATAAATTTAAATTATTCTAATAAACAACAGAAGAGATCACAGACCCCACATAAATCAGAAAATGTTTGTGATAGGTACACATCTGTTAAACCTAAGACGTAACACCTACTACATTAAGAGAAAAACTACAGAGTCAAGCAGGCCAGTTTTCTGCAACTGGCTGGCAGTGCTGCCACATCCATCATAATACAGAGCATCACAAGGACATCAGGAGAGAAATTCCTCTCAGGTACCTGTAGGACTGCACCTGCAGGAGCCGAGTGCGGCACCCTCTACCCTAAGGGCTCCCTAGGAGCTGAGCGACGTACTGATGTCTGCTCCCGAGGCCTGCACAGGCTCACTTTTCTCTGAAAGAGATCGGCAAATGGTGGTAAAAGCAGAAATTGTAATGTAGCTACTACGTTCATGCACAGACACTTCCTAGAGTTGTGACAACAGTTTAGTGATAGCCACAAAGCAGTCCTGCAGCAACAGGGGGCTGAACAGTTTGTAAACGCAATCCAAAAGTATCTGTTACTGATCAGCTAGAACCACTGTCAGAAGTCTTGCAGGAATACAAGCATATGGTCACGAGCACTGTGAAGTTATTTGACAGAATTAGAGTAAAAAAGTTAGAATGGATTTACATTTTTATGACAAAGATCAATTTATACACTTCAAATATGTAAGAAAAAACAAGTCTACAAAAAGGGGAGACATTTCATGCTTACAGAATACATTGATATTCTCAGTTAGTTTCACAGCTGTTTCTTAGAATGTATAACTGGAAAGAAATGTATGCCACAGAAATAACCTGCTATAATCTCCTATCAATCTGCTTCTAACATTGAACAGCACTACACCTCTCACTTGGTGGACAATTCATGTATCTGCTGAAAGCAATGCTGCTTTGAATTGCGTGTGTACATTCACACGAATGCACATTCTAATTGAGGTATGGGGGGAACAGAATATAGGTAAAGAAATGTTTTCTCTGCTTATCTAGCCTGTAATAAAGCATGGACCTGTCTCTGAGCTGGATTGAACAATAGGCCTGTGTGAGCTGATACAACCTGCTCCCTGTTCCATAGGAGACACTAACAACGCGAGTGGTCCGTGCTCCCCGACAAGGCCTCCCACTACAACCTGAACTACTGCATTGTGATGGGAAAAAGTAGGATTCAGAGCACCTGCCTTCTAGGAATGCTACCTGATCCATCTGTACAGGCAGCTGGGAAAGCAGCTGCAGAGGAGAAAGGTGCCCCAAAACTAGGACTCGGTCTGACTAGGTTGGATCCCCTTGAGATCAACCAGGCAAGAGTCCAATCATGAAGGACAAATAAGGCATTCGGTATGATCTGTATAAAAATCTGCCAGGCTCAGAGTGGATATGACATGGGTTTATAAATGCAAAGATAAGAGGCAGAAAAAATCCCAAGCATATACACATGTCATCTTTCCACCAACATAACGTTTTGGGTCAGGCCCTCAGAAGGTGGTGGTGGAAAACCCTGCACACACAAACACCCCCACACCTTGTGATTCACAGGCAAATCTAGGCTAAGTGTGAAAGAGTGAAATTCCATCAAACACAAATTATTCAAGCAAAACTAGTGTTGGTCTGCCACTTATAATCATTACAGACTGGATTAAATTAATCCTCGGTGTTATTTACTTTCTAATACAAAGAAAGCTGATCTGTACACATATTCTCCAAAGAGATGTCCTGATCTACGTCCCTATGTAGTGTCCTGAAATAGTCCAAATAAACTGAGCTTCACCCGCGTGAGGCCTCTAGAGTCATCCATTTGCAATATGCTTAACAAAGTACGAAACTGAACCATCAAGAACCTCATGTGCTTCCACGTGCAGTTTAGTCTTTTGGATCTGACTTACCATCACAGCAAGTTTTCCACAATTTAACTGAGTTTATGTTTCAGAACTTAAAATACAGGCATTAGTTCTTGGCATGTTTCATGGTGACTATCCCTGCTTAAACTCAGTGGTTTGCTATTTAAATAGAGTCTGGAGTGAGTAATGATGTTATTCCAGAATTCCATTCCTCAACAATTCACTTCTCTCCAGAGAAAGACGCTGAAGGTCCTTCCTAATATCAGGATGATTTTCCAGGTCATCATACAATGATCGAACAATGTCCAGTTTCCTGTAGTCCATTGGTTTGACCAGACTGCGAACAACCTGGAGACATCGCTCTTTCAGGGTGAACACTGAGGATAAAAACACACAGAGAACCTTGTCACAAGGGCTCTCATTAGCTGCTGCCTCCAACACACAGTACTTCTCCAGGTATGTGAATACAGAACATAATATGCAGCAATCACAGAATCACAGAATGGTCAGGGTTCGAAGGGACCTCTGGAGATCATCTAGTCTAACTCGCCTGCCAGAGCAATGTTATTTACAACATGCTAAACTCTCCAGAAAGAAAGGAAAAGAACTTGTTGTTTCCTGTCGTGAGGTGCCCTATGAAACCCACCAGAGACATCTACAAATGAGAAGTCTGTCAATAGCTCTAATGAATACACTGCAATGCCACAGGTCTGTCTAGAAACCCATATGATCTCTTCCCATTTTTGAGTAATAAGTTTTCATTATTCAAATACTTGATTTCTCACTACATCCTTTACACTGAAGTCCAAAAAGATCCAGTATAAAATTCACCGGTTCCCGCGACAGACGCAGTCCCGTTCTGTTTACCTGGCAGCGTGATGTCTGCCTTATTCACGTTGGGAGCTGCTACAAACAGCTCCTGCTGGTTGACGAGGAGGCCATCATTTGTCCCCGCGTCCCGGAACAGCCAGAGGTGACCTGGGAGAGAACAAGGTGGAAAGACAGCTGTTTATTTTTACTTTATTTACAGTTTTGAGGGGCAGCTCTCAGCAACCCATCTCCTCTCCCTGTTTACAGGCCACCACCGCCACCCTGGTCGCCCGGGATGTCCCTGAGGATGGGGGGGGATGTCGCTGAGAAAGGGGAAGGGTGAAGAAATGAGCCCGCCAGACGGTACCGGGGAGTGAGGCCTACCTCAGCCCGGCCGTACCCACCCCGGTAGCTGTGCATGATCCGCCCGGTGCGCGGTTGCAGGACCGGGTAGTGACACGGCCTGCCTTCGAAATCCACCCAGATGGGGAGGACGGAACGGGGGCTGCGGTTGTTGAAAACCACCTGCGAGAGTTCGCGGGTTTTGACGGAGCGAAGAACCGGCGCCGGTGGCGACATCCCGGCAACCGCTCACCGCCACGGCGGCGCGGCGACGCGCATGCGCGAGGGGGGCGGGGCCCGCCCCCCTCGCGCATGCGCGGCGACGCGCCGCCGTGGCGGTGAGCGCGCGCGGGGCCCGGCCTCTGTGAGGCGTGTGGGGATTGGCATAGCCCGATTGTCTTTAATTTGGAATAAAACAAAACAAAAAAAAACCCAAACCCCAAAAAACAGTTATTCTTCAGAGTGTGGCACCGGAAGGGTCATCTTTAAGGGAAACGGCGTTAAACTGTGCAGCTCGGGGCAGAGGTATGCATATCTATCTACATATCACTGTACCTTTCAGGCCAAAAGGCACAACTGGCATTTTAATTGATCTTTAATTCAGGAACAATAAAGAAAAAAACCCAGCTCAAAATGCACGCTGTAAGGTCTTAAAATGTTACTGCGCTTGGTTTTCATGGAATCGTCTGGGTTGGGAGGGACCTTTAAGATCACAAAGTCCAACCATCAACATAACTGCCCGAACCATGTCCCTCAGTGCCACGTCTGCCCATCTTTTAAATACCTCCAGGGATGGTGATACCACTGCCCTGGGCAGCCTGTTCCAATGCCTGACAACACCTTCTGTGAAGAAATCTTTCCCAATATCCATCCTAAACCTCCCCTGGCGCAACTTGAGGCCATTTCCTCTTGTCCTATTGCTTAAAAAAAAAACAAAACCAAACAAAAAACGTAACAACCAAGGCATTAATGCATTTTAAGACTAATATACCCAGGTTAAGTTGTACAGTTCACTGGAGCAGGAAAGAGGGAAAATTTGTGGTGATTGTGTTTGGCAAGGTTACTCCTGCCCTTGAAATAAGTTACGTTATCAGGAGGAAAATGTCACTAGGAAGTTACACAAGGCTGTCACATCCTCAGTCTCTGAGGATATCATGAGGAAATGACTCTGAGCAACGGAATTATTTTCTCTAAAACCAAGAACTCCTTACTTCTTCATCGTAAGAATATAATTTTGCAAACCCAAAACTTTTTTTGGAAACACCTATTACATCAAAACTTCCGACGAAAAATGTTGTCAGGAGCAAGGCAAAAGACGTGTAAATCACATTCAAACCTTTGTGCCCTCAAGTAGACTTTTAGGCTCTTATTTATAAATAGAAGCATGAAGGAGATGTGTAACTTTAGGCATTGTGTCTGAGACTTTCAGATATTCCCAAATAGCTTACACACATGGATTCTTTTTACGTTCAAGTCTGAGCTTTTATACCAGGCTTCAGAAATGAGTGCCTAAAATCAGGCTCCTCAGTAACTCCTGATTTTCAGAACTACTGAGAGTACAGCAGCACTCAATGGTGATAAAGGGAAGTGCAAATCTACATCAGTTTTGAAACTCAAGCTGTGACTATTAGAAACAACATATGGCAATAAGAACCAAATTTGGCTCCTTTAATGTCTCTGCCTCTGACAATAACAGACAAGTTTTTAGAGAAATTCAGTACTTGCAACTCTAAATGTCAACAGTTATCTGCTCTTCAAGAGTGAAGCTATCAGAACCCAGGAAAAAAAATACTAGTAGAAGAAAAGGGTAATTCCTTTGTTTGAACGAAGTATTAAGAGTATTTAGATAGCCACCTCATGCAACAACAGTGTGCATCACCTTGACACTGTCATAGAAGCCACGCAGCGTGGGAAAGAATTAAATGGATGCTGTTGGCACTATTTCATCCAGAACACAACTGTATAGTAAATGAAGGGCTGCATTATCCTTTTGCTGGACATGGACCAGAAAAAAAATACAACTAAAACTTATCTCATATGCAAAACTTCTAAAACTTTAATACCTGTTAATTCAACTCTAAACACTTACACATACTTAGCATGAATACACTTTAATGAAAATGGCAAACTGGTAACTAGTGTTTTCAGCCTCCAATGAGCAAAGAGTAAGAGGTTTGAGAAATCACAGTACATTTACAGAAAAAAAAATATTTGCAACTTCAAGTTATTCAACAGGTAATATATTTTTGTGAATATTGTAGCAGAACTACAGCAGTTAAATCACACAAGTTTAAACGTATTGTCACCTTAATGTGTCTACAGTAGACATGGAAAACATGAACTTTTAAATGTAATTGCTAAAAGTATCTCTGTTCTCAAATAAGAACTACAAACAGTTTGCTAAGGCTGTGTGCATTAATCCCCTCACACATGACAGTGGTACATTAAAATATGGATTAGACATTTACTAATAATTAGCGCTAAGTTGAGGTAACAGGTAAGAAAAACAGTAGCGTCAGCATACTGTTTACTAATTGGCATTAGCTTATCAGACCATAAAAGCAAATACTGGTTTATTATCTTAGTTTACATTTGGGCAACGGTATACAATTAGAAAACTTCAATTTGCAAAAATCCAACATTAAAGAGATACTACCTCTAAACCTTTCAAGATGACAGTCTTGCTAGTCCTGTCAGTCATTTTAAGATACATGTACGATTTCTACAGTTTGGGGAATAAATTCACTGTCGCCTTCAAAGCTGCCTCAACATGTTTTCTACTATAAGCAGAGGAAATAAACATTTAACTGAAAACTACACTGGACATGGTAGAGAAGACTCAGGCAAAGGAAAGCATTACTAATTCCACTACCAAATTTCAGTTTGGGTGCCAGGGAGGAAAGAGGTAACTTAAATAACAAGGTTGCAGAACACACAGTACAACTGGTAGCTCTCAAGTTGATCCCTGGTTTAATACTTGTGTTACACAATTTCTACACAGGTTGTTCATTTTTTTCTTAGGAATTGACAGACCTATGCTCTCGGGTGTCTGCTTTACCAGACCGCTACTCAAATAAATTCTGGAGGCGTCTCTTTGTCTTCTTCCACACAGGTTACCAGAATGATCTTTTTTCTTCCGCTCTTTCCCAGGTGCGTTTCAGAAGATACACTGCAGCATGAAGTCCCCCTACGTTCACCCATACGGTCTGACCTTTGCGCCAGATGTGTCCCATTCGTGACAAGGCCTATAATCAAAAAAAAACAGCCAAAGAGTGGTGGGGCTTCAAGGTAAGATAATAAGGGTAAATTTGCTTTAGAAATTATTTTTGATTATTCTAAGTCACATCTGATGGCAAAGAGTCAAATGACTCTTCAGGTCCAAGATTGCGTTTAAATGCTACTAATTATCGCTCTAAAAATAGATCATCTTCTGTAATGAAGTCAGCTTACTGTTTTTTTTTCCTCAATGTATTTTCATGTGTAAATAGGTTTGATTTTCTCTCACACTACATACCTTGGCAAAGCATTTCTTGTCCTGTGTAAGCAGCACAGCCCTGCCTGTCCCTGGTGTGCAGATCCGGCCCATCTCCATAAGGCAGGCCGGATAGAGATCCCAGTTCTTCTTTTTTGACCCTATCCTGCAAAATGAATTAATATCCCCTTTGTGATCACTGAGAAATAGTTAAGTGTAGTTGGTCTTTCAGACATGGATTAGCTTATTCAGGACCACATTTACTATTAATTTCAACCCACATTTTTAATATAGAGTACATCAATACTTCTTAATTAGGCCCAGTTAGATAACTAACTGGAGAGAACCCTAAGCCTGGACAGGCAAGCACATGCAGTAGCGCCAGTTAAGGGCAGTAACTTTACCGGTGATACCTCACCTCTTTCCAAACGGCATGTCTGTCACAATAATATCCACAGAAGCAGTCCGCAAAGGGAGATTGCAAATATCCCACTGAATGATGTCTAAGGGTATGCCCTGGGAAGTACTGCTGCAAGTGCAAAGACGCTTATCTCAGACATGGTTTACTGAGCAGTATTTTTAAATTGAGTTCTATAACATTAGCAAAAGAATAAATAGGAAAATATGAGCAAGACAGTCAATGCAAATGGATTTCTTTACGTACAATACTACAGAAAAAGAAAATCACTGGTACTCTTCTCACCTTTCCTTATTCTCATTTTTCTTTAGTAAAGAACAGATGTTGTTTGCTGCTCTCTTTACAGCTTGTGGGTTGTTATCACCAGCAATATGGTAGCAGCTCGGCCATTCTGTAGCTCCCTAGGGGAAAATATTGATAATAAGCAACATCAGCATCAACATTGCTTAATTTAAAACAAAAACACTAAACACCCAAGCAGAAGTATTACTCAGAATACAACAAAGCAACTGGAAGTGGACATCAATGATTTTAAACTTCTGTAACAGATGTTACAGATGTTACTGTTATAGATGCATCTCAAAAGCTCAAAATACTTTTGGATTTAGTTTCTTCATGCTACAGCTTTGCGAAGGAAAATGAGGTCATTTACAAAAAGTGTATCTGTTCAAGAGTTGGTGAGATACTTTGGACTTGGCTATTCAGTTAATTACCAAGAAAAATTACACGTATTATTCAGTTGCAGATTCTGTCAAATTTTATTAAGTTAAAAAATAAAGGGAGAATCACCTCTATTGGTATTGCACCTGTACCACACATGGGATCAACTATGATATCCGTTGGCTGTGGATCACAGAGTCTGAGGAACAGAAAAAAAAAATATGGTGAGAAAAGTCTTAAAAACGTGAATTTCTGAAAGGAAGGAAAACTGAAGTACTTTAATCACTCTGATTCTACCCTTTTAACAAAAAGCTTCTATCTGATTATTTTTTCCATTCGTTAATTAGCATTTTATAAGCACCAATACAGTGAAATACTTTCAAGAATGTGATACAGTATTTTGAAAATTAGCTAATGGATCACAGCAAATGTTTACTTTACTAAGCTGGAAAACATCCACTGTTAATTACAAAGTATACTGTTTCAGCAAGTATGCTTTTTTCTTTTCTTTTTTTTAAGAATTAACAGAAATGGCTTGTGAGGAAGCAGTGGAGGGGATAAAGGATCTAGTTTCTGACACAAAATGACTTGTTAACTGAGAATAATATAATACTATGCAATCGCACTGACCTAAGCATGCCATAAGCGAGAGTTGAACGAAGAGTTGTGGGTCCAAAATGTGTAATATTTCTTCTGTGAAGGCTCTCTTCAGTTAATGCAATGCCCACAACTACTTCATTATTGTGAATATTCAGAAGAACCTAAAGAAAAAACTTGAACTAAATTTCAGGAGTAACAGAAGCTTCCCGTAGCACACCTGGTAAATATTTATAAGAATCTTAGATGGTAATTTAAAAACCAGGAAGTGAGTATAAAAGAGCATTCTTGTAAGAAAAGCAACGCACCATTTTAACAGCAACAATGGACAAAATTCAGGAAAGCCTTCACGTGTTTTCTCCTTCACACAGAACAAGAATGAGCATTTTGTCATTCACACAGAATCTTTTACACAAGACTTCAAAAAGTGCTATAACCATCACACTGACTGTTTAAAAGTTTTGTTTCTTAAGTATGGGGGGAGTAGGGTAAGTCCTGCTAGTCACAGCGAAGCATTTGCAAAGCAGCAATAAAAATCATATTCCTGGTCTGCTGCACCATATTAATTTGGAAGGCGAAAATATTGTTACAGGACAGTGGGCCAGCCCTTGCAAGAAAAAGTTTTTCTACCCCTCAAAAACAGTGGTCCTGCAGCACAGATGGAGCATGTCTGTTGAACGTCCTTTCACGAATCTGCTTTCCCTATGATAGGAAATAAACACTGGATAGTTAATGTTAACCCATTGTGTTGCCTTCATCCATAAAACTATAGCTTCTACATGCAATATCTTCTGTTAACTTACACTCATATAAAACAATGGATTAAGCAAAGATTTAATGAGGATAAAAGTAAAGCAGAAGGCACCTGAATGAGACCAAAGGCTACAGGAGGATGTAATGCTCCGTACCAGAGCTTTTGCTGTAGTTGAGGGAGAGGGGAAAGCTTTTGAGCACCAGCTCAGCTGTACTGGGTGTAGTGATGTTAATTGGTTAACCTGAGGAGAGAACAGTGTTTGCAGAGCTAAAGAGGGACCGGAAGAAGAGGAGAGGTGGCCACACTGGGCCACAAAAGAGACTATTGTTATGGACAGCCAAAGCACTAGCAAGGGGTGGGATCTCAGGACACACATAATGCACCAGTGCAATGAATGCTTCTGAGGTGGCTGTGACTTCAGCATTACTAGTTTTTAGTTCCAGAGTCATCTTTTGAAGGCAGTTTGGAGATCTCTAAGCATCAGAATTAAGAAAGAAGAATTTTTACAATAGAAATGTAGGAATTTCCAAGGCACAGCACTATACCTCTACATCAAAGTTAGTCATGTCAGCTTTCCACTGGAAGTGCTCCTGCACAGCGCCACCGAAGTCTCTTGCAGCCTCGTTTGACGTGAAACTGTGCTTGTCTCCTGCTCTGTTGCATGTAACACGGAATTTCAGCACCTTTGCGTCTCCCTCACCTGTCTTACTGTCACCAGCCTTGGGCTCACTCCCAGAACCCCCCTGCAATTCATCTTTAGCATCTGATTGTTCATTATCATCCTCCTCCTCCCCGTTTCGGGATACCACTCCTTGTGTCTTTTCTGTATTCTGGCCGCTACTGGGTTCTACCCCTGCAGCGTCTTGGGCACAGTCCTCCTGTTTACTAGTGTCTTTTTGATCTGTCGCTTCCTCTTCTCCATCATCATTCAACTTCTCTTTGCTTGCAGTACTCTGCAGATTATGTTTTTTGCGTTTTGTCTTTTTCTTTTTTAAGCTGTTGTTCAGCTCCCAAACTTTCAACGGATCGGTCCAAGGCAGTTTTTTAACCAAATCTTCCAAATCCTTTAGAGCATCTTCCTTTAAAAGACAAAAAAAAAGTTGTGCTTTAAAGTCATTCCCTCCCTCTAATATCCTTTTTCTAAGTCTCTTGAATTAGTTTCCTAAACATGTAACCCAGGACACACTTAAGCAAAGCTTACAGCTTGTGTGATTTTTGCCATAACTAAACTGAATTGCACTTGAAGTCACAGGACCCATAGTATTTCATCATTTATCTTGTCAAATAAACAGTAAAGCTAAATTAAGCAAAGTGACACTTCACTGTCCTGTGTCTAAGTGCGACCTACGAGCACGGTGTCGGCTCTCATTCTAGGTTTTGCCTAGGCAACATATTTAACTGAAGAAATGCGTTAGACAACACAACTGCACCTCCATTTTACAAGCCAGCAAAGAGGATGTGGCATATCACAAATAAAATTAAAAGAAAAATTGTTTGTGAAACAGAATACTTTCTGAAACTAGTCTTAAATAAAAAAAAAAAACACTCCAAAACCCAGAACTGACAAAAATAAGGAGTGACTCACCTTGTTTTCTTTAAACTGGTACTCTTTGAACTCCTGAACAACAACAAATAAATTATCCACTGACCTTAGACGATGGACCTAGAAGAAATGAGAAACCATGGTGGCACGTCACTAACCGCATATGTCCAGGGGACTGTGTTTATTGCAATTAGGATTTTGTTATCTTACAGCTAGAGATAAGAGACCACGCTTTTTGTGTATACGGGGGTTCTCACTTTATGCGCAAAGGCTGAAGGAAGAGCTCTGCCCTGATTTAACCTCTCCATCTGCACCTTCCCCTGCAGCTTCCCCTTTGACGTGTTTCTCATACCGATCGCCTTTAAACCGAAAGCATTTCGCTCACGACGGGCCAGGCTCCCGCCCTGTGCACCAGGACCACCGCTGCTCTGGTCACAGCCGTGGCGGCGGCCCCGCCGGCGGAGCAGGCACTAGAGCGGGGAGCCCGCACGGACCTGCGGCAGGCCCTGGGCCGGGACCTCGAAGTAGATCTTCCCCCGGTCCCTGCTGATCCTGGAGGCCGATCCCAGCTTCTCCTGCACCTCCTCGGCCGCCGTTAGCTCGAACCCGGTGGGCACGGTGGCGCCGATAACGGCCGTGAGCTCTGCGTCCTCCCCGGCCGAGGCTGGACCCTGACCCTCCGCCGTGCCCGGCTCCGCGCCGCCGGCCGCCTCCGCCATGCCCCGCCGCTGGACGGAGACCGCCGGGCTGGNGGCGGGGGACCGGCGTGGCCCCGGGCGGCGAAGTGGGGGGCTCGGCCCCGCTCGGCCATGGCCCCTCCGCCGGCGCTTGTTCCTGTCCAGGCTCGTTGATGAAGCGGCTGCGGCCTGTGCCTGCCGCCCCGGGGACGTTGGTGGCGGGAGAGCGGGTCTGTATGTGGCACCTGGCTGTGAGGAGGGAGGGGCAGGTCTTTGTCCCGATACACAGTACCTAGGCGGCTGTAACCAGAACCTCCCGTGGAGGCCGTGGGTCCGTGCCTGTTTCTGCTCTCCATGTTTGCCTTGAGGAGCATGAACCAAATGGAGCCCGTGGGCCTCGGGGAAGCTGCAGGGTCCTGGGCTGTGTGGGTGGCTGGCAGCCGCCCTTGTGCCCCCGAAGCCCCTCGGGATGCCGGTGCTGTGCTCAGCACAGAGGTGTTCCTCTGCCTGAGTTGGGCTGCACAGGTTTTTGGCTGAGCAGTCGCCGTGCTCGGCCAGCTGAGCACCAACACAGCACGTGAGCCTTGACTGCCGTGCGAATTCAGTTGCCTTTGGGTGGCAAACCATGGGTGGCCATTTCCTTTTTTTTCCTTGTTATAAAAAGTACTGAATTTCCTTGATCTTCTGGCTATTGTCTTTGGCATGTTTCCAGCACTAGAACTGATTTTTAAGTACAAAACTAGCTGCTAAATGTTTTTTCAGGAGACACAGAAAGAAAGAGAGACAGGCCACCCTAAATATCTTCCATGACCGTGACTGCGTCAGTATGACAAAGTGTGAACTGCATGAAGCTGCAGAGGCACTACTTTCCTTCCTCCTCTCTTCTTCAAATCCCTTAGTCTTTACCTTTTCCCAGTGTTGGATTTATAAATGTAAACACAACTTGTCCCTGCAGCTTCTTCTTCCGCAGTTGCAGCGCGTACTGGCAACAGCACTGTTTGTTTTCGTTTTCCTACGTACCTTCTGATTCCGCTGTGACATTTTAATAACAAGCAGGATGCCTGAAGCACTGCTCTTGCCATTAAACCTTCTGAAGCATCGCTTTGCTTTCAGATGAGAAGTATGTGTGTGAGAGTGTGCCTCAGAGAGAGAAGGTGTGGGTTTTATTCCATGGGTTTATTTTTAACTTGTGATTCAAGTCTGAAAATATAGAATTAAAACCATGGAATTTGGGTCATAAGCATACTGGAGAAAGTTTCTGTGAAATGGCTTCTTCGATGAGAACTTAAATATAAGCTAGAGCAGAGAGAACCACTTGGGGATGTTTACATCTTCTTCTGAACCATAGCTGACACCCTGCAAGATCTTTTCAGTGCGGTGACAGTGCCGTGATACCGGGGAGGGTGGTGGCTGCACAAACTGCATATCCCCATGTGTTATGTCCCTGGTGACTGCTGAAGTAGCTCGTGACACTACACCTTTACTGTAGTGTTTTCTAAGTTGTAGATAATGTTAGTATGGTTTGCCGGCTAGTGCAACACAGAGCGTCCTGCTCACAGGCTGTATGCCTGCAGAGTACGGTGCTGACCCGGCTAGCACAGCTCCCGGCAGCAGCGGGGAACCCCAGCAGGCAGGTCCCAGGCTGTGTGTCTTGCTGCTCACATCCATTTTACAGATTTTGCTTAGCTCTATGCTGCAACAACGCCTATAACAAGGGAGAGCTCTGTGATTGAAGTGGGATAACGGACTTGGTTTGCTGAGCTACTTTAAATAGCAGAATTTTCAGCATATTTTGGTGAAGGTGTTTGCCAGACACTTAAATTAATTCCATACATCTGGCCTATCAGCAGCTGCTCTGACCTTTCCCAGTTGGTCTCAGATTGAAAGGTGAGAACCGGTAATCAGCCTGCTATGCTTCAGCTCTTGAGATCTGTCCAAGCACCACTCGCAGAATTATTTCCTGCCAGCAACCAGGTCTTACAGTAGCTGAAGACATCTGTTTGTCTAATACCCATGTAAGACTGTTTCTTAGAATAATACCATGCTTCTCTTGCAGCTTTCCTCCTAAAAAATCCTGGTGTGCTCTGTAAAAGTAGAGCTGAAGCATCTTTCAGTTTAAATAGGTGAGATGTTACCTTTACGAACGACAGAAGCAAAACCATTTAGACCAGCACTGCATGGCACAGCGTGTGACAGTGGGTGTAAGGAGAAATTTTTGCCTAAGGATTCAGGACAAACCCTCCTATGTGGGAGGCACACTGGCAGTGTAATACATGTAACTGTGTTAACATTTTTGTTAAGATCTTATCTTGAGAAGGGTCCCATACAGTGAATAGAGGATTCATCCCATGCATTAGAGATTAGTCGTCCCAAGTGAACCGAAAGGTGCAGACTCAGCTGTGGGAGTGTCTGAGTGTCCTCGGCTGCCACTGAAATTGCTGTATTTGTTAAACTCATGAGAATTTTGCAGTTGCTTTCAGTGGGAACATGGTGAAGCACTGCGGTGACAGCATCTGCTCAGCACTTTATGAGACAGAAGAGAGCTGACCCTGACAAAACTCAGAATGGTTTCCGTAGAATCTAAGTATTTTCATTCTCATTCTTTGATAACCCTTGGTTATAGAAAGCTCCTGTATATTTCAAAGCCTGAGTGACTATGAAATAAAAAACCCTCTGGTTTTCAACTGTGTATTGTCTCATTTCTATCTGTTTCTGTAGAAGCAGACCATAGATATGTTGGTCGTTGGTGTTGCATAAAGCTAGGATGTAGTGTCACAAATGTAGGTGGAAGAAGGAACTCTTGCTATGCTGTTCTGTGTCGGACTGGTAGAAGCATATGTATTTTCATTTATCCAAAGAGCCAATATATTTTTTCTGTATAGACAATATTTGACCTGTGTTTTGGTAGGAGAGCAAAAAATGACAAACTGTCTTCAAGACACAAGCAGAGTTGTATTTTCATGTCCGTTATGAACTCCTTTTCACAAAGCCAAGAAATCTAATTGGGTCCCTGAAGAAGAAACATTCAGTTAAAGCAAGAAGGTACCTGTGGGGCAATTCTGTAGACTCGTTTACAGACAACAGCAGTTCTGATGAGCTGGCAGCATTGATTTCATGGCTGGTTTAGTACATACCTACAGAAGAACATTGCTGACCATTTGTCTGGAAGGTTTTGTATGCTGGGTGAATTGGCTCTGTCCATTTGGAAGGCATGCTTCAAATAGCAGGCCGTATCCCAGAGGATACTGTGTTTTTCTTCACTCTCGCTCTTTGGGGTTAATCAACAGAATGATGGAAATAGCTATTGTCCAACTAAAGAAAATGTCCTAATATTATCCTGGAGTAAATTATTTGTCTCATAATACTGGCACATAACTGAAGAACATTTACAATAAATTTAACTTATTAAAACCAATAACTTATCTTATAACTAGGACTGCAGGATGAATATAAAAAAAGACTAATCTGTATTTTGCATCATCATGTACCTCAGAAAAGGCACGTGACTGTGCACAGCAGCTATATGGTTAGTTTGCCACTGACTTGCTGTATCATTTTGGAAGAGTCACTTAAGCATAATTTGCAATTTTGTTTTCAGAAAGTGTGGTTTGGATCTTTATGTGATGAATTTGGTTTCTCTTTTAATTTTTGTTACTAGTTTTCCACGTGGGAAAATCCTGGGTGTCTGGCTTTTTTTTGGTGTTTGGATTTTTTTTAAGGTGACCTGTTGGTCAGCTGGATCGAGTCTTTCAGTTCATACCTAAATGAAGCAACTCAGGTGACAAAACTTTCAGAAATGCATGATTTTCCAAAAATGTTGTTTGACTATAGATAGTGAAGCAAGCAAACAAACAAAATACCCAAGAACCTCAAACAACTCAGCCAAGTACTTCCCTTTCTCAAAAGTTCAGTTGTCACTGAGGGACTGGTCTTGTACCACCATTCCCTTGTTTTGCGGGGGTCAGAATTTTCTCCACAAAGTCTCTGGAGTCCTTCGGTGAACAGTCCTGAATTTCAAAAGTAAAAATCTAGTAAATGAATCCTTGGTTGGCTCTAGGATGAAATGAGAAGGATGCACCGCCTCGGGAGGAGATGCACTTGTAGCAAGCCAAATTTCAGCTGGGGCTGGAGGATTTTTTAGCATGGACTGTGACGGATTGAAACGCCTGTGTGTTTGCAAACCGCTGTCAGGCAGACAGCTTGCAAGAGCAGCTTCCCCCCTGTGCCGGCAGTGAGGGGCTGGCACGGTTCAGTTTACCCTCGCAGCAGCTTGGAACTGCGGTGCCAGCCTTCCAGCGCGCCAGAGCAAGAGCCGGCTCTTGAGAACAGAGTACCAGGCAGCGCAGCAGAGAGAGCAACGGTCTGCGGTATAGAGACCTCCTGGCTTTTCTCCCTGTTGCACGAGGCTGGTGGAGCAGCGGGCTGGGAGGCAGACCTGGCAAACCGTTCATCAGCTGTGTTCTTCATGGAGTTACTTAATTTTTCTTGAGTTTTACTATTTCCATCTGGGGGAGAGAAAGATAATATAGTATAGTGGTTGGGAATCTCCAGCTGAAATATAAAGTAATGTTGTTTTGAAAGCCAGAGATCAGAAGAGGAATGAATTGGCAACTTAATGGTTACTGGATGGGGGAGAATTAGTCAGTACTTGTTGTAGCCCTGGTGAGCCCTGTGCCTTAGTCAGAAGAGGTGTGAACTGAGGCTGGCAAGTGATAAGCCAAGAGAAGCAGTTAACAACTTAAAGTGAGAAATTGTACCGAAACCCCTTATTACTGGAGTTATTTTGTTAACAAGGGGATGGGCCTTTCCTGTCCCTGGTGGATTTTGCATATGAACAAATAAGCCACAGTTAGCAACTTTTGTATGGGCAGCATGGATTGTTGCAGAGCTGCCTGCTCTGGGAAGTCAGATGAGTGGTAAGGTGATGCAAGAACAAGAAGTTCATACTACAAAATGTAAAAGATGTGCTCCAAATATCAGAACAACCAAGCCATTCAGTACTGGGTCACAAACACTTCTGCCCAGAGAAACCGAGGTTTGTCCTCTGTAAGATTTGTGGAATGAAAACCCTGCTGATGGAGCCTCATCTAGAAAGAAACTTAATGCGCACATAGAAATTTACACCGCTAACAATTTCATGAAAGCAGTGAAAGGTGTTCAAAGATCTTGCTTAATTTGGACGAGAATAACTGAAATTAACTTCTTGGATTTGTTTAATTAATTTGGTAGGGCATAAACAAATTTAGAGATGGCATTGAATTTCCAATAATGAAGCGCAAAGTTATGTCCGCACCTGCCTTGCCTGGAGAAACTGCTTATATTGAGTTCATTTCAAAGCTGTAGAATTAATTTGGTGGGAACCAGTATGGTTCGTCTTGCAGTAACAGGGATGTGTTGTATAAGTCCCATCCAGCACTTGGTTTTGCAAAAGTTAAAGTTCCTTGAGCAAGGATATATGTTTTCTTCCAAATCAGCCCCTCAACATACAGCTGCAAAGCCTGTGCCTCCTAAGAGACACCAAGGAGGACCCTGGTCTTCCTGAGGAGAAAAACACAAGTGGGGCTCCTTGGAGCAGCCCAGTTTTTTAAGAAAGCATTAGGGAGTGCTGGGATCCCTAAATGTTCAAAGCCATAATGGAAAAGCTGGAGGATAGGAACATCTAATACCCATGATATATCATCCTAAGAAATCCACATCAAAGAAAACCTTTAAAGTGAGACAGCTGATCTTTTTCAGTGTTTGGATTTTGCTTCAGACCATCTCAACTTTTACTTTGGACTGAAAAACATCATGATTAATCCAAATTAAACCGCGATTATTCCAAATCCTTGTCATCAGCCTTCATAGCAAAGTCCCATGTGAGCTGCCACATGTCACTCCAGATGAGTTGGTCGTTCAGCCAAGCAAAAGCCTGTCTACGTTAACAACATGCAACTGGTGCTTCTCTGATGTCTCTTGTCCAAAGATCTCCTGGGCTTTATGTTGTAGCAGCAGCGTGTGTTGGGTCCGGCAGAGTGATATGGGTGTTGCTCAGTTTTCATGGTCTCTGGGTTCAGCTGTCCCCAAGTCCTGTTGTGCTCTTGGAGGCTGTTGGGAGGGATGAAGCAGTCAGGGTTTTCAGGGTCCTGCCTGCGGAGAGCCTGGAGTGCCTGGGGGAAAAAACAAACATCCTTGGTTCCAGACATACTGCACCTAACTTCATTAGTAGAGGAACAATTATCTTCACTCGTTTATTTGAGGTAGTTTGTGGAGACTTTATGAGTTAAACCTCAGGGCCGATGGAGTTGATTACCTGAAATGTCCTTGAATGGAATGATTCTTTGGCAGAATGGCTGAGAAGGAACCACGGTAACAATGCCAATTAGACAGTGAGGAAGGAAAACATAAACAGATGAGAAGTACTGGCTTCAGGTAGGATCAGGAGTCTCAAAGCAGTCAGCACTCTTGTCTTTCTGGGAATTACTGGATAACTGCAAATGACTTTTTTGTATCCTGTAGGAGCAGCACGCTTGCCAGCACTGCTAGCACCAGCACCACGCTGCTGCCTTTTCTCAGAGCTACAGCGGAAGCTGTGAGATCTTACCTGGATTCAGTACAAACCTATTCTGCGTGGGTTTTTTCCTCCAACTCAGTGCTGCATGAGACCTTTTTGTTTCTGGCAAGTCACAAATACATGACATTTTCCTGCTGTCTCTCTGTCCTTGTACTAGCATGCCACACTGCAGGACAGAGCAGGATTATCTCGTGGTTGTGGTGACAAAACATTTTAGATCCAAATTTGTGAACAGCAAAAACACAGTTCCACACATCTTCTTGTGGGTATGAAGAAAAATGATACATTTATGTAAGAATGACTGGCTTTTCATATTCTGCTTATTTAGCCATAGCTTCTTTTAAAATACATATGAAAATAGTAGAGTGAATTAATTTCTGGGATAACCTCATTGACTTCACCAGATATGTTTGAAGGTCATCTCAAGGTTAATCCTGGGTTCACTGTGATAATCAAAATCAGAAGAAGCTCAAGAAATAGTAGTCTTGCTGTGTTTACATCTCTTCCTACTTTCATAAAGCATTCTTCCCCTGGTGAACTATCTTAGATCTCCATATCAGAGATCATATCAGCTTACTGTTAATGAAAACTAATGCACTGCAGACCACCTGTGAAGCCCTATGTATGGGTCTTGCACATGGACAGGAAATTACTGCACCATGTGCATGGCTGTTAAGAGAAATGCCAGCAAAATGAATATTCATATAATGCTGAATGTTACTAAAAATGGGTTCCCAAGGTATTCCAGGCTTGTGGAGATTTTTATAGACCATTGCTCCATTTGGCAGTTAGAGGGTAAAAAGAAGGGGTGGTTTACAAGCTGTAGTCACAGGTAGCTGATACCTGAAGCCTTATTTGAGGATGGATGAGCAAGATCCCATTATTGTTAAGTTTTCCTTTGACTTTGAATGAATATATATTTTAGAAAAATTCTTTGAAAAGCGTGTTTAGGAAAAGAGTTGCCTGTTATTTCAGCTAATACAGATCTGGATATGTTTTGCTTCTGGCAAATGGATCAGGCTGGTCTTTTGTTCAGAGAACGGGGCAGTGGTAGCTCCCAGCTCCAGCCACATGGTCTCAAATTCTTGAGCTACCATTTTCCTTCTCTGTGAATGTGTGCAAGTCAGTTGTGAGGCACCCAAATCCAGTTGTCAGTTACCACCGGCAAATGAAAAGTCTTGCCTAATTTTGTAGGTACCTAAAAACAACAGATACCAAAATTTCTGTTGGCAGACATGAACATAACTGCTGAATTCCTGAAGCAGTTCATCAGTTCGTGCCCAAGGCCTGGGAGGATTCTCAGACAAGACCTTCTCTTTCTCCAACTTACCCATGGAAGCTGATACAGAGATATCAATCTCGTGCTTAAATGAAAGCATATCTCCCCTCCACCCCAAAGCCTCCCAAAAGAAAGATATTGAGACCTTTTGTGGTGAGGTTTATGGGCTCTCTTTTGTTTTGTCAAGCAAGTGGAGAGAGAGGGTCTGTCAAAGCTCCTCTTCCACAGGACCTGGAGAAGTCTTCTCTTTGGGTGTCCCAACTGTTTGTTTCAGCCTGTGAGGGGGTGTTGAGTGTCTGCTGTTGCAGTTACCTCTCTAGGTGTCAGTGCTCACTGGGCCATTGACTGTCTGGTCTGGGAGCTGAGGTGCTTCCCTGAGACAAAGCTGACCTGGATTCCAGCCCCACCTCCAGACCTGGCAGGGCAAGGTGGTGTAATCCAGCCAGCAGGGTGTGGGGAAAGCCATCTTTCTGGAGGAAAAGATAATTTGTCTTACATTGCCACAAGCCAGGTGGGGATTTTCAAGTGAAAACTCAGAAGTGTCTAACTGCCTTAGGGCTTGAACCATACCTGCCCTCTCTGCGTTTCCTGCTGGCTAGCTTAGGTTCAGATGGCTTTCTAGATCCCTCGTTGAGTGTTTAACCATTCCTCTCCATTGTGGCACTGCGAAGGAACCTGTCTACGTGCCCCTGTCTGAGCTGTGGATCCCCCTGGCAGCAAAGCACTGCACACTTACACCCCGTAATAAAGCAAGCTACTTAAAGCCCAAATTCCAGTGATTTTCAGAGTGTTGAGCTCCAGTGTGATTACACACCGTAAATAGAGTCTAGCCTCTTATGCCATTTAGACACATTTGAAAATATTATCCTCTCTGTTGCAGTGCTCCACCTCTGAAATGTCTCAAATAGCGCTCCTCTACCTTAGGAGTTATGAGAAATCCAGTGAAACTATGAGGCATGCAAATACTGTGGTAAATAAATAAATACCCAGTGAGAAAGAGAGCGAAAAGGCGGCACTTTCCTGTGCTGGGTGAGCTGTTCATCCACAGCTCCGCTAAGACTCAGCAATTACACTAATGTAACAGCCATCAGATGATAATTGCTCCACTTATTCATCACTAAAGATCTGGTGATTAGCAGGTGAAGAGCCCACTGAGATGAATTCAGCTTTGACAGGAGGAAGGATACTTCCTCCTTCCCTTAGGGAAAATTACACTAGCTGGTAATAGGACTGGATTTAATTGGATCAGGCTTGTTTTGTTGGGAATGGAAAGCAAAACAGTACCAGTTAGGGAAGAAATTTCAGGAATGAAATGGGGTTTGATCAGCAGTTTCAAATGTAATTTAGTAGATTCCTTTTCCTAAAAGTTAATGTCAAACATTGTGTTCTGCTTCCCAGCAATTTTTCTTTCCTCTCTTCCTACTGCAGGCAGCCTGCGTGCTCTCTCACCATAAACCTGCGACCCGAGGAAGGATCTGAGTTGCTCTGGCTCTTGGTTTAAGGGCTCAGTCCTCAACAAGCACAAGAATTTAGAAGAACTTGGAGGAGGTGAGTTTGATTTCCAACACTACCAAATCCATCTCTCAGGACTTGTAACTGTTGGCCTGAGAGAGATAATTTTCAGAATTGCAGAGTAGATCGTCTGTGGCTTCAAATTTGTTCTCTTGAAGCCATACGTGAAGTCTCAAAGGGCTGTCTCCTGGCTCCAGAGGGTGCTTTTTAAAAATATATTTATGTTTTAACAGCTTGAAGCTATTAATTAGGTAGTGTGAGCCGGGCTTTTCATTGTTTCAAAGCAACACCTACACTGGTCCATTACTGACGTCAGAAACTGGCACAGCGTGCTCCTCGTCAAACTGCCTAATTGGGGCTCTTGCTATCTGGCTGGAAAGTAGGACTTAGGCTAATGCTGGAAGGGCGATTCACGGCGTGGAGATAAGAGAATAGGTTCTTCAAGTTTGTATTCTGACAGAGTAGATCCCTTAGCCATTCACTTTTATTGGGATCCTTAGTGACACTGAAAATGAGAACTTTTAGACAAAAATCAAGTTCCTTCACTACTGAGATGAGATGTTGATATATTTTACAACTGTGTGGGTTTGGCATACTACGTTAAAAACAACGTATAATTCTTTAAGCTTCAGTTTGAAGTATGGAGCCATTTTTGTGACTTTTGATCAGGTCTGTTAGATGAAGCTTCACTCATAATTCCTGCATCCAGCCTGTTTGCCTATAGCTTAGTTTTGAAAAAATGACCTTTACATAAAGCCATCAACTGGTAAAGAATCATTCATGTGCAAATTAAACTGCTCCCATGGTTAATTATGCTTGCTGCTTTTTTACAAGGACCCAGTATTTTATAGGTCTGTTAAATACAGTGCACACCTGATGTTACTTTCCAAAGCTTTGGAGTGGACTTCTTTCTTGTATCTTGCTGGGCAGAGTCCAAGTTGTCTCCTTGAGGAGTGATTTTATATAAAAAGGAGAATGTTCCAGCCAGAAAAGCCACTCCCTGGATTAAGACTGCAGAATTCCCGATACTGGGTCAGGTTATTGTCCCTGATAAGTCAGATCTTTTATACAGAGGAACATCTGATACAGCAGAGTGTTTGTTCTCGTTCCCCATATGAATATATCGCCAGGCCCTGACACGTGGCAGAGATTTCTTTCTTCCAGTTCCTGCAGCTGATCAGATTACATGTTTAAACCTGAGGTAAAACTCGATTATTGCTTCACATCCACAAATGTTTCTAGTACTTGAGAGCACTGCTAGGCCAGTTTTGGAGAAGGACATTCTGGGTGTTACTGGACTCTAGTTCCTTGTATTTCATGTAACCTGTGAGTGCTTTCCACCCCTTCCTTGGCTGAGGAGAGCCTTGCTGTGCATTCAGTCATTGCTATCAGTAATTTTCATGTAGGTGCTTATTGGGAACAGAACAGTTCTCTGCAACAACAGCAATAGTAACAGTAATTACTATTGGATAGTAATGGAGGGGGGATGAAAATACGGAAGGGGATGTTCAGCACAGTGAGAAAATCTGACATAGAAGTAATAGTAATGAGGGTATGAGAGAGCAGAAGTAACAAATTGGCAGCAGAGGACTACTGGACTTCATAGAGGACAATGGATGGACATTTTCTTTGATTGATATTTTGTGCAGTCGTGTGCCCAGAGGTGACAGAGCACTGCAGTGCTGGTTTAGTGGAGATGAGTACAGTTTGCACCACCTGTGACACTGAGGGAATCAAACAAGATAGGTCTTAAGAGTGAGAGCAGTGACTCACAGGCTAGTCACTTAACTTCCCTTGTGTTCATAAACGTGAGTGATTCATTAGACCAAAACTTAAGCTTGAGTAATTGATAGTAAAGAATGGCTGGTTTCTAAGATGACCTGGATAATGATAATACCTTCATTACTAAACAGAAGAAGGGAGAGTAGCAAAAAAGCCCAGAAACAATGCTCTGCTGGGACCAAGTGGAATTGTCCTGGTCTTCTTTTTGAAATAAGGTCTGTTTTTCCGAACAGGAAGACTGAAAGGAAATCAAAAGCTAAACTTTACTTGCAGCTTCTTGTACAATAAGATAGTAGCTAAATCAAAAGCTGTCTTTATTGCTATATTGACATTGAATTATTGATGTATAAAGCAAAAACGTTATCCCCCTCTTTCTTCCATTCCTTAATAGCTAAGGTGTCTCCAAAAGAAGCAACCAAAGTCTTTGGAGTGTTCTTGGTCCCTTATTAGAAACTGTCTGGCTGGTCTCTGCATGTTGATGGATCAGATTTGCTCCCTGGTATTGGCCAAGGCTTGAGTGTTTCGAGACCTGCTGAAGATCATGCAACATATCAACAACAAAGCTGAGAAAAGGACCCTGGAGTTCTGGCTTTCCCAGTCTCCTTGCTTGAATCACTTCAAATTGTCTCACTTGTATTCTTTCTGATGAATCTGTTAAGTTGCAGTCTCTTTATGAGAAGGTTTTCATCAGTGGACATGCCTCCTCAAAAAGGACTTTATCTAGTTTGATTTGTATAGTAGTTCTAGTGCACCTAGAGAGTTATGGCAGCCTCCTGGAGGCAGCATTCATGGTGCTGATGTTCCACCAGGAAAGGCCAGGGGTGCAGATGTGTAGTTGCCTTAGGTGGGGAACTGCTCACCTAGAAAGGAGACCTTGGGACTCGCAGATTAGTTTACTCAGATATGGTGATTAAACGCCTCTTTGTAAATGACAGCGTGAAGGCTCCATAAGAATGCCTAACACCATGATTTTCTGACCTCTGCATCAGTTTTTTTTCTCTGATTGTTGCTTCTGGCGTAGCCTCAGTGACTGTCTTAGATTAGAGAATTAAATTGTGATTTAAACTTCCCGCCACTTCTTCACTCCCAGCACTTTAATCACAGGTAATGCACACCTCTGGTGGGCCTTTGGTGGTTGCACTGCTGTGGTGTGCGTGCATTGCCAACGGCCTTTGAAACAAGCTGGCTGAAGAGCGCTGATCTGTACGCTGTCACTCTTTTGCTCTGATTCCTTCTGGAGTCATAGCAAACTTGCTGGGCATCTAGTTTTGTATTTAAACACGTGTTGAGAAATTAATTAAAAAATTGATCTTCCAATATAAAAATGTTATGAGTAGAAAGCTTTTCAGTGAAAAATGCATGTGAGGATGACAGGCTCTTTCCTTCTGTAACCTCTTTAAGAAAGTACTGTTTTCAGAGGACTTTGGGCGATAGCTTCACCACTTCCTCTTCAAATGTCACTCTTGCTGCGTGCTTTTTGGTACTGGTTTTACTCCCTCTTCTGCAGGAGTCTTCAGTGCCACAGAGAAAATTGCTGAGGATTTACTACAGAAGTGAGAGTTAAGTATGGGGATTTGTTCAGATAACCTTTTAACCTACATCATCTTCCTAACTGACAGTCAAGTTTACTTTGAGATAACTTAGTAAAGAGAAGATTCTTACATACATATGAATAGAAAAGAATACAAAGATGAAGTAGTTTACAATTCAAAATTTTTCATGGGATTTTAACCTCAAATGGTGCTGGTAACATCTGAATGAAGTGTGGATAGATAGCCCCTGGTGTAAGCTGCAAACCAGTCAGACAGGTCTAATGGGATCCAGTCCTTTGTTCTGTCTCAGTGGCCTGTGTGGGGAAGAGGAGAGGTTGCACAGTTCAGGAGTTCTTGTTCTTCCAGTCGGGGATACAACTTCATGGTCTTGAATCCGCTTTGACATCCAGAAAGCCGGGATTTGCCAAAGTGCCTGCTAAGTTAGCATAAGCTGTAAAGATCAGAAAACTAATAATCCCTAAACTTATTTTGAACAGCCTTGGAAGCAAAACCACAATGTGTTTTTAAGATTTTCTGTCTTTGTACCTGGGCTCACTTTCCTCGGGGAAGAGAAAGGGGGAAGGAGTGGTATACACGGACACTTTTGTTTCTTGTGATAGGACACCCTGTGACAGGATCTTTGAATAAACAGGGTCATTCCTACACCATCTTTCAAAAACCAGAGCAGGTTTGTGCAACGTTCAATCCATCTGTTACAGAAATTGCCTTCACTGGACAACAGCTGTGTCGGCTTCCCTGCCTGCGATGATGCGGAGTGAAAGTTCCTCTGCATAAATTACCACAACACATACTCAGGCTTCACCGTTGTCAGTAGAGAAGGTCATTAAATTACTGCACTGGATCTGCCGTGCCACTGTCAGGACTTGCCTATATTTGTAAAATGTTCTCCATTAATGATAGAAGTTTGTCTCCTTAGGAGTTTTTAGTGGAAACAACAAAGCATCATCAGGTAGCTGCTAAGAGAAGCAGCTCCTGGTTTTGTTGGGTTGTCACATCAGTTGAAACCTCCCCATGTGACCAGCACAGGTGGTTGGGAAAAAACAGTATTTGAGCTTGGTGTGTTCCTATAAACGGCGTTATACTAACTGCAGCATTGTCCACAGCACTCAGAATTTATTAATCACTCTGTGTAAATTTGCTGATTCTTTCCTCTGGAGATGGTTTAAGTCTCCTGTTGGTGCTGGGTTTATGTACTACAGGACCTGCAGCCAGGTCCTGGCTTTCTGCGCATGAGTGCGTGCAGAGCGGCAGCACGTTTCAGTGCAGAGGTGAAGGTGTGGTGCTGGTGCATGGAGCACGTCCACGGGGCCATGGTCGGAGAATCAGCCCAAAGTGCCGAACTCGGTGCCTCAGCCCACGCAGACCATGGATATCGGCATCTTTCACATTTTCCTGAATGGACAGACACGTTCCCCCGCAGCGTGGTGGGGAACGCGCTCTCGGCACGCTGCCTCTGCTCCGACCGAAACATGATTTGGCCATTACCAGCTAGCTGATTTTCATTTTAATGTGTGGGCGTACGTGTGTATAATAAAAAGTTGCCTCCTGCTGAGAGGCCTGAGTCAGAAGGACTTTTCGGATCCTTCCTGCGGCTGAGGGTTTTTCATGTGTGTTTCGGCTTCAGTCAGCATTTCAGGCTGAGCAGGCTGCCTTCACGTGTTTTAAATAATGCAGCTCAATCACGGAGACCACACACAAGAGAAGGGCTGCAGAAAGAGACCATTACCGCCGTCCGACGGATAATTTAAAGGAAGCAAATCTTCTGCTTTCTCCCTGCTACTTTAAGAAAGTTGTTTAATTGAAAGGGAATTGTAATAACGAGACTCTAAAACAGAGATCTGCTTGTCCCAGTTACCGCTGTTCACATCGCAGCCTCTGGCTGTTTTAATGAAGGCGCTATCACAGGGTACGTACATTTCTGAAAATGAAATCTGTTTAATTCTTTTATGAGGTGAAGTTTGAAAGGCAAAATATTATCAGTTGGTCTAATCATAGCTCTAGTGGGAGGAGAGAGGAATAAACCCCCTGGAATCTTTTTTTTTTGAATTTTACCCCCTGCCCCGTCTGCCCTCTAATAAAAGAAATTCTGCTAAAGTTAAGTCTTTAGAGCTCCGTCTTTCCTCCAACTTTACTGCTAGCTCTTCTGTGGCTTTCCACAGCTCTGCGAGGATGTGGTGTTCTGGCTGTTTGCAGCTGTAGTTGCCCAAGCCACCAAAGGTGTGCTGCCTGCGTGCCGCGGGTCACTGAGGAGCCACCCAGCCCGGGTGACGCTGCAGCCCTTGTGCCGGCCGTCCTGCCTTTGCCACTCTTGGGAAATAGTGGCACTGAAAGTTCTTCTGGATGATGAAGGATGTACCTACCTCTCCAAGGCTGTGCTGATGCAGTGAAGGCAGTGGAGCTGGACTGCCAGGCTCTCCCAGAGGAGACTATTGTGTATTTGCAGAAGAGAAATGAACGATTTAGGGTAAAAAACCCCACCCAAACCGTTCCCTGGACATAACAGCAAAGGTCTTTTCATGGATAGAAATGATTTGTGTCAGTGGTGGGTTAGGTATGCCTGTTAGGGGTATTTTTCCCGATCCTAAGTGAAAACCTCACACAAGTGTAAACCAAGCCTGGATGATTTCTCACTGAAACAGTCTGATCCTACGTGAAATTTCTGAATCTCTAAGTCACTGTACACTGCTTCAGTGACCAGAACTGGATGATTCTGTAGCAGGCTAAGAAACCTCGCAGTCGTTACTAATTAGATTGATCTGAGCCATGAAGCATGAAATTTAGCCTCTTTTTTAGCATCCGCTTTTATTTTTGCTTCTGCTCTTTTTATTCCAACAAAGTATTTTGAATTTTGCTGAGTTTGTTCTCCTCTAATGTTCTTTGACAATACTTTCCTCAGTGTGATTACATTTTAAGGGGGTACAGAGCACATTTTCTAATGGCTGTTGAAATTTTCCACTATTTTAATTTATGTATTTATTATTTATTTATTTCTTATTTATTGTTGTTTTTGCTGCTGCTAACACCATGAGCTTCCATTCTGCCCATCTTTGTCTCTGGAATTTTTTTTAGTATATTTTTGTAGCATTCCTTCTCCGTTTGCTGCTGAGGATGAACAGTCCCATTTTTGTCTGTTCTTCTAATCTCTCCTTGCCTTTTCCGGAGTCCCCCTACTCTTACACCACCCCTCAAGGAACGAGCTGCCCAGAGCATGCGTGTTGCACTGGGGTTGTGTTCCCAACCCGTGACACACAAGCACGATCTGAACTCTGGAACGTGTTATTTTGTCCTGAAGTCTGCTCCTGGCTGTGCCATCCCCAGGGCACTTCGGTGGCTCCGTGATGCCAGCGCAGGCGTCCTGCCTTACGGGGTTGGAAATGTGAATGCTAATCGTATGACAGAGTGGGCTTTGTGTGTTGCGGTGGCTGGTGTAGCGTAATCCCGTGACGAGGGCCCTGTCCTCGTCTGTCACATGGAGGACACGTGAAAATCGCGTGGCAGGGGATGGGTCGCACTGTACGGCACCAGCCACAGAGGTGGCGTGACCCAGCGTGGCGCAGGGTGGGGATGCATACGTGAGGTTACGCCATCCGTCTGTGTAATAACTCAGTGTGGTCTGCATCATTCTCCAGCTATGGTATGTGGCATCCCACAGTCACACCCTTCTGCCTTGCTAGCTCTGTTCGGCGGTTTCATTAATGGTTTGGATGATAGGCTAGAGAAAAGGCTGTACTAGGTTTGCAGGTGACGCTGAGCTTGGAGGGACTCCAGGCGCATCGGAGCAGAGGATGAGGATTTGAAACGGAGTGAAAGGCAGAGTGCTGGTGAGCAGTGAGGAGCACAAGGCACACTCGTCCTGAGCAGGGTCGTACAGCTGCAGCAGCGCAGGCAGTGGTGGGGAGCAGAGCTGCTGGACGGAACCGGGGACTGCAGTGGAGGGCAAGCTGGCAAAATCCTCGTGCTGGGGCGACGAACAGGAGGGTACGACCTGCGAGCAGGCGATGCAGTCTGCATGGTCTTACCGGCTCTAACAGAGCGTCCGCTGTTTCTAGTTCTGAGCATTGCACTTCCAAAAAATGGAGAGTATTCAAAAGGTGAAAGGAGCACGGTCTAAAAAGAATGACTTCTAAGAGAATTTGACCAAACTGGAACTGTCTTGTCTTAAAAAAAACAGGAGAAGAAAATGGGGTAGGTGTGTGCAAGGATAACACAATTTTAAAATACTATAAGGGTAAGAGCAAAGGAACAACCTTTTGCCTTTGTCCGTGGCACAAAGGTCAAAACATTATTTCCTTTAAACTGCAGCTATAAATGCTGAGATTAAATGTCGGAAGTTTGTTCCCCACTCTCCAGCCCTGCTAATGCTACAGTAGCATGGGGCGGAGGGGACTTTCCTGACAGATGGGTACCTACACTCCTCTTGCTGACACGGGACCTGTGGGGCAGGAGGTCCCTACTAGTCCCATTCCTCAGTCTTCACTCAGAATTCTTAATGCTTAGTCATAATTCAGAAGGAAAGGGGGGATAATCTTGCTGTGGCCCCACAATGTTCATCGTCACATTTTCTGTTACACCTGACGTGTCTGATTAGTTCCTGAGTCCAAAAGGATACTGATGCTACAAGAATATACAATTTCTGTGAGATACCACGGACACTGATGAACATTGTCATAGTTTGCATTTGTGTTTTACTAATGCGTTTCATGTGAAGCCTTGTTTTCCTAACAGCTAATTTATTACCAAGTAAATTGACGCTTGCATATTAAAAGACCTGCCAAATATCACTTAGGGGCCAGAATAGAGTCTAATAGAATTATAAAGTCTCTGTTGTTTTTTTTTTCCAGAAAAGCTATCTTATAAAGTCTTTTTAATTATTCTCTAGGATAGAATCTTACAAGATCTGTAATGTATTGCAATATCAAAAGAGTTCTATTAATTTACCTGCCATTAAACTCTGTGTGACCCTGTTATGGGGATGCAAGGATTCGTGAGACTAGCTGTTGTTCTAACGTCTGTCGTGTTAAACCATACCTTCAAAAGATGCGTTCGTTAGATGCTCAGCAATCCTGCTATCTCTGATATTTCAAGCTAAGAAAAATCGGTTTCAGCCTCTTTTCTATAGAAACAGGCTGTTGTATTCAAAGTGGTGGCACATATGTGCTTTGACCTCCTCCTTTCTCTGAAGTCATTGTAATAAGCACCTGTCAGTAAAACTGTCCATACTCAAAAGCTGTTGTGTCAGACCTTTGTTCGTGGCTAGTCAATTGTTTCCAACTCATCGTTAATCATTCGTATGGTAGAAAAAGCCAAATTATTTTCGTGCATTTGAAATAGACTACACTGACATTTGAGGTGATGTATGTACTGGGAATGAATAAGTACTGTGTACTATGTATAGTGGTGTGTGTGGTGCCGTGAAGCTCTGTTGACTTCACTGGGAAATTACACCTTCTTAAATAGCAGAAGCTGGCAAAAATTTGAGTGACCTTTGTGACAATGACTCTGCTGAGAATTATCTTAGCCTGCATATAACCTGTATGGGCATTGCAGCTGAATACAACTGCAAACAGTTTAGCTTAATTATAATCTGATTTCTTCAATTATGTCCTACATAGAAGATTTAAATTATGTTGCTAAATGGAAATCCTTCTGTTAAGAATGTTTGAAAGAAGACTGGCACACGCTAACATACTTAAAAGAACTTTTGGGGAGCCTGAGGTTTTGGTTTTTATTTTTTAAAATCTATTAAACTAATCTACTTGTAAAAAATAATTTCTACTTTAAACATAACTTCTTCTAAGTGGGAAGCCTGCACTGTCTTTTAACACGTGAAACAAATAGTTTGATTGCCTGCTTGAATTCTATTTTGCCCAGAAATGTGCCTTTGGAATCATATCCCTGTGCTTTTCATTTAGTAGAGTAAAAGAGCTGCGCAGAAGCGCCTGTGAGAGGGGTTTGCACTGGCAGGAAGCTGCTCTTACTGTGAGTCACTCTGAAAGGGGGTTTCCACGAATGAAATGACGGAATCATACTTACTCTTTGTGAGTCTGTGTAACACTCATAAAGAAACTAGATACAACATTTGCAGTGCAAGATCTATCCAAATTCATCTCTGCCTTTTAATGGGATATGGCAAGTACTTAGTCCGGCCCAGTGAACTATGCTCATTTGCTAACGGTTGTTTTCACCTCAGCACATCAGCATGTGCAAATCCGAAATCTCACATAGAAAGGCGCATTTCAAGAGGAAATATCATCTGGACAGTGAGAGGTCTGAATGCTGCAGATGTGTGAAACAGAGAATGTAACCAAGGTGAGAACAGCCTGCAATGAAAAGACACGCACAAGTACCATATCACACCTGCATTCACTTGGTGCTCCTTTGTGCTTTGAGATTGCTGGATGAAAAAATTCATGTCTTTAGAAATAATTTTTCAGGGTATTTGTACATGAGGAATAGTGAAAGCAATATAATGATTCAGGTGATGCTTCCATCTCTTCTTCACTCTTTCTTAAAAAGAAATTATTGTGTAGAGAGAATACTTGACTCCTGCACATGGAAAGACAATTGGAAGGGAATAAGTGGAAAACAGTCTGTGTGCTTCCACCTTGCTAGGGAACATGAGGTGGAAGAAGAAAGGCATGTGGGGTTCTGAGGATTCAAGATGGTGGTACTACAAGAAATTTCTGGTTTACATCTAGGCACAATACAAGGAGGAGTTGGTAAGAGATTCAGCTGCCTTTGTGACTGCTGCCAGACTTCTGCGCAGTTCTGAAAACATTCTTAAAAAAAGGTTCGGTACCTTCACCCTCATTTTAAAGATAGACAGAACGGGGGAGATGACCATTGTAAAAGTTGTGATATCTTTCTTGCCTTTTTGAAAAAACCTACCACCCGCCTGTGTAAATAGTTCTGGAGTCTGCCTGTGCTTGTTCTGAGTTTGAACACGTCTGTTACAGTGGGATTCCTGTTCTCGACCATTGCTTCTACAGCGACACGAGGACTTTGCAACTGTGCTCTCTGCTTGTGTTTTATATTAACAGCTTTGAATTACTGCTATGTAAATGCTGGGTTAAACCAATTAAAAAACCCAAAGAAAGCGTTCAGACCTTGGTTATCTCCTCTTGAGCACTTGACAGTAAAGGGAGCAGACGGCACGTCCAAGAGCAGGGCACCCGGGACAGTTGCTGTTTAACCTCCTTGGGGCAGCCAGGGAGGAGGGGGACGCAGCCCCCGCTGCTGCGTGGGCTCAGGATCTGCCCGCCAGATGGGAGCTGCCCGCAAGGCCCAGCCAGGAAGCTTTTGGAGCAGTTGAGGAAAATCTGTGACTTTTTTTCCCCTCCCATTCCCTCTCCGCCGTGTTTATTCTACATGCTGGCAGTTGCTGCTGCAAGCTGTGGCTTGACTCGTTGCACGTGCTTTGCCACTGGACTCTGCTCTCCCTCCCTGCCGGCTGGGAGAACTTCTTATCAATCTTGCCTGTGTTTAGTACCGGTATCAGGAACGTGCCTGCTCGCAGTGCCTGCTCGCAGTGCCGTCCCCTTCTCTTTTGGTAGTGTTGTGCAGGGAGCATCATGGTGAGAAATGTGTAAACGCTGCATTTTCTACTATTTGTTCTCTGCCAAATGCAGCAGTTCCTGCGGTCCTCGGCACTTGCACGGTTCACATGGTGACTTGTAGAGAGTTACAGGAGTTTCATATTGCTGTGGGTGGACAGACCTTCCTCTTCTAGGAAAAGAGGTAATCCTGAATAACACGTGTGCTTACTACTACACCTTCATCCTAAATAATTTTAAAAAGATGAGGATGTAAGTAAGTAAGATAAAAACTCAGATTTGATAATTACGATTCCAAACCTACAGTCACCATCAGGGTCTCATGACACACCACTGATCTGTATGAATTCTTCATACACTTATGTGCTCTTTTAGGCCAGAAACAAGCCCCTTGCATGTTCTGGTTTATATATGAAGTTTTCAGTTTTACTGCACTGTGATGAATGTTCTTTCTAAGCAGATATCTGGCTAATCACTTAAGCGATTCTACAGCACTGCATTTTTAGGAGGCTGAGGGGAGATGCCTTCTGAGTTAGATATTGTTGAACTCAATCTGTGAAATCAACTGTGGGGAATCCAGACTTCACTTGAGCCTCAGCTATTTGGCACTAAACGATGAAGGTATTTTAAAGTGAAACTGGGAAAGTTGTGCAACTCCATAGGGAGCAGAGTCTAGAACAAACTCCAGGTTTAAATTTTCTCATTGTTTTTCTGCAATTTAGTGATTTGTTTGTTCTATATCCATGACTACGTAGCTGTTAGAAGCAGACTTTTTTCATCAAATGTGGCTCATATGAAATACTTGCAGTCGTCCCAGTAATTCCTAGTTTGTTAGTCTCCTGGGCTGTGGATACCAATCCTCTGGCCAGGCTGTTGTGCTTTCTAATGCTGCCCCACCAGCATGCCTCGCCCTGCGCTTGAGGGAACCTCTTCGGTGCAAGACAGTGATTTGTCTTAGCTACAAAACAATGAAGCCAGAGAATCACAACTTGTTATTTTGGAATTCTGAAACATGATGGATCATCACACTCGTTTTGTAGGGCCAGAGGATGACCCTTTTGGAGTAATGAATCCAATTTACTGCTGATACAGGTCATTCACACAAATTCCTATCTGTAATATTTGGTTTGGGAGGGTGTCAAAATCCCTCCACAGAGTTTCACCTGTTACCTGTGTGTGTTCATTGCCTTTGCAGTTCGCCTTGGTAGCAAGCTATACCGGTGATGTGTTATGTATGTTTTATTTAATGTATGTGTGATACAGTTTCCAGGGGACCAACTTTCCTGCATTTTGGTAAAGACTGCAGTGAAAAATGACCTGCAGTGTTATGATACAGTATGTTGGATGTGGCTCCCAAATGGGAATGAAAAATGTTCAATCAGTTGTGCATTATTTTGTGGGGTAAATCAGAATGTGGAAGTGAACTTTAGGAAGGTGCCAGTCTTTCCAGACTTGTGGCTTTCCTTGCCCAGTGATTCCCTAGTGCTTTCATGTCATAAGAGAGTGTGGAGGTGTCAGTCACTATTTCTGCTGACCCAATTCTTCTTTTTTAACCTGGATGCTCCATGAACCGGAGCTGGTTTGGATGAGAAGTGACAGTTGAGGGAACAGGGAGCAACAACTCTTGCTCCCGTGTTCAAACCTGAACCGCATTTACACAGCAAGCCATTTGTGGATTAGTGGTATTTAATTTTAAGCAGAATATGTTGGAGCAAAAAATCTTGTAGTGTTGATGCAGAGTTTTTCTAGCTTTTTAAAAACATTTGCATTTGAAGGGTTGCAGTGTTTTGCATGCGGTTCTTTTATGGCCTGGCTCAAGTTTGCTGGTTATGAAACGAATGACATTGCTGGGTGATTTTTTCAGGAAATAGTGCTCCCTCTGCTCTGGCCCGGGTCTGTGCGCATACAGCATATTCTCTATTAGGCTGCAGCAGGCTCTGCTGCTGGTGTCAGCTCAATTTCCTCCTCTTAAGTGCATGCCAAGGGCTGGATGCCAAAAGCTGGCAATGAAACAGCTCTGGGAAGAACCTAGACCAGGAGCGAAAGGGGACGTGGGAAGGATGCCAAGGCTTACAGAAACAAGAGAGAGCAACTGCCAGGACGGTGACTGAGAAAGGACCGCATCTCCCAGCACTGTTTTCCTTAGTCCAGTAGAAGGGAAAGGAGTTGTTAATGTTAGAGACAGCTTTTAGTCTTTTTCTGTAAATACTTCTGGGCTATCTGCATGGGAAAAAAACTAGCCAAAATCCCAGACAAAACCTCTGTGAGAACACCCTGTCCCACACATACTGTTAAGTGAAAAGAGAATGAGAAGGTGAGCAAATGATAGACAAGAGGGTTGGTGGTACTGTTCAGTGACTGTAGAAGGGCGCTGCTTACCTCGTTGTGAGGATGCTGTGAGGTCCGACATAGCTCCGGTCATGCTGCCCGGGAACAGGAGGCTTGGAGCTTGTTTGTAAAGAAAGAAAGGGAGATTGAATAGGTCCTGTGACATGAAAAGAGCTATATAAATTGCTCTTTTTGAGTTATTTGAGACAGAGAGAGAGAGAGACTGAGTGAGTGTGAGAGAGGATGGAAAAAATAATATCCTGAGTGCAGGTAAATCAGCATCTTGTGACAAGAATGAAGTGTGGGCTTATATGTACGACTTGGTTGACATTTGATGTGTCATATAGAAAGTCAGACTGCAAGCATTAGAAAATCACGAGTTAGTCCTTGAAAACCATGATGCTTCCTTTAGAATAACGACATTACAATTAAAACAGCAGCAGCTCAGGATATTGCTCGTCTTTGACATTTGAGCCTTTACTATGCTCTTGGATTATATTTTTCAGGATTTTTCTCTGCAGCTTTGAGGAACTTAATTAAAACCTGAAATGCAAGATTAATTTGTTATTACTGACCGCCAATGTCCGCCTCAGCCTTGGTCCCGGGGCCTCCCGGCAGGAGCCCGGCATGCTGCGTGGTGCCTGCTCTGTGCAGACGGCAGCACCGGACTTTCTGCTGGCAGGTCGCTGTGTCTCGCTGTGTTTCCTGGCAGTGTGAGGTGCGACCTGCTCCCGGCCTGGCCGGTGCACCGAGAGGCTCCAGGTTAGCTGCCGGTGAGGCTGCTGTGGAAGGCAGACTGGCCTGGCCGTGTAGCTAGATGCAGATAAATTGGTGTACGTCCCTTGTTTGATGCTTGCTGCTGTGCAGTGACTTGGTTAGCAAGTGCGTGTCAAGTGCCATTTGCCCTGGGCAGCTTGAAGTGGGAAGAGCAGGGCTCTGGGACCAGTTTGGGGCTCTGCTGGCAACCTGCTGGGTGATTTCTAAAGAGTTTTGTGCCTTTCTTTCCTCCCACCTCATCCTGTCTGTTCTGATTTTCATTTTGGCAGGACAGAAATACCAGACTTATCTCTTTCTCAAGAGCTAAATGCCTCTTTGAAGGATTCTAAATTAAAAAAAGAAAGAGCTCTTCTCTCTTCACTCCAGCCTTTATTTTAAATTAAAATCTCCCCAAAAATGTTGCCTCATACAAATGATAATACTGGCCTTGAATCCCTGTGAGCAAGCAGGCTGTATTGTCGTTTGTGTTACTGTTGAGGTTGCCAGTTAGATCTGGCAGCAACGTTTTGCCCCAATTCTGGGCATATGGACAGCTGGCACAGCACTGGTGAGTTCCTGTTTTACACATGTGTTTTACTCCACTCCTCAAATTTCAGAGCTGTTGCATCCAGTGTACATCCCTGAAATGCCAGTGCTTTGGGACAGGGTTATGTCCTTACCGAGGAGAGATGTGTTTTCACAGTGAGAGTGAACCAGGTATCACACCTCTGCAGTGCTGTGAAATTCCACTGCAACAGGACAGAGCTGGTTCTTAAACGTGATGCAGGTAGTCAAGGTCGCTGCCATGGTTTCTGGTAGTGAAATGAGTAAAAAAGCCCATCAGGCTGTTAGAGAAGTTGAAACCCAAAATATGTAGGCTGTGTCTCCGCTTTGCCTTTGGATCTAGCTGACTTGAGCTTTCGCTCTTGATTTTCAGAGGTCAGTGCCTTGACTCCTGGGCTGTGTTTTTGGAGAGCCCTCAGTAAATGGAAGTTTTCCTTTTTGAAGTAGTGCAGTCCTGGGAGGTCTTCTCTGCCTTGGGAACATGGCCACTGGCGGACTTACCCTGCTACTTTCCATTTCAGAGGTCCTTTAACTTGGGTGAATTGAGAAATCACAGGACATGTTTGGTAGGCTCGGAGGAAGAGGATGGAGAGGAGGGGTGGGGAGGCAGCAGGGCAGCGTGGCCCTCTCGTCTCGCCGGCAGGTTGCCTAAGCCCGGCGTGAAGCCACACTGACGGGCTGCTGGCTCCGGGGCTCAGCCCCAAGCAGGGATTTGCTCAGGTGCATCTCTCGAGAAGTAACAGCACCTCTGTTTTGCCAGGGGAACAATTAGTGGTGGCTTTCTGAACCCCCGTGCTCCCGTGCCCTGCTGTTTAATAGCGGCAGGTCTGACTCAGCTTTTCACTCCTCTAGGGCTGCCTCTCTGAGCAGCGTTCTGCTTGCTTTGGGAGGGTGGTCTTTTTCCTTAGGACTGAAAAACACAGCTATTAAAAGTCCAATGTAATTTTTAAAAAAAAATTCTAGTATCATTTAACCAGTAGCTTTTCTTATGCCACATACTTTTTATTATCTTGTGACAAAATATCTTTTGTCCTCTTTTCCTCCTCGAGGCATTTGAGTCTTAGTACATTTAAGCATCTATGAATCTGTATACATTTAAATAATAGCTAATGGACATGTCACTGTCACTATAAACCAGATTTTTCTTGCTGCAGTGATTAGGGGGAGGGTAGGAAAAGGAAATATACCATAGTGATTGGTGCATGAGAAACTAGTCCCAAATCAGTGCCAGCACAAATTAGCGCAGCTTTTTCTCTGGAAAGCAGTTGTGGCTATAGTTAGAACACGCCGGGACACTCCTGATCTCGTTTGAAGGGACGGATTCACATGCACCCCATCAAGTGGCATCACAAGAGGATCTGTCCCCGTGTGGGTAGCGGAGGTGTGACGCAGAGCTCTGCTGGGGTGAACCCCAGTGGGGTTCGGAGGACGACTGGAGCGGACCTCTGGCCACAAACTCTCTGCCCACCTCCATGTTTCACAGAGCTGCAAAAGCGGCACAGTCAGTCACCACATGGTGAGTTTAAAAAAAGGGAAAGGAGAAACCAAACATCAGGGTGTAACTGAACAACAGCAGGGCTGCTATTTTTGTCAGAACTCCTCGAGCCTTCCTGACACAGTCCCACACAGTTGCTGCAGCTCTAGCGAACGCAGCGCTTCGTCTTTGCGTAGAGCAGCTCTCCAACGAGAAGAACCTGCTCCAATACAATTGGTTTTACTGCTATTGTTGAAAATCCCTGCTCTCCTGGGTCTCCCTGTTGTGAAAGCTTCCCCAGCTTATCAATAGAATATCTATTGTGTGACACTTGTCTGTGCTCTGAAGCTCTGCCAGCCACTGCTAGGCAGCGTCTCATCACACAGTAAATCTGCCTTTAACTGCATTGGAACAAAAGCCTAATGTAGTGTGCAAAAGAGAAAGAGGGAGGCAAAAGTGATAAAAATCAAATTAGATTCACTATGCACACAAATTTTCAAACCCAAAGCACAGTGATGCTGGGAATAGAGGGAAGAAAACAGAGCTTTAAAAACAAGGCATAAAAGCAGACTGCTGTCCTTGCTTCACTTCTGGAGGCACTTTGCATTCTGCAGGCACAACCAGGGGAGGCCACAGTCAGGGCTGAGGCAGATGTGCCTGCAGCTAATTACTGTGGCGGTTTAAAATATGACTCCCTTTCTTCACCAACTGGCTGTGTCCATTCCCATGGCAGAAGCAGTGTCCCCGTGGCAGTGCGCGGAGTGGGGTCTGCGAGCCCCTGCGCTCTGCGAGCGCACAGCCCCATTGCTTGGCCCGAGCTGCAGCGTGCCCGAAGGTGCTGGGCGTTACACTGCGGTGCAAGAAGCATCACTGTCCTCGCAGCTGAGATGGGTGCCAGGGACCCTTGTCAGGGGGTGGTAGCATGTGGCCTGGGCATGGTGACACCTTACTGCTGTGGACATCTGCCCAAGCCCTTCTGCGGACCCAGGAAGGGCGCTTGGCCGGTTCCAGGCATGCTGATAGAGCATCTATTAGCAAAGTGCTTATGTTGCTTCAGCTGTTCCAGGAGAGTTTGATTTATGCCGCTACAGTAAATAGCTTTTCTTCTTGATGGAGAAAGACATCTCTATCAGTACGACTCTGTTGGGTTCAGGCTTTCAATCGGCAGGGCTGTGCCTCCAGGACATGGGGCAGTGACAGTGTGGATTAACCCTGACTCTGCTTAAAGCGGGAGGATGAGCTGCTCTAGCACCGAAGCAGAAGCTCCATTAGGACAACAGAAAACCCCTGTGCTTTCTCAGGCCCCCGTGCTCACGGTGCAGCTTTGCTGTAGCACCATGGCAGCGCTGCTTGCCGCAGAGGCTGTGAATTGCATTCAGAGGCACGCCAGCAATACCTGCGGTGGGACGTACGCGCTGGAAGGGAGCCTGGCTTTACTTCAGCCAGATCTGATAGTTCTGGGCTGTAGGAGTGTATTCGATTCTGAAAAGCCCTCCTCCAAATGCATCTGAAACTGACCCAAAGCCAACTGAAATCCATGGGAGATGATCTATTGACTCCAGTGTCTTTTGATCCAGACTCCAATGGTGCCCTAAATGCACTTGTCTTTATAGTCCCACCTCACTGCGCTTCCTGTGGAAGCACAGAGTACACAGCCTGGTGCTGGCTGCAGCTCCGGGCTGTCCCCAGGCTGTCTCCACTCCTCCTCTCACCGGCATCCTCCAGTATTTTCCAGTCGGGTTTTTCAGCTGCTGACCTAGCAGCGGGGAGCTGGATGGGAAACAGCCAGGTTCTCCCAGGACTCGCACAGGTTCGGTTTTGGGATATCAATCAACAGCTGCTGTTGATCAAGCAATATAATTAATACTGTCCAACCTTTGCTGGTAATCATGTTTGCTTCACTAGTGCTGGGCGGGAGTTTCACCCTCCTTGCAGCTTGTTTTTGAAAGCAGCTGCCTTATCTGTTCAGAGCAGCAACTTTAACTTTGTTTTACTGTGAAGAAAACCTGTGTTCAGGCAACACTGAGGAGGGGAGGGTGGAGGGAACACCACCGAGGGCTGCACCATCCCGTGGGCATTGGATTATGCCCAGCCGTGGTCCAGGCTTGGCGTGGATGCAGTTGCTGCCGCAGAGGCATTTCCTTGTTGGGCAGAAGCTCTCAGTGGCTGTTACCTGTGAATGCTGTTTATTGTGAACGAAGTGGGAGTGCTAAGTAGTTTGCAGCTTGGCGATGTGCTCAGAAAACATTCCTGGTCTTCTCAGTTCCACTTTCTCCCCTTGCAGACTGGTCAGGCTGGCCGACTGTCGCAGCTCCCGGTTGCACCTTTGGGATGTGAAAGTGCCGATGTGTTAATGTCGGTCTGGTTTTGCTCCAGGGATGGAGTCGCAGCCAAGTGGAAGGATTTGCAAAATGTGTGAAATGGGCCCTGTATGGGAGTTCATAGTGAAATACATGGTGGAGGCTCTGGTGCACCCCTGGTTCACTCGTGCTGCACGAGGGTGTGCTTGCCGCAGCGGCTGGTGAACGCCTGCCTGTGCCGCAGCTGCATGCTGGCACAGATTGGGGCTGTCCTGCGTTCACCCCTTGAACGGGGCCTGTGCTGACAGGTTTGGAGCAGGTAGCCAGTTACTTTCTGTTTTACCTCTTCTCTCTTCTCTTCTCTTCTCTTCTCTTCTCTTCTCTTCTCTTCTCTTCTCTTCTCTTCTCTTCTCTCCTCTTCTCTCCTCTTCTCTTCTCCTTTCCCTCCTTTTCTTATTCATATTAAGCCAATCCATCACAATGGAGCTAATTCTGGGACCTCACTGTATAATAAAAATAATAATTACCAGTGTTCTCCTTTTTTTACCATGTGAAAATAGAAAAGCAGATGCACTGTTATATGCCTTGTACCAGGGGTTGGCTTTACCTTACAAAGCAAGTCTGGGTGTAATTTGGACCTTAGCAGAAGGGAATGTCCGAGGAAACAAAACCTGCTAGAAACAGCGTGGTGCAGTGGTGCAGACTGAACGGTTTTCTGTCTGTCTGCAACAAAACCCCGGGGAGTCAGCCCTTGAATATGCAGGCTGTTTCCCTCTTCACGCTGCCCTTCAGCTCACATAGCTGTGATTATCCTAAGCTACTTTGCATTCAACTGAGTTGGTGGAGGAAATCAGAAAATCCCTGTCTGTTAAATTAATACTGAAGCCAAGATCTTGGGAATCAACTTGTAATTGGAAGAGTTAGTGTTTTCCTGTGTGCGCCCAGTGGCAGATAATCCATGGGACGAAACAGTCGTGAATAATGCACTGAGCCCATTTCTCTGTGCCTAGCCCGAGTTCCTAAAAAAAGCTTATTCCTCCAGGTGGGCTGCTACTATGTGAGCGAGACCTTGGATATGGTAATCAAACCCTTCTGTCTCTTGGAGATGTTGCGGTGCACAGCTGGGCTGTCGGGTCTGTGCCACTGCTGCATGTGCCAGTGAAGGGCGTCAGCTGAAAGGGCAAACACTTGTGTTTCGCTGCCTCAGTGTGCAATTGGCAGTGTTTGAAATGGTGGCACTCGGTAAAGATGCTTCCAGGATTGAAAACAGGAGAAGTCGTCGTCGCTCCCTTGGGAAGCGGCCAAAAGAGCCCCTTGCGGGACAGGGCAGGGGGATTAGCCCGCTCTGGTGGGCAGTGGGCAGAGGCTGCTAGAGGGGCTGCGGGATATGGGATGTGGGATTTGGGATGTGTGATGCGGAATGCAGGATGCAGGATGGGGGATGCTGGATGAAGGATGCAGGATGGGGGAACTGGCTTGGGGATGTGGGATGTGGGATGTTCAGCCGGCCTGACCCAGCTCCCGATTCCCCACTGGGGGCTGCAGTGAGCTCCCGGCCCTACTGCTTGCTGACGACTGTGCCAGCCCTGGGCTGGGGCACCCAAAGTCCCTGTGCCAGGAGCTGCTGCCTGCCTCCTCCAGGTTGGGATTCATTGCTGTGCAGAGGCTCCGCATCGCTTTGGCAGCCTCTGTGCTGGTTTAGAGGGTGGTTTGAGGACAATGGCGTTTGGCCCTTGGAGGCCGTGGAGAAGATTCTGTGGAGGCAGGAGCAGACCTGGGAGATGATGTGCAGGCAGTTCGGGGAGGGCTCGGGTAGAGCAGATGTGAGAGTGTTGTGTGAACCTTGTGTGACTAGTGGTGCCAATGCAAGTGTGTTTACCCAACCTGTTATGGCGTTTAGGTGGACGATAACACTGAAATTTCTCATTTTGATCTCTTTCTTCTTTTTGCTGCACTTCTCTTTCTCATGTTTTCCTCTTTAGCAATGCTTTTCGCTGTCCTAGGCAGCACTGAAACCATAACAAGAACGTGGTCTCCTCTGTTTTAAAATATGAAATAATTGTAATAATAATTAAACAGGTGAGCAAGATCCTCTGTGATCATTCTTTCTCAAAAGAAAGAAAAGCACTGACCGCTTTCCTTCCCCTCCCTGTGCAGGTTTGGAGAGCTGCATGGCTGACCCACGAAGGAGAGGAAGGGCTTCCTCCTCAGGCGTGTGTTACTGAGAAGGGGTGCTTAAAAAAACCCCCCAAACTTTCCACTCTGTTTCAGGAAATGACACTGTCGTGCTGGAATTTACAATGAAGTTGTGAATGTGGCTGGAGCCTGGGGCTTCTCCACGAGAAGGCCCCTTTGGCCAGCTGTATTCAGCTCTAATGAGAGGGCTAAATTCTCCCTGAAAGGCGTGTTTTCCATTTGGCCCCTTTTCCTTCATCAATCGCTGTCACCGTAGACAGAAGGCCCCGCATGCAGCTTCCCTTCGGCTTGTGTGCCGCTCCGGGGCCGCACTCCGCAGAGGACAGGCTGGCCTACTAAAATGCATCTCTCAGCCCCCCGAACAATAGTGCTTTGTGTGAGCAGCACAGAGCAGTCTCAGTTTCCCAGGCTTTTCCTTTTCTCCTCTCCCCTCTCCTGCTGGAAGCCCCTGGCAATGTGGGAGCGGGCAGAGGCTGCCGCCGGCTGCCCAACAAAGCAGCGAGGGGCTGGGGGGTCCCTGCGCGGCGGGGGGCTCCCTCCTCCCCAGCGCCTGCCTCCAGCCGCAGCTTCTTGCTGATCATCTGCCTCCAGTCCGACAGACCTGAGTAATTCCAGTGAGAAATGCAAACCAGGGTGCAAGCAGGGCTCCAGCCGTCGCTCCAACAGCCTCGCAGGCCGGCGGGGTGCTGTGCCTCTGGGCTTACTTCGGCGAGGGCGGCGTGCTATGGCGAGGTTACGGTGCGCTCCGGTGAGGCGCAGTGTCCTGGGTGCCCTGGCAGCCTGGCTGCTTGCTGTGAGAGGCCCCGTGGGTGCCGGTGTCCCCACACTCCTGGTACTGGGACTTGCTACTCCGCAGCACTGCTTGGGACAGAGAAAGATGCTGGAGTGAGGAGCAACAGGGTGAAGTTTAAAAACAATAAAAAAAAGCTGAATCTCTGGAGCAAGTCGATGGCACTCTTTAATACAGGCAGGAAAGCAGCAATACCTAGCTGACACATAAGCTTTGCACGAACAGACTCCCTAGAAGAAAGCAGGAATGCAAATTCAATTTACAGATGAGGAAACAGGCATGCCCAAGACCTTGCTGCCTCAGATTAGACCCCAGTTCTGTCCCAGGGGGCCCCATGCCCACCCGCATGCTCCCCCTGCCTCGTGCCCTTCACTGCTGCCCAGCGACAGAGGCTGCTGTTGGAAACGCCTGGCCCCAGCGAGGTGCAGGCTGTGCAGGGGGGGAGGCTTATCAACTCCTCTTTCTGTGCATTGTTAGCAAATAAAATCAAGCATCACGTAAGGTGGATGTGCTGTGGTGCGCTGTGTGTGTGACTGAAGCAGGTCCAGGCTTTGGCCACCCTGCACTGATGAGTTCTGGAGTCCACAGTGCCTAAAAATGCGATTAGTGGGTTTCATGTTGCAGATGGAGAAACGGAGATCATGTGTGACTCCATTAATGGCGAACAATAAATAGCAGTGACCCCAATGGCAGAAAGCAAGTCAGTGCCCGACAGCCACTGACACGCTGGAGAGTTTCTTTGGCATCAGCTGGACCCGACGCACGCGGCTCTGGCAGGTCTGCCCCATGGAACGAGCCCCAGTGCTGCTGTGGTCATTAGTCCCGACAGTGCCGCGCTCTGCTGCCCTACATCCTGTCCTCATGAGCTACTGTGCCGTCTCACCATCCGGGAGGAAAGTGGTATGAAAAGCTGTTTGTTCTTTATAGGATGCATAGCCACAAGCAGCCCTAAGCTGCAAGGTGCAGAGCCGCTGGTGATGTAAATGGCTCGCGGAATAGCTGCATCTTGCATGGGATAAAAATGGGCTCAATCCCACAAAAGAAAACTGCCACCGTATAACCTACAGAGAGGAGCTGAAAGCACAGTTCTTTGTGTGATAGGCTTAATATCTGCAGGATGTGGCCTTGTATCTGTAGTCATTGATACTGCTGGATGTGACTGATTGTTCATAAACAGTAATTCAGGGATGATAAAAAGACGCTGTTAAAAGAGCAGCAAGCTCCTCCTCTAGTGCAAGTTCTTTTTTTGGTCTGTTGCTACAGCAACTCTCTACTAAGAACAAAGATGACAGCAAGATATTAAATTTTGCAGCAACTCAATTGACTCTTGATTTGCCTTCTTTTTTGCCTTCAGTAACTGAATCCTACTCCACTAATTGTGTTAGATTTCAGATAGAAATCATGCCTTCCTGTGACAAGAATTCCTGCGTTGCTTTTTCCTCCTTCCCCTTAGAAACCAATTAAATCAAATTAACTTATTTAGATCCAGTGGGTGATTATAAACACTAGATTTCTTGGCTTTATTTCTTTTGCATGTGGACATCATGTATTTTAAGCCACAGCTCATATTCTGTACCAAAATCCCCACAGCCTTAGTATTCTTTAAAAAGAAACAAACAGTTCTTGGCAAGTTGGGGTTTGGCAAAGTTCAATTTATGCCAATGGCGTAGATCAGAAATGTGTAATCTAAATTACTGTAACAGAGGTCATCTGAATTTATGAATATTAACATTGTTCTTAAAGCAATACTGCTTTTCAGTTCCCGTTCCCCCACCCCGCAGTCTTTATTTCTTGTAGGGCAGACCGCGAGGCGGCCACCAAATCTGTGTCTCTGGGCTGACCTCTGCACATGCAACGGGGTTATGGTAGAGCACAGTTGGACAAACGACCCACAGAGTCTTTGGTGGGACTGTCATCTTCAGAGCCCCAACCCTCAGTTGTTGGGGGTCAAGAACTTCTGCATGGTGAGAGCTATGGCTGAACCTCTGGAGCAGATGTTCTGTCGCTCTGCGCTGGACTGTCGCCTGCGTGCGCCACGTGCGCCTGGCAACGGCCGGTGAATTTCTCTCAGATGACACAAAACACGGATTGCTACTAAAACAGGTACCCAGGGGAGAACAGCACCATCCCGTGTGAGCAAAGCATAGGTCAAATCACCCCCAAACTACAAATTCAGCTGTGACAAACTGTATAGGTCTGCATGGAAGCCTTGAAGCAGTGGGAAGGAGGCTGGTGGGTGGCAGAGCTGTGCCCTGCACGGTGGCAGTACCATTGCCCTGCAGGCAGGCGAGGAGATGGCAACAGTGCAGGATGGCAATGTTGGGTAGTGGAGCTGCTTCTCCTGGGGATGAAAGGTGGGGGAATCCTCAACCGGGGAGGACGGAGGATGGGGAAAAATGGAGACAGAGAGGAACAACGACATACAGGGAAAGGGGGTTGACTGTCACACACGGAATATTACATATTTAGCTTTATTCTTACTTAGTGGGAGTATAAATAACAGTACAGCTCTGGCAGCCTCAGATGCAGCACAGTGTGTGCGGGAGGGACCGGCCCAAGCAGAAGTCTGGGCCACTGTGGGTTTAGCACCAGATTAAATCTACGGAAGTAGAGCAGCTGAGTGAACCAGAAAGAAGGTTCCTGTCGCTTTTCCCTGAAAGCTGTTGTGCAAAAGCACTTATTTGTAGGCTTAAGTAGTACAGGACAAAGGACTCTGACCTGTCCTGTGGATAGGAATTAAACAGCCCCTCGGATCTCAAATGCACACCGGGGATGCACAAAGCACAGCGTTGTGCGGGTGATGTCCTTCCAAAAGAGCCTGGGACAACAGACCCTCCCACCTTTTGCAGGCACAGCTGTGAATATTCCTCTCCGAGAGGAGGAGGTGGGTCAGTTCGGTGGCTCCCTGGCTGAAGAAGCCACCCCTTGCCACCGCCGGCCGCCCGGCGCTCCGTGTCCCCACAGCAGGCACTGGGTGCCCTGGCCCCGAAACCACAGAGCCTGCAGATCGCAGCAGGGAAACGAAAGCGCAGCTCTGACCGTGTGGTCTTGGTAATCTCCCCGAGGAAATAAGAGGTAACAGGTCTTTAGAAAGGAAAGTGTTAGCAAGAAACCTTTCGCAACTGCTTAAGCAACGTGCGGTGCAACTTTGGCCTCGCATAGTTATGCCAAATTCTGAGCAGATGGTGACTCAAGTGCCTTTCACAGGAGAATTGTTGCTACTGGGAAGAATTGCTGTTGTCACGTTGTTTATCATAATACCTTGCGCTTTTAGTCACAAGTAAATAATCCCATTTCTTACAGTGACTTGAATTATTTACCAGTGTAATGCTAAATTCTACTGTTACTACAAAGGGTTAAAAATGGCAACAGTGAGAAAGACAGGTATCCAGATGGGCTCATGTTTTTACAGTGCTCCTTTTCTTCTCTGAATATTAATGTCTTCAGAGATACAACATTTATGTTTTTTGAAGATATCCTTCTATTTACAACTGAGCTGTTGGAAGCCCAAATAAAGTAAAAATAAAAAGCAAACTTTTGGGATGCTTTACCTGAAAAGGAACACGTTGTTTCCCAAATTACATCCTCCTGTGTGAACTGTTTGGAAGGCAAAGAAGCCCTCTCTGCTACGAGTTCTCAGTAAAAATGGGCTTGTTACCTGTGGACATCAGTGAAGGTAAACTACAAATACCCTGGAGAATAGATGGTGGAAGCTGCTCATAGTAAATCTGCTGCACCAAGTCGTGTTTGGTACCGTCCCCAGCGGATCACTTTTCCAAAAGGTTCCCAAGGTTGCTCTGTTGGCTCGAGGCCGTTGTTGTAGGACACACAAACTCCAGCACAGATCTGCCCCTGGCTCTGCCACCAGCTTCATCACCTTGGCTGTGCTGAGCATCGCTTCCAGGGCAGCTAAAGGAGGGAGTCGGGGTCGGCTCCCCTAATCCTTTGCAGGTCTGCGCTGGAAAACCTGCACAGTGTGAGAAAGGCCATAGAGGGAAGTGACAGCAGTTGCTTCTGGTTCTCTTTTTTCCCCTTTACAATTCCCTCTTCTTTGTTCATCCCCCCATGGAGATCGCTCTCCCCCGTGCTGTTTGAAGGATCCTCTGTCTCTCAAGGATTGCAGTGAAGCAGTTACAGGTTTTGGGTATTTTGCTGCTTGCTGCGGGGCTGCTGGGAAGGGCTATTTCCAGCCGCCTGTGGGAAAGGGGAAGAGAAGGAATCCACAGGTTATGCCTGGGAGTCAGAGCCTTAGTCAGCGAGACAGGTCCTGAGCACTCTAGGCAGGCTGTCAGGATCCTGCTGCAGTTGCAATATGAAAGATGGGCAGAAAGGGGCTGCTTTTTCCTAGATCTGCTCCCTACCATGTTCTTCCAGCTCTGTATCTGGTGAAGGAACCATACCAGTACCGTCCTAGAGGAATGCAACACTCCTTTCATCTGAGCATCTCAAATGGCTCAAGAATGTCTGAAGCCTTGCAGCCTCCCAGAGTTTTCACGTGGAAAACCTAAGGCATATGGAAATCAAGATTCATCTTTGGATGCAGCTATTTTGGGTGCAAAGGCAGGATACATCGATACAGCTTTGTCAGTGCCAAGTTACAATGGCACTTCACTACACACAGATAAAAAAGGGCACAGAGGGGGAAGTAGTTCTCTTGCTTGTTAATATGACAAGATAACAGCACTTTGCTGGCAGGAAAGAGCAGGTAAGGTTCAAAAAACAAAGGTGATGTGGTGCAGCACAAACAGCTTCCATATTACATGTCTCCGACCAGTTTATTCTTACATTGGGAATGATGTATATGGCAGGCTTTTTCCAGCAGTTCAGCTATATTAGTGCCCTGCAATATCCGCAGAGCAGACGAGCCATTGGGGCTGGATTCTGCTTCCCTAGTTCATATTTCATAGATTTTATTCCACAGATGATCCCACGGAAGTTGAGCGCTCTCCTGCGCGAGCAATCTCTCCGAGCCTGGCTGCTCTCAGGTTTGCTGCAGGTCACACCAGCCTGAGGAAAAGCCCACATCTCCTGGTGACTCCTGAGCTTAAAGTGGAACAGTTTTGCTGTCACCGAAGAGGGGTCTATGGCAGCTTCCCAGATCGGCTGCAAAGGGTCCCGCAACACACCAAAGGTGAAGGTCGTCCTCCTTTCCCAACGCCATCAAACCAAGGTATGGTTTAGGGAATTCTGCCTCTCGAAGGTCTCAGGAAGGCAGAAAGAGCAAGGAAGGTTTGGGGTCACATAGCACGAGCCGCCCTGCTCTGGGATGGTAACCAGTGGCAACGCTGCAGCTGCACAGAGTTGTGAAAGGTTTCACAAATCGCCCGATGTCCATATGAGTTGAGGCTTGGCATGGCCAAGGCGTGACAGGCGCACTGCCTGTCTCCGGCTCACCTTCCCAAAGCCCCGCGTGGTAATGGGGGAGTTAGTAGGACCGGAGGGTCTGCCCGACTGCGGGCAATGGTATGTGGGTACCGCTCTGGAAACTGCATTTGCTGCTCTGCTAAGGCAGCTGTGTGTGCGTCACGCGTATCATGAAACACTCACACTCTGAGGCTGGAAACAAAGAGTGCAAGACAGCTTCTGCCTAAAGAATTTTCCTTAATTTAGGAATTGCTTTAAGCAATCATTACCTCTGCTTCCTGAGCACACACAAGGCTACTGCCCTGGAAATAATCTGCATTAGCCTTACTGGAGTGACCACGTTGCCATAGTTACTGTTGGTTTCTCTATACCTCAAGCTCGAAGTATTTATTATGATTAAATCCCATCCCATTCTTCATTTTAAAATTCTGGGTTGAAAGTGTCACAAAGTGAATTACAATGTAATCCTTCCTTTTAAAAAACTGTTTTAAGTAGAAATTCCACAAATGATCTTAGACGTTGATATTTATTAAAGATCAGTAATTCATGATTGGATTAGTTTTCTTCAGACATCGCTGCTTCTTTATTCTTAGTGATATCTGAATAGCAGAAAATCCTGATGCCATTATATAATTTCATGATTGTTTGGGGTTTTTTCTTTCACCACTGTATTGTGGACTATTCTGATAAAAGATTTTTAACATCCTCAGATACTCAACTTTGACCTCAAAGGCAGCCAAATGTTTGAATCAATCTGGCAAGAAAATCAAAACCTGTCCTGTGACACAGCTTGTTATTAGAACATTTTTGTACTTGCTCTCCTAATACCTGTGAATGTTACACGGAGAAGTAATTGCCACTGGGATTAATCTATTATAAAATGGCCTGTGCTTCTCTTTTTCTGTTTGGTTTTTGTTTTTTTTTTTTTGTGGAGAGCGAGCTCCAAACTATAAGGCCTGAACCATACTGGTCTTTGCTGCAAAGGAATACAACACCGTCACCCCTGTGCTTTGCGAGCAGGGAACTGTTATGAAAGTTAGCTTTCCTTGCTTTGGGAGATTATATACCATAGTTGTATACGACAGATCTTTTCAGGTCCCAACGGCACCCTCTCCAGAGACCTGATGTTCCTTGGAGGATCACCCTTTGACGTCCCCACCTTGCCCTGGCGTCCCGTCTCCAGCCCCGCTCCAAGGACAGCCCCGGGTGGTCTTTTTCCCCAGAGGCTGACCCCAGCTCGGGCTGGGACTCGCACACGGCATCCCAGCCCCTTCCTGGCTCCCCCCGGCAGGGAACGCAGCCGCCTTTGCTGGTCGGGCAAGGCCGGGTTCCTGCTTGTCAGCGGCAGCCCCCGTGGCAGCGCCTGCCCTGCCGTTCCCCGTGGGGTGTAGCCGGCAGCGAGGGGCTGCCTGTGGCATCGCTGCTGAACCCACCGAGCCCGACAGCTGCAGGGCCGTCTCTCGGCTTGCAGAACACTTGTTATTATTCTTCTTTCCCGCTAGAGTAGTTCTGCCAAAACCTGTGTTTTTATGTAGAGCAAGATTTACTACCAAACTCGTGCTTTTGGAGCAGCAGATAAACATTTAGTGTGAATGGTGCAGAGGAGCAGCGCATTAATGGAGAGGATTGTGCGCATTCTCTGTAGCAGACTGAGGTTTATCTCCTGGACCTTTTGTTTGATAGGTGATTTATTACGGCCAGTAAAATGCCCGAGACACTCCCATTTTCTCCTTTCTTCAATTACAATGCCCTGCTATTTTCTTGTTTTCTTGCCTGCACCCCAACACCCCGGAACCAGCTCCTACCCCTGCTCAACCCGCTCCTCTCTTAAGGTCTGCTACACATCTGATTTTCTGGGCAGAATCCCTCGCAACGAAAAATCTTGTCATGTTCCTGTTCTGTACAAATTGTGTCATATTTCTATTTTCCTTTATCACAGCTGCTAGGAGCTTAACAGATCCCCGATCACTCTTCCATTTCCCCATGTCAGCTCTTGTTTTGCCCACCACCAAAGATTCCTCACCCAACCTAAGCAAAATTTGGGAGATAAGTTTGTCTTCCGGCCATCTCACTGCACACAACATTCTGACTCGTTCTTGTCTGCCTTCTGCATCGTCCATTCTGCTGAAGGATAAGGTGCCAGACTGCCGGCCGGCTCATTCATCCCATCACACCGTTCTCAGTGCCGTGACACTGCTCAGACCAAGCTAAATGGTGGTTCACAGATACTTTGACACAAAATGTTAAGGGTATCAGTGACGACGCAAACAAAGCCAGAGCGAGGGCAGGGCCCGTGCTGGATGGACACATCTTTGGGCTCAGAGCGGGCACAGCTCCCTGCCTTCCCCACTCCAAATCAACGTCTTCCCCCTCTCTCACACCTTTTCTGTATCTCAGTTCAGCAATTGCTGTTTTTTGTTCCAGACCTCCTAGTTGTCCCTAACTGAGGTGTCAACACTCCTTCGCTGATGTTTCCCTGATCCTGCCCCATGCTCCTTGTGGGACCCAGGAAGCAGGTCCTTCCCTGGTCCCTCCTGCGCCCCTCCAGCTCCCCCCAGGATTGCTCACAGCCTCCTTCCTTCTCTGCCTGTTTCCTCCTGCCTTTCTTGTGCTGGCTGCACCCAGCACTCCCCATCGCGTCCTTTGTTCTCCTCCCTTCTCCCCACTTGGCTCCCTCCGTTCAGCTGTGCCTGGCCCATCGGACTGGGGGTTTGCAGAGCGCACCGCTGTGCTACCGGAGGTGCCCGGGGCTGCCCGACACCCTGCTTCTCCAGCTCGCCCCTATACTTCTGCAGCCACTGATTTGGGGACCCGGGTTGCTCTGTGGGTCTGCACGCAGGCACAAAGTGAACCCCACAGAGCAGCTCCACCGGACCACTTGCTTGTGTCCCTGTCACCTCACACCTTGACGGCTGCTGTCCCTGCTTGCTCACCTCCCGGAGAGGTTTGCTCCTCCAAACCCTGTTGGCACAGAGCACAGCCCCACGGACTCCGCGCAGCACAGCCAGTCCCAGAGACCCTCCCCAGCTCTCCGCCTGCTCCTGCTCCTGCCACAAAACGTTGACCCAGCGTTCCAGCGCCCTTTCCTACCCTGTGGCCCCTGTGCTCTCCCTCTCCCTGTGCCCAGCAGGTGCCCGGAGCAGCTCGCTCTCCTCCTGCTGCGAGGGGCGCTGAGCCCCTCGGCCCTCGCTGCAGCCGGGGAGCGATGGCTGCTCAGCCCGGCGGCCCGGAGCCCCGTGCTCTGCAGAGGCTGCGCTTTCCCCAGCAGTGATGCCTTTGTCTGCCTCCTCTCTGGGCCCCTTTATGGCCGCTGGAAATGCAGAATGCTCTTCTGTGTTGCCTGCTAGGGCTAGGTAAATTATTTGTTTAATAGGCTTGGTTTATTTTTTGTAAACTGGCAGAATAACTGTGAATCATCAAATCTGCCTGAATTCACTCCACACAAGACACAACAAAAGGATTCATTGTGCAGAGCAGTAACGGGAGCGTAGCTGGGGCGAGCAGCGGAGCAGGCATTGCCGGCGCAGGGACTGCGACGTGCCGCTTCGAAAACTCACTGCTGACAACAGCGTGTGGGTTTGTTCGTGACACTGGGTCCCAACTAGTCCTTCTTACTCCAGCAGAAAACCCCTGGAAAAGAGCCTTAAACAGTGTTGCTGCTTCTGCCAGAATGAAGTTTTCCTTTTTTTTCCTAATTGTTAACAAAAAATGACAAATCTATTCAAGTGCAGCCCCTCTCTCAAAACAGCTCCCGGATGAAACTGGAGAGCTCATTAGTTTGCAGAGGGGTTTTCTCGGGTGCCCGCCCGCTCCCTGGTGCCCAGTACATCGCACCCTGTGCTGCGTGGGGCTCGCCAGGAGCCGTTGTGCCGCGGTCACCCACAGGGCTCTCAGCCCGCGCAAATGGTGCCCACACAGAAGAGATTTTCCAACTTTCACGCCCCTAATTTAGCTGTCAAGGATGCGAGAAGTCGGCTCCCAGGGCAGAGGGAGGGGAGGCTGCTCCTGTGGGTGCTCCCGTGGGTACTGGGGGCCCCGAGCCGGTGCCTGTCTGCAGTGTCGTCTCTCTCACGTGGCCGAGGGCAGCGGGGGCCGGGGCTCCTGGGCACCCCCACAAGCTGCATCGCGTCGTCACTTGGCAATCCGTACCTTCGTGCGGCGTTTGGCCGGATCCCGCTTTGGTTTGCAGTTAGTTCTGCACTTCCAAACCTCGGGGGGGAAACCGCAGTGCTGGAAAATGAGGTTTCCGTGGGGGTATTAAAGGGAAGCAGCGGCGGTGCAGCGGTGCGTGGGGAGGGGCATTTTCAGAGCCCAGCCTTGTGCTTCATACGTTTTCCAAACACGGTTTTCCTAAAATACATATATTCCAGTGATTGACCGAGGAGTCAGGGCCAGGGTCGATGCAATGATGGAGTAACAGAAGGCAGAAGGAACCGCCAGCTCCAGGAGCTGGCCCACAGATGCAGCACGCAGTGATGCTCTGCAAGGATTACCCAAAGCAGGAGTTCCTCTCCTCAAAAGGGCCTTTTACGCGTGTGCTGGGCCTGCTTCCGGGGCTGGAAAAGCAAAAGCAAACCCATGTTTGCTGCTCTGAACAAGGGGGTTTGCCGTATTTTGGGACATGGAGCTTTCCCCACGCAGTTTTGAAAGATGGTGCCCATCAGGAGATATTTGGGCATGAGCTGAGCAGCTTTGGGTCAAACATGTGCCACAGCTTCTCCTGCCACCGCGTTCCTGTTTATTACTGCCTTTACGTTGGTGAGTCCCTTGCGGCTGAACACTGGGCCTGTGGGCACAGCTCAGGTGTGCGGTGACAGAGGTGAGGGGACCTGCGTGGGGACAGGGGTGCCACGGAGGGGACATGCTGTGGTCCGAAGGATGGCTCCAGAGCTCCTGTCTCGTCCATCACCCGGGGCCACCGCCGCCAACCGTGTCACGTCCGACACTTGTGCCTGAGAGGAACGGCCGCTGGATGGATGTGCCCCTCCAACACCGCGCCTTCAGCCGGGGCGGCGGTGCCGGTGCAGCTCCCGGGGGGCTGCAGAGCCGAGCGGCGGTGACAGAACCCAAAGGTGGCGTTTGGGACAGGAGAGCCGCGGCGGCTCCGCGCGGGGCCGGGGGCGGGCAGGGCTGGGGGCCGCGGGGAGCCCCGCCCGGGGGCGCGCGACGGTGCG
>VUYV01000170.1:1885286-1917693 GCA_008711295.1 Anarhynchus alexandrinus
GGGGGGGGGGGGGGGGGGGGTCGGGCGGGAGCTGTGGCCGCAGCGCTCGGGGCACGGCGGGCGGCGGGGAAACGGGCTTTATTTCGGCGGCTGGGGGCAGCCCCGGCGGGGCGGCGCACGGAGCTGCGGGCCTTATGTAAGGGAGGTGCGTGCGGCGGGGCCCGGGCCGGTCCGCTGCGGGCGGGGTGGTGGTGGTGCAGGATGGAGCCCTTCGGAGCAGACCCGCTTCATTTCGGAAGGTTAGGGAAGGATACAGTTAGCGGTTATGGCTGTTGAGAGCGCTGAGCATCAAAGATCAGGCTCCAGGTTAATTTTTATTGCAGTTAGACTTACCATGGGAAAGTTGGTACCCTCTGGACATCACAAGCGTCTGCAGCATTGTGAAGGACCGAATGTGTGTGGTCAGGCACAAAAAAATGACTCGGTGTAGCCATCTCTGTTGCAAAAATAGGATTTTTACCATCGGCAGCAAACTGGATTAACTGGTATTTTGGATAACTTCAGTTTGTAAATCTACCTGTTATTGCAACAATTCCTAGTTGATGACACTTCCATTTCCCACTTTCAGCTTGAGGATACTTAACTGCTTACTTACTGCCTTTCCAGCACGTTGCCCCCTTCGAGTCCCTCTGCTATTATGTAAAATTGGCTCCAATCTCCCTTTGGGTGGTTGTTTTCTGTAGGTACGCGTTCACCATTTTGTTATGTTTAAGTCTCTGGTTAAGACAGAGTTAATGACAAATATAAAATAGCTTTTCTGCAAATTAACCCGTGAATGTGCAAACTAAACAGCTTTCCCATTTTCTGTAGAGGTCAGTTAGCGTGTTGGATCTGGAGCTCGGCTGGGTGATGCCTTATCTGCACGTACGGTGCTTTGAAAAAGTGGCTGCTGAAATGCTGCAGTGCAAGGCCAGATGGAAGGATTTTGGGGAGGGGGCTGTCTGTTGATTTTGTGCCATTGTTTACTTTCTTGCATTTCAGTCTTTTGTAGTTGGCTTTGAAGAGTGATGTAACAGTCACAACATGCTCTGCTCAGTGCCAATTACCTTTCTGCTTGTGTGTAATTTGGGCAAATTGATGTTATTGCACCCTGCAGTTAAGCAGATGAAATATTCTTTTAGCCCGTGGTATTGTTCCGTTTTACGGGAGAGGATCTGTGTGTATTCATAGAGACTGTCCCACGTTTCCATGTTGTTCTCGAAGATGTCCTGGGCCAGGTGGTTCCTGCTTCTGGGCTGCTCGGGCCTGCAGGGGGGGGCTGGAGGCAGGACTGGGTCTGATCTCTTCCGAAAGCTTTGCTGCAGACATCTCCAGTATTTTGTCGTCTTGTTGTTTGTAACTGGAATACTCATTTGCCATGATTATTCTTGGCCCGACTTCTGTAGCCTCATGGCTTCCATATGTTAGACAGCTAATGCTGGGGTTATGTATAAGGGTGTTTTATTGCACTACAGCGATCACGTTTTGGGCAGGTTTTCTGGGCAGCTGTAGCGCAGACAGAGTTTGCTGATGAGATGGTAATAATTTCCTTGATACCATTCTGTGCATAATTATACCGCCAGCAATGTCCATTTTCTGATTTAGGGTACATGGTCTGAATTTTCATTGGAATAAAGGTTAATTCGGACGTGGTCGGGGTTTAACTACACCTGAAGCTGGGGCAAGGTGGGAAGAGTCAGACCCCCGCACCTGCGGCACTGCCTGCCCGCTGTCTTTGAGGTGGGGGCAGCTCCGTCCCTGAGATGCACCAGGCCCGTTGCGGGACCAAGGTGTTCTCAGGGTGACCTCTGAGAGGTGAAGGGGCTCCAGTGCTCAGAGCTCCATCCTGACAGTTGTCACCCTCACCGTCACCTCCCAGGTGGCTCTGGCCTTCCCATTCTGCTACACTGTTGGAGGAGGATGAGCATCAGACTCCAGAGGAGTTGGTGTGGAGGTCTGTTGTAGCCTGTGGTTCATCATTAAGTCGGGGCAGTGGAGCAAAACGAAATGGGCTGGAAGGTTTAGTGAAGCGTCAATGGTTGGTCCTTACGTTAGCAGGGCCCGAGGAGGACAGGCTGCTGAGGATGCTCTGGGGACCGAACGGGGCTTTTGCTTTGATTAGTCGTGTACCGCATGTGCAAACACAACGGATCTGTGTGTCGTCGATGTCAGCAAAACCCAACATGGGGGAGGGCTTGTCATCATCTAAACCTTCTCCAGAGGCTGTGACAGTGACCGTAACCACCCACCTCTGCTTCTGCTCTCCTTCCACAAGGCCTGATCTCTCTTGCCTCAGCGTGGGGATTTCATGTAGGCCACCTCACTATCCCAGATACCCTGTTCATTTCCTTCAAGATTTAGTCATGATTCTATTCATATCTAAACCCCTGCTACTCTGGTAAAGACGGATACCCAAATCTCCAGAGAAAGACTAAAACGGAAAAGAAATGGGGAGAAAGAAAAGGGGGACCAGTGGCAAAGCAGACTAACAAACAAAGTGTTGGCATGGAAGAGCTGATGTATGAAGATGATAAAAGATGAAAAATTGAAGAAGTGATGTCTTATTATGGAGGACAGGGCTGGAACGTGAACACAGCACAGTGGTGGTCCCCATGGCATGGTCAAGAAAATAGAGAGAATGGTGGAAAACCCTGCGTGTGAACTCCAGGGAATACATCAGCATGGCTGGAAGTGAAAGTAATTCACAGCAGAGGTGCGTTTAAAATGCATTTAAAAAGTAAATGTCAGAGAGGATTGGAGATGGTCAGGGTGCTGGCCAGAGAGATTGGCCAGGCAGCATGGAAGGCGTCAGCCAGCGCCCAGGGGTCCTGCAAGGCAACAAGCATCTGGCAGTGCCTGAAGTGCATAAAACCCCTCGGTTGCCCAGGTATTACTAGAGGAGCCTGACTGACAGCTGGGAATAACGTGGGGGGAGAAAACAAAATGTTGCTTAGACTGATTTTTAGGAAAGTTCTGCTGAAAGCCCTCTTGTGCGGGCTGTCGGGAAGTGGAGTGGAGGCCCCGGGTGGGTCGGGGACAGCCTGTCAATAACTGCAGCGGGGAGCCGAGCCCTGCCCCGACCTCCTGTGCTCCGGGGTGCTGCGGCCTCGGTTGAAAAAATCGATGAGCCTGCACTTTGTGTGGGGAGCATGATTGGCGTAAGTAGAGTTTAACTGGTGAATAATCTTTGCGCACAGGGGTGATTTATCAGCCATAACGACTCTGTATCTTCTTTCCCTCCCTGGAGAATTGTGTCTGCTTTTCTCATGGTGGGAAGGACTCGTCCTGAAAATGCTTTGAATAGATAGAGGGTGTGTGCAGGGTGTGTGCCTGCGTGTGCGCAGGGCTGTGAGAGTGCTGGCTGCTGCACGCACTTGCTGGGTGTTGCAGAGAGGGCTGGGGGGCTGATAGCTGGGGCACGGTACACGGTGTTGGTAGCGCTGCGGGGTGCCTGAGGCTTTGGGTCGGTGCCGCTCCATTTTTAGGAGTGGAAATACCTAACCAGTAGTGCCCGTGGCTGCTGCAGGCTGGCTGTCCTCGCAGCTCTCCGCAGCGTTTGCCATCTGCCCGTGCATGGGGACCTCTCTCTGTGACCTCTCCTGAGCACAGGCACCGCTGACAGGCGTCTTCCTGTGGTGCGGTCTCTCCTGGCAGTTATCGTGCCATGGGTCCGTCCTTTCCGTCTGCTGCTGATCTGCGTCCTTCTTCAGCTGTCGGGAGAGGAGAGAGCTGGCCCCAGGACTGGCAGCAGATGCTCTCTTGACGGTACCAGAAAGAAAATATTAAGGATACTTTTTAGGAGGCAGATTTTCTTATCTGTCTGTCTTAGATTTGCAGACAGGAATGGTTGCATTAAAAATAAATGCGAATAAAGATGTGGCTGCATATTTACAACTGCCACATTAAAGCTACTTGGGGAATACAGAACACAGTAGATCCTTAGATGCACAATTTAAAGCGAGTGTTTTCAGATGTACAATTTTAATTGGTCTATCTGGCCAGAAAGATAAATAAATGTCTCTTCCTCATTACTGTCAAATGCATGATTTGTTGCTTTAATGCAGCAAAACTAACCAGTTTTAATTATGTAAATGTAACCATCTATGGTACAGCATTGTAAATCTTGCAGCAAATTGGGCATCCTGTTGATTGGCTGTTTAATTTCATATTGCTTCCTGAAGCTTTTCTTTAACCCTGGAAAAATTCAGGTCATTGTATGATCTATTTGGTTATGGTTGGCAGGAAGAGTGCTGTGAATCAGTAGCATCTTCTTCTGTCATATGGCTGGCGGGTGAAAAGCATCCCTGGTGATCCTGAAGATGGTAGTCTTTAAGTGGTGCATCTGCCTGCATAGTGGTAAAGGGATGATTTCTTGCACTTCTAGGACTCTTAGTTGCTGTGTAAATTGATAATAGAACTAGAGTTTTGATGGATTTAGCACACAAAAACATTAAAAAGGCTTGCAAACCTGGGGCCAAAGAAAACCAATGTGTGTTTTCCCATTTTCATAGGAGAACTGCAGCTCAGGTTAATTTATCATTGCTTGTTAGCTTCATTTTACTTTTCCTATTGCAGTAGCTGCATCCCTTCTTTTATGTCTATTCTCATTTCCTACCTATTGCTCTCTTTCCACTTTGCTCAGAAAATTTTGGGAAAATTCCCATACCAAATTATTTTCTGGGATTATGGCTTGTTCAGGAGGGAAGTTTGGCTCCCAGTTGGAGGAGGAGTCAAGGCTTGCAGCTTGACAGCCCATTTAATAAAATGGTTTTATGCAAAAGAGAAGAAAGGTTCCATCCCTTTTGGTGGGCTGGTAGGAAACTAGTAATTATTAAACACAGGAACAGATAGAAAATTTCCATTGGCTTAATTGTCTTGCTTAACAAAATGTGGGGAAGTGTGACCCGAGGGCCAGCTGGCATGCCTTGGCGTAGCTCCGTTGGCTTCGATGGAGTCCTCTGCAGATCCTGATGAATCTGATCTAGTTGCTACTGTGAGACTTCAGAATAACCGCTCAGCATTGCTCCTTAGTCAGTTGATTCCTGTATAGATTTATTTGGTGTTCCACTTATCCTCTGTGTTTCCTTAGTGGGATCTGATAGTGTGGTCCTGGCAGATGGGTTTTACATGAGATCTCCGTGTCTGGGGACTGGGAGCGCCATGTGCGGAGAATGGCAGAGAACTATATATGTGATTCATAATAAAGATTAATTGGCAGTCTCTAATGGAAACAAATTGAATCTATCAGAGATGTTTCCTACAAAGCTGAAGTCCTGGGTGCTTTGGCGGAGGCTGGGATGGTTCAACTGAGTCAGCAGGCTCCTGCACGCAACCGACCATCAGCGGCTCTGTACAGGTGCTGGTGGGATGGACCTTCCTAAAATGCCTTGGATTTGGGCCTCCTCTCCGGTCACAGAGGAGGAGCCGCCGGGTTGCAGTATCTGGTCAGGAGTGTGTGTACATGTGTGCTTGGGCACCTTACTCTGGGTCAGATGCAGCTGGTACGTGGTCCAACATTGGGGGTGTTGGTGGATGAGAAGCTCAACACAACCTGGCAATGTGCGCTCACAACCCAGGAAGCCCCCAGCATCCTGGGCTGCATCCCCAGCAGCGTGGCCAGCAGGGTGAGGGAGGGGATTGTGCCCCTCTGCTGTGCTCTGGGGAGACCCCCCTGCAGTGCTGCCTCCAGCTCAGGGGGTCCCAACGTGGACCTGTTGGAGCGGGGCCAGAGGAGGCCCCAGAGATGCTGCGAGGGCTGGAGCCCCTCTGCTGGGAGGACAGGCTGGGAGAGTTGGGGTGGGGCGTTCAGCCTCGAGAAGAGAAGGCTCCGGGGAGACCTTAAAGCCCCTTCCAGTGCCTAAAGGGGCTCCAGGAGAGCTGGGGAGTGACTTGTGATCAGGGAGGGGAGTGATGGGGACGAGGGGGAACAGTTTTACACTGAAAGAGGGGAGATTGAGATGAGGTATTAGGAAGAAGCTCTTGACTGTGAGCGTGGTGATCCCCTGGCTCAGGTTGCCCAGAGCAGCTGTGTCTGCCCCATCCCTGGAGGTGTTCAAGGCCAGGTTGGACAGGGCTTGGAGCAACCTGGTCTGGTGGGAGGTGTCCCTGCCCAGGGCAGGGGGGTGGCACTGGATGATCTTTAAGGTCCCTCCCGACCCAAACCATTCCATATGATTCTGTATGATTAAAAAAGACAGGTGACATCACTGAAGTGTTTTTTCCTCAAAAGACACAGCTCTTTGGCCCCAGCTGAGTCTGTTTAAGCAAACACAGCAGAGTGGAGGTGTCTCTGGCAGCATAAGCAGGAGAGCATTGTTTTCCTTCTAAAGATGGAGAAGCCGGCAAAGAGAATGGCGAAGGGACAAGCTATGAACCTTTTGCAGGACTTGCTTTTGCCGAGTCCAGGTCCCTGGCTTCTGCCAGGCGGGGATTTGTCTCCTGGGACTTTGTGGTGTATTTACAGGGCTAGATTGTGGGTGTGGGAGGTTGTGCTTCCCCTGCTGCATGGTGAGGGAGGGGGAAGCTGAAGCTCTGGGTTAAAGCTCGTTACTGTGGTCTGACCCTCACAATGGGGCAGAAGTCACATTTAGCAGCTGTGCTCCTAAACCTTCGTGTTCACATGGGAGCATCCATCTAAAACTGAAGCCAACAGCTGCTCCTGCAGCCGACGTCCCGGAGCAGGGCCTGCGCTTCCCATGGGGGGAGGCTGTGGGCCCTTGCGGTCAGACTTCAGATTTCTTTCATGAAGGTGACTTTCTTCTGATGCGTTAAAAAAATTATATCCAGCTGTGTTTGTAAGTGCATGGTGGTGAAGGAGCCTGCTGTGGGCTTTGCTCCGCTTTGGAGGCCTACTTTGTGTCCCTGAACTCCTGCCCTGGGCTCGGGGCCTCATGTAGGGAGCAGGAGCGAGCATGTGGTGTGTCCCTGGAGCGGGTCCCTGTGTCCTCTGCAGCTCCTCCACCCGTGTGCGTGGTGAGCGGGGCCTCCAGCGGGGATGGCCTATGTCTCCAGCCCCTCCGTCACCCGAGTGCCATCTCACAGCAGCTGCGGTCAGAAGCACTGGATGATGAGTCCAGCCCAGAGGTCGTGGCTTGTCCTCGGGAAGGGGTCTGGTGGTGCGCAGGAGCCGAGGCCTCTGCTGAGAGCCGATAGCTGTGTTTCAATAGAAAAGAGGGGTATTCTGGTCCTTGTAAGCCTAGCTATTTTCTCTTCTGATAACTGGCAGATACCTGGGTGCAGCAGACGTTATTTATCAATCTGCCCTTCTTCCTGATAATGGTAAAAACCTCTTACAACACTTATTCATGGCCTGTAGCTAGTCCTGGTTCCAGGTGAAGAGTTTTAAGGGCCATAAGAGTGCAGCACCAAATGCGCTTCAGGTGCTTAACAGATATTTATAAGCCTCTGCAAGGTGTAATATTTTAAGTTCTGTGTGCACAGTTTCAGCAGCTGTCAGCAGCAGGATTTACTCTCCCCTTCCGCTGGCCCATTGAAGGTGGGGGAAACCCTCCCCCTTGAGCTCTTAAATTTTCTCTTGCCTGAATTTGGCTTTGTTTCAGTAGCTGTTTGTCAAGCTACCACCCACGGCAGCAACAGCAATCACCTCCTGAAATGCATTTACCGACTTCAGAGGCATTGGTTCTCCTGACAGGCAGCCGGTGACAGCGGTTCGAACAGGTCGCACCTGGCGTCAGGCTCTGGGCTGGAGAGGGACGCAGCGGTATGTGCTGTCGTGTCCCTCCTGCTGCTCTCCAGAAAAACGTGCCATGAAGGTATCTCCCCTTTCTTACAAACTGTGTGGCTGTTTAATCCTGAATGTTGATTTAATCCCAGGAGGCTTTTGCTGAGCTGCCAGCAAACTTTCCTCTTTAAAAAGGATGAATATTTCTTACTAATAACTATTGTGTTGTATGCGCCCCACCTCTGTGTATTTTATTGGTATGTATCATAGCAGCACGGGAGGACATAGAAACGAGTAAACAGCGTGATCCCACGCAGCGACTGGTAATAATGGTTTGTACCTGTCACTGATGACCTCCTTAGGGCTTCCAGTCCTCACCCAGTGCTCCCGCTTTGCGCCTGCGGCTGTTGGATGCACTTTTAAGGTGCATCCAACCTTAATCTCTCCAAGAGCCTGATTCATGAACTTTTCTTTGAAAAACTGGCCCGAGATGACTTATTTTGGTGTCCCTTTTCTCACCTCTGGAAGACAGCTGCAGTGGTTTGGGAAGAGGCAGCTGCTGAGCAGCGTATTGCAACACACAATTTTAGGAGAAGAGGAAGAAGTAAAGAGGAGTATTGAAATAAAATTACTGAGGGAGTTTATGTAGTTGTAGTATGATTCCCTGGGCTGGGACTGAGCTGGTGTTATAGGGCTGATGCGTTTCTTGCTGCCACAGTGCTGTGGGATTGTTTAATGACTGCGAGCGGTCAGCAGCTTGGTTTTAGAGTTCATGTGAAAAATGGCACCATCAACAGCACAGCAGCCCTCGCATGCCAGGCTGGGGAATATACAGCCTTGTTATTTATCCCAGAGTTGTCATTACTCATCAATGAGGAGGCAGCTGTTAGGATCCTGTCCATGGCAGGGAGGGAGAGGTTTTAAATCATCCCCTTTGTTTTATATCATCCTCTTTGTGTGAAATCATCCTCTTTATTTTAAATCTTCCCCTTTGTTTTAAAAACTAAGATAAGTAAAAAGGTGTGTTGTTATAATTCCTGTGCGGAAATTGGTGCTGCTATCCTAGCCTCTTCTAGAAGGTGGGTCCCCAGATGTAGCTCTGTGGGCGCAGCCTCATCAGAGGGGAGTGACAGCAGTGCCTCTTGGCTGGTATTCACGTGTTTGTTTGGCAGTGGCTGTGGAGTGCTGTGTCTGTCTGTCTGTACTGGCATGAGTTTCCCAGTTTGGGAATCCCTGGCCTGGGAGGGACTGGGGGGACCAGGGAGCTGGAAGCGGGGACAAAGCTACGGCTGTAACCTTCTCTTGCTTATACATCTTGCCCTGTTGAGCTGCCTTAAAACAATGTGCCTCCCCGAATGATAAAACCATTTCTGTTAGCTTCACTGATGTCCTTTACTGACAGCTGAAGCCAAGCTGACGTTCAGGAGAGGTTCTCCATGAAGACGTTTGGTGCTGCAGGCTGTTAGTCTGGGAGCTGGGGAGTTTGGGAAAACTACACAGCCTCTCTGTGCCCAACAGCTTCAGAAAGGAATTTGCATTAGTGTCTATCACTCTTCTTTCTTTCAGATTTGAAGAATAGCTTTGAAGAGGGAAAAAAAAAAAGTTTTACTTTCCTTTTTCACCTAGGCCTTTGGGAGGAAGAGTCATGTGTTTGCAAGGGATTGCAGTCACTCTAATGCATCTTGCTTCTCAAAGTAGCACTGTCAAATATGGCTCTGTCTTGTAGCAATGCCAGGTGTGCAGGAAAGCTCAGTAATTTTCTGTTAGAACGACTATAGAGTTAAATTGTCTGCAGTTTCTTGCTTGTGTCTGTATCAGACGGATGAGAGAGGAGAGGAGGATGCTCCTTAGGTGAGCATCCCTGACTTTTTGGTTCTGTCCCTCCTGGCCTCTGAGCCTCAGTGGCCTGTCTATAAAACAAGGAAAGAGGGGATGCAGCTCTTTGTGTGGCTGCTACTCCTGACGCTCTTGGGAACGCTCGGGGCTACAGCTCTCTAGGGTGAGGATTTTATCCATATGGCTTTTGCTTTGGATATTATCCAGATAGCAAAGCTAACTAGTGATTAGGTGAGACTCGGTGTTGTTTTACTATCTTGCTTGTATTGTAAGAGTAAATATTTAAAAAGAAAACAGGATACAATACCATGGAAATGACCAGAGATGAGGAGATAGAGGTCTGACTTTAATGATTCTCATTAGGGGAAAAGGGAGCCCTGTTTTCCACTGCCTTTCTCCATCTGTTGGACCAACTTCACCTCTGAGGTCCAACTTTGTATCATGAATTGGAGGACCACAGCAGAAGTCTCTATCACAGACTTCATGAAGCAGTGGCTTCCTCTTTACCACGAAAGAGCCCCAAAGATTAGTGTGGGTTTTTTTAAAAATTTTATTTATTTATGGATGTTGTAGCCTTGACTAGCTTTGTTTGTTTGAAGAGTTATTTGTGGTCTTGAGGCTATTCTGTGGTGTGGTTAGAGTCTGAGGTGATGGTCTGCTACTTGGAACAACTCGTTTATAGACGATGATGTGAAGAACAGATTTCTTAGCTCAAGATCACCAGTTAGATAATTTTGGGTTGCTGGCCTTGTGTGTGTGCAACATTTTTCTCTGTCAGGTGCACTGATTAATCAATAATTGTTTCATGGTAATAAAAAAACCCCTTGCTATGGGATGAAAGTGCTTCCTCTCCCCCCACCAGGTGACTAGAATTCTGCCTTACTGTGTGGTGAAAGCTGACATACCAAGATCAACTAAATGCTTTTCAGAAAAGCTTCTGTCTATGTAAGCTTGTGGTCTGCCAGCAGCTGAGATCTGAGGGAACTCACAGCAATGAGTTACTTTTTATTATACTGATGGTGATGTTTAAAGCTTCTGGCTCAGACAAGGCCCTACTACAGTAGGTAGGACTTGCTGTTCAGCGTTAGTGACTGAATGGCTTTAAATGAACTAGTTTTTGGGAAGAAGTCTGCATTTGAATCTCCACCCCCTCTCCTTTTTTTTTTTTTTTACTTCATGGAAATTTAACTCTGACACTATAATTTAATCATTGAGATTATAGGAGAACTCATAAAAGTGTAAAAACTAGAGATCAAACTGTTGGTGTGGCTTTTGTGTTGGCAAAGGCTCTAGAGAGAATTTAAGATTTTCTCTGTGTGAAAAAAGGTTAATTGATATTTGGGAAGAGCCTAAATGATGTTTGACTCAAGACAGCTTGTTAGTGTTTAAAATTTTAAAGATACACACTTTTATCTGCTCTGGAGAGAAAAAAAAATCCAGCTGTCATTTTTCAGTATTGGCAGTGTAGCAGGATTAAAGCTGCAAGGGAGCTTGAAGACTGGAGCTGTGTTGCGTGACAGTGATGATCAGGAGGCAACGCCTTGTGCAGATGGGTCCTGTTGGGGAACGTAGCCCTGGAGTGGGAACGCAGCGTGAAACAGAGGGCTGTAACTCAGGACAAGATGGAAACAGTGCTGTTGACCTTTTTGCAAACTGCTTTGTGCCCCTAATGGGAAGTGATACACTAAAGCTGTGTGGTAGTATTGAAAGACACTGTGTTTAGCTGTTCGGTTAGTGAAGAAATACTGTCTGCAAGATTATCCTGCCAAGAGCAGAGAGTATATTTAGCTTTTTCTTAAACTCCCCATATTCTGTTCTTGTTTGCCCTCAAAAGCTGATTAGTTACTCCAGATTTATGCTGGTGGTGCAGCATGTGACCCATGGTCGTTGTGGAGTTGTATCTCCGGACCTTGCAAGCTGGATGGGGGCGTCTGTTCAACGGCACCTCTGGAAGGATTCTATGGACCACTTATCAGCGGTGACCTCCACTGGAAGGAGATAGGCCGTTAGTTGATGAAGACATATTGGGCCTTCTAAGAAAATGTTATTGTAGGCAGCTGGTTTTGCCTCTCTATTATTTACGAGGATGTGCTAACTCCTTTGGAGGGACAGCGTGCCCCAAATGACTGTTAAGAAGTGGGAAAGTCCTGCTCTGGCCAAAAGACAGAGAGTCTTGTTTGAAAATGTGACTCGGCTGCTGTTGAATATGGCACCGTGGATTTGAAGCAAGACCTCTTGAATGGGTGAGATGCCTCCCATTGACTATGGCATATGGTGCTTCATGCCCTTGAGATCACGTACCAGAATCCCTGCTCGCATGAGGGATCACACAAGGGATTTTACAAGGTAAACCAGAGTGACACTGAGTCCTTCCCCTTGCTTTTTGTAGCGCAGTGACTGAAGTCTGTCTGAATCCACCTCTGCAAAATGGGTAGCGGACAGAGGTCTGGCGAAGGTCTCCTCCTCTGGTATGTCCCTTCCTGTACGTAAAGGACCTTGTTGGCTGTCACATTGAGTACTTCAGCAGTAATGTAGTGTATAAGAGGGTGATAATGGCTTACTGGGAGGTTATTTGTACGTTTCTGCTCAGTAGGGTTACATTCTACCAAGCATGGGCTAGAATATGGTGATGTGTTTTTATTTTGCAGTGTTGCCTAATGATTGTTTCTTTTTGGAGATGGGCATATTTTCAAAAGGGCTGAGTACTTTTACAGTCAATATTATGTACAGTTAAGCATGCTGAGGTCAGCACGATCGAATATCATGCTTCAGGGTGGAATGTGATTGCTAGAGAGATCAGAAAACAATTTCTATCCCCGTGTACAGCATTACACAATTGGCTGGATACATTATAGTTTCCCCTGCAGCATCAAAGCAATGCTCTGAGAGAGGCCACTGGATTAAGTAACACTGGCATTTCTGTAAATACCCGTGTAATACTTTCAAAATGTTTAAGAGTATTAATGATTTTATTTTCCCAGTGCTTCCAAGGGGCAGGCAGGAGCGTTCTGCCTTTTTGGCTGATGGGGGGATGCAGAGGCAATCTCATGCAAGACTCAGGCAAGAGGGCAGTAGTTAGGTGGAGGAACAGAAATCAGGTCCTTGAACTCTGCATCTTGCACGAGGACCAGAAACTGCCTGTACACTGGCCTTTTGCTTCGGTCGGACATGGCTTCTGTGCTGCCGCAGCCATTGGGTAGTGTGTGTGCTGTGTGATTCTCCTTTCACCATCTGTTTGAAACTTGGTTGTTTTGTGAGGTCTAGAAACCCGGCTGATCTGGGTGATAAGTCCCCCTGTGGTCCCCGGCCGCCTCTTGCCTGTTTGCTCAACTCAGCTGCCGCTTCCTGTTTTCTAGTGAGGTTGTCAGCTCCTCGAGGCAGGATGAAGTCTTCCTCTGTTGGTGGTACAGAAATAGGTGGATCCTGGCCACCATAGTGCGAGTAATGCTTAAGCTCACCTCACATTTTAGAGATGTACTGCAGCTCCAGGAGAGAGCAAGCCGCAATCTGAGATTATATCCATCGTGGGCAGGAAAATGTGAGCTCTTTAGGTGTTGTACAGAAGTACTGATAACTTGGGACAGCTAGCCTTACTCTGCGATGGAAACCAGTTCATTTCACACTTTAGGGGAACGGAACTGTGTTTTGTGTCTAGGGCTGGGTCTGTACATCAGTCAGAGAGAGATGGAGAAGATGGACTTATTGTACAGGTCATTCTGCAGCAGCTGGCTTGTAAGTGCACTGTGAATGTCTGTGTACATTCAGTATTGCACCCAGGGGAAACTGTCAGACAGACATCCCAGTCTCTTTGAAATAACTCGAACAGTCACATACAGAAACTCTGCAAGATTAACCTTTCATTTTGCCAGACTTTCCTTTAACTGTTCTTTAGTTTACTTCCCACTGAATACAGCCAGTGTTTTGCAGGGACTGTCATATTGCCCTATTCTTTTTTACTGCTAAGGTGAATGGGGCTTCTACTGTCGTGATGAATGAAACTGGAAATCAGGATCTCCATTGTAATTGTATTTTTCGGGTAGTTCAGGAAAAACCTGAGGAGGTGTGGCAAAAACTGAACAAAAATAAATAGCAGCGTTGAACTAGCTTTAACTTGGAGTATATCAAGTGAATTGGAAAGCAGGCTCTCAGCAGCAGGTTCTTCTAAAGCATTTTTTGTTTCTTTTAACATCCTTGCTTGACAGCATTCTGAGTGATTCGCGTTTTTCAAAGCAGTTTTTCCTGCACACTGCTTCTTTCTCTATGTTCTTGACCTACTCTTGCTAAAATCCCTAAAGAAACAATAAGCAAGCATACTGTAAGTGAAAATATCGTATTAAAAACCCCTGAAAGTGAAACCACAACAAAAAGAGTACTCATGTAGTTAATGTTCTTGTGGGATGGCAGTTTGAGATACACTGCTGGAACAACAATAATCTGTTTCATGTAAGAGGTCAGCTCAAAACTAAGAGTGAGTAGGAAGAAGAGGAAAAAGAAATGCGCGTTGTTTGCATCTCCTCCTAGTCATATGGCATGTTCTCCTGCATCTCATGGATTGTGCTGTGATGTACTTGCCTACTGCTTTACAAATGCTTTTCAAGTGCAGTGAGATGACATCCGTGTCAGATGGGAGAGGAATGTATAGCAGATGGCGTACCTCTCCTGAGGCGCTGGGCGGAAGGAGATAATTTTGCAAGTCACAAAACCAGAGAATAACTTCTTCAGAATTAAACTTTCACGGGGCATTTAAAAAAAACCCGACATATTCAAGAACCTTTCTTGCAAACTACTTCCCATAGAACAGCAAACAAACATTCCTATCTATCTCCATTTCCAGATCCAAACGTACTCCCAGTCACATCAGAAGACATAACACCGGGGCTCTGACAGCTCATGTCCTTTTTTACTCTAGAACCGATGTAATGTGTCCAGCTATTTGTGCATCTTACTGCACCCAAACACATCGTACCTCTGGGTGCCATGGCACTGTGGAAACGTGGGGAGCAGTGGATATACCTGGGGGTATCTCCTTGATGTTGGAGGGCACAACAGGGACCCAGGTCTGTGCTCCTGACTCCTGTGCCAGGCTTGAGAGCGGACTGGCGCTGCGGCTTTGAGTGATGAGGCTTCTTCACACCAAAGCTGCTTCACCTGCAGAGCGGCATTGTTGATGCTACCTCTCTTGAGTGGGTGATGATGAGGCACACCAGCAAAACTGGCTCTTTGGTTTGAATGTCGTGAAACGGGACCCTTGTTTATCAGCTGTAGCATGCTCTCGTTGTGGAGGTAATCCAGCTGCTCTGACAGTTAGTTTGCACAAAACTGCAGTGATAAGGTCCATGGCAGAGCGGCGGTTGGTCATGGGGATAGTCACAGCTCTCCTCAGGAGCCCTGCGACTGTGCGTGAGAGCTAGGCATGACCCTGGGCTACCCTGTTGGTTCCCAGTGCGTGTAGTCTTGTCAGTGTGCCAGGAATTTGTGTGGAGGCTGGTCATGTTGTCACTGTTGAGTGTTTGCTGCAGTGTCCTTGTCCACGGTGTACCTCACAATGACAATAAAGACATTTATGGCTACCAAATTAACTACTGAGCGTGTAGAAATTGGTGGTGGCAATATGCCCTTGAAAGAAAGAAAAAAATCCTCAATGACCTCTTCCTTGGCTTTTTGGGGGGTCTTTACCAGACTGCACGTGTCCAGGGCTCACTGGAAAGAACTTAACTCCTTGTCCCCAATAGCATCTTTGTGTGAAGACTCTCAAGTTTCTCAGTAGCTTATCTATTCCTTGTAAGCATGCCACCCAGGTGACTTGCCAAGATGGAAGGACAGCTGATCTCTGCAGGTTCTGAATTGCCAAGGTGTTTGCTATAGTTCCAGCTGCAACTTGAATGGCACCAGACATCTGGGAGGTGGAGGAGGCTCTGCTTGCTTCTGGAACCACCTGATGGTGCTGCTGGTTTTTCCCGTTCTCCTACATGGCATCATTAGGCCCGTCTCAGGGTGAAACCACTTGTGTATCGTTGGTAGCACTTCCATCACTCTCCTCTGCTTTTGTCCCTCTCACAAAACCCGTTCAGTGTTGCACACTGTGGGAGCTCTGTGCTCTTTAATTGTTGTTTGTCATCGTGGGAATTGCTTGTTCTAAAACCAATTACAACCTGACAAAACTGATCTGCCTTATTTACAAATACATCCATCTGGTTGTGGACTGTCTGATATCACTGCCAGAATAATATGAGGCCTTTATTGCTGCTGCTGAGTTATTGAAGGGTTCCCGTGCCGGCATCGTCTGGAGCCGCACAATGGCTTACTGCATGCGTGTTTGCATGCGTGTTCTTTGTAGGACAGAGGGAATTAATGTTTAAAGTAACAAATCTTGTGTAAACTGAAGAGAGATTAGACATTAGAGTGCTGTATCTCGTCATCAGCCAGTGTGGAGCCTTACGGCATATTTGGAGTGTGCGGTACGATGAAGGATGCTAATGCAGTGGCTGCAGAGTGGCTCCCCTGGGCGCTGGTGCCCCATGCGTCCGGTACCACCGCAGGCTCTTGGTCATGCTCGGGTGGGGACAAAGTGCAGTTGTAGCTGTTGGTGTCAGGGGGAGCATGCATGTACGTGTGCAAGAGCTGGGAGGCTGAGAAACCTCAACTGTTTGGAAGGGGCCGGCAGTAGATACCGCTCTGGCGTGTGTATTTTGTGCCTCTTGGCTGTTAGAACAGCTGCGGAACCAGGATTGCTGCCACCTGGGGAGATTCCTCATCTTCCAGAAACTCATTTGATAACTGAGGTCGGACTAGATTCCTCCTTGGAAGCTGCAGTCTCCTGATAGGTTTCATGTAGAGAATAGGCAAGAGAAGTAGGCAGGCACCTGGGGTGCGAGACTCCTTTTTCTGTGTGTGTTCCTGGAAATCAATTGTGAAAAGGCTCAAAAAAGGAGAAAAATGAATGACCGGTATCAGGACATTGGAACTTAAAATCCATCACAACTGGTAGCCAAAACTGTTTCAGACTATTTTCATTTTTCTATGAATGTTCAGTTGTAGCTTAAAAAGGATCTGAGACATTATGAATCAGTACTGATTTCACCTCCAGGCCAACAGTTCAAAGCTGAATGTAGTGAATTTCAGAAGCATTCACTAAAAGCCTCTATTCCTTGTTTACTATGTGTGTTATCCACAAAGGGTAGAAAACAGTCATAGGTATGTAAACAAATCTAGCATGAGAAAACAAGGAAGAGTTGCCCCGTAAATTAAGTAACTAAAATTTGCATGACTAGGTTTTGACATATAATTGGAGGTGAGTAAATTAGTCATTGTGAATTATATATATGATAAATTCAGGCCTATTTTTGTTTGTGATTTATCTAGGAATGACCTTTAACTTTTATATTTATAAATAATCACTCAGTTTTTGCTGGCTGGCTGAATAACTGAAAATTCATAAATCAGTATAAACTGGAAGTACAGAATACTGCAATCTGCATATGAAAACCTGTGTTTACATGAATCTAAGTTGTGTGGTTTTTTTTTTTTCCCAATTCCTTGTCACCATAGTAACTGAACATTTTCTATAATGGTGAACTAGTCTTGCAATGTAAGTGTGAGATATTTCATTTTTCCTCCAGGGGCTGAGAAGGTGGACCAGATTGTTGGGTCCTGGTACCTGCCGGTCCCTTGCCATGAGCTGTGAAAATCGGGTGTGTGGAGTCAAAGGGGGTATTTGGTAGCCTGCAGTGAGTTGAACTCAAGTCCTCCTCATCAAGGCTTGGTGCTGGGGTCTGTCAGTGCAAGAAAATAATTTCCAGCTGTTTGGCCAATTAAAGGTCTGTTTCAGAAAAGACATTCCTGCCATCATTTTGTGGCAGAAATGCACTGTAGTGTGGCCCAGGCTGGGCAGGGCATATGTGGGATGGATGGCTTGGCAGTTGCAACCCCATGGTGCCACTGACTCCTCTCCTGGCACAGTGGTCCTGGCCTGCTCTGCGCTCCCTCGCTTGCTTTTAAGTAGTGCAGAGTCGCTCCGTAGCCCCTTAGTGGCTGTATATCCCAATGGGGATAGCTGCCCCAAGCTGTGAACATCGTGGTACTGGCCAGCAGTAGTCTGTGGCTCGAAGTGACCGGGTTGGCAGTTTTGGTGACAGATGTTCCCCAAATGGGTTGAAGCTCTCGTGCCCACAGCAGCTGCTGGAGCAGGATGGGAATGGCTGTCCCATGCAGGCAGTAACGATGGTCTTTGAACCCTCTGTTTTAGCTCATTTGTTTAGTACTGTATGAACATCAGTGTTGGGCTTTTTGAAGTTGGTAACTGTCATTGTGCCAAAACTAGTGTTTGTGTAATAACCCATGGTTTCCCCACCATTCTTGAGCAGTGCCTGTTTCCTGATGCTGGCTGGGCTGTTAACAGACTTGTAATAAGAAATTTTCTGAAATTCATTAGAGACAAATGACAACCCTCTGATTTCCTCTCCCTTCCCTGTTTTTCTCCTGTTTAACAGGCTGTAGTTTATTGCTGAAAAATGCAGATATGATGCTCCATGGGGAAAAATATATTTTTTTTGACAAAATGATTAATGTAAATACCCATAGTTTACAGTTCTGAGTGATGGCTTGCTGATAATCTGTCGGCAGGGGTATGTTCTGCAGTCCCCCAACCTCTCTCTTGGTCCTTACAAATATCAATCCGATAAGGACGTACCACTGAGTACAGGGGACAGCTAAGAGCAGGAGGAGGAAATGCAGAGAGAAAGCAGAATAGCAATACAAAAAGAGAACGTGAGCTTTCAGTATGCATCAGGGCTCAGCTCTTCTGGCCTCTCATGCTGCATTTTCTGTTCCTTCTCTCTTTCGAGAATCAGTGCCGAGCGTGGTTGTGTCTCGCGGGCAGGGTGGGTGACGCTGTGAGGCGGTTATGAAGATCTGGGCTGACGTTCCGTGTCTCGGTAGCTGATCCGCACGGCTGAGTCCGTGCCGCCCTGCCAGCGAGCGATTCTGCTGGTGCCTCCCCTCGTAAGGCAGCCCAGAAATGTGGGGGGGCACAAGGGAGACTGAGGTTGCACACTGCTGCTGGAATGGGGAATTGGCTTTCTTCACTAGTTTTAAATCAGAATAGAAAATCATGCTTCCACGATGGTGATCTTTGCCTTAAAACATAGCTGTATCTCTGTATAATACAGCTGTTCTTCATCCAGCAGTTAATAAAATATCCTAGCCGGAGGCAACTTATTGGGCATAATTTATGTGTAAAGGGATCTTGTGACATTTTCTGGTGGGAGAGGGGGAGAGAAAACAACCCATTTAGCACTTACAGTAAAATTATTAGGATAAACCCTATATATTTTTAAAAAGTTCATTTGCTTATAATTATTAATGAAATCTGTGGCTAAATGTCTTTCAGTGTTTGCACATCACTTTGGATAGTAAAACAGAACTGGAGAACTTCTTTACCTTGTTTTATTCAGTTTCAGTGTTGGTTTGAGTCAAAGGCTCCTACATTAAAAGGAGATTTTTCACTGAATTCAAGAGTTTGGAATTAATACCTAATAAGATATAGTCACATAACGTATGGACTGAGATTGTTTCATGGAAATATTAATATGTAACCTTCCAACTTTTCACTGAAGTGACAGTATTTTTATTCATAACTTATATTTAAAAAACTTTGGATAAAAGTATAAATCTCAATTTTGATCTTAAAATTGCCAGTGTTGTTTGAAAAATGAGATTGTCTCAGATGTTTTCTTTCATGCACTCTGCCTCCCCTGGCTGATCTGTCCCTAGCCTGCTGCCTTCCTCAGCTTCAGCGTATGCTAGTTAATTAGTTCCCTAAAGGCCATTATGTGTGATTTTTTTCCCCAAAAAGGAAACGAGCACAAGGCCATCACAATGATAAAGGCCTTGAGAGCTCTGGCTGCTGCTTTGTATGCTCAGATGAATGAGACACCCCCCTCCTCCGTCTGAGAGGCAGAGTGTACAGCTCTTGGGAGAAGTTTCATGTTTATTTCACTAAAATATCATTAGCTGTACCCATTTTGTACTAGTAGCTGTTATTTTCAGGTGTTTGTAGGGGCAGTTTTGTGTGGTGCCAGCATGCCAGGCAAGGGGAGTGTTGGCTGCTGGCAGGCCTGCCAAGATGGCGGCTGGCTGTGCCTCAGCGGGGCAGGCCGGCCCTGGGGCCCTCTGGCCACCCTGCGTTGGGGAGAGTGGGGAATGCCTTGACTGGCCCCTGGCTCTGTGGAACGGGCGGCCTAGCCCAAAAGATTTTTTTTAACCCTCTACCCTTCAAACTGGTATTTTATCCATTGGCTTATTAAAGTGTGTATTCCTTCCTCCCCAAAAGATCTCTCTCCTGTATCCTTAGGTCTTCCTGGCAGCGTACATATCTCTGACAGATGCTCATCTAGTCTGTTGATAAAAACCTGCAGTGATGGGAGATCTGACATCCTCCCCGGTTGCTCTGTTAACTGTTTCTGATTAGACTGCTTTTTCCCCAGCATTTAAACTAAATTTTATTGTGTGGAAAGAAGCTGACTTGTTCTTGTGTTTCCCTTGGTGTTTATAGTTGATCAGCCACCCCCACACAACAACCCCACGTGCAGTGGAAGACTGTTAGCATGTCTTCCTCCCGTCCTGCCTTTCCCAGGCTGATCAAAACTTCCCTCCTGAAAGAGAGCCATGATGCCGGAGCTGCATTTCCACCATACTTTACTTCTACCAGTTAGGTGCACCGTGGATCGAAGCTAAACCTGGTTTAACTCTCCTGTAAATCAGATTGACATCTGTACTGCCATGTGCTAAACCGAGGAGACATCCTTTGTAAAACCAGATAGTTACATGGGCTAAAGTGTTATTACTTTGTTTAGCAAAGAATTAGGTGGTGGTATAAATCTACTTTCGTAGCTGTTATTGCACTGTGAATGAGAAAGGGAAACGCAAATTGCTTTTTCTGGACCTGATGGGTAGGTTTCAGTGTGATGGATGATGGGTGATGCTTTCACAACTCATCGTTCATGGAGGTGCACAAATGGAAAAGCAGCGGTGCCATGGCTCGTCAGCATATGCATTTATCATATTGTTTGAGGCAGCCTCATTAGCTGCATCGGCTGTTGTGCTTTGTGTGCTATGGTGACTTCGTAATAAGTGATGCGTGGCCTGGCCTCAGCAACTGGAAATTACATTATAAAGAAAAACTATCAGCTCTTAGACTAAGCCTGAGCTTGACCAGAAGGGGCAGCACAGGGAAGCACCAAGACTCTAAGGAGAAGATTGCTTCAGAGAAATCATGAAACTTTTCTTAAAATCCAGTTGTATACTAGGTGAAGAAAGCAATCTTTATGGCAGTCCTCTGTCTGAAATGTATGACTGATGCTTTCAAGAAGTTGCTGTGTGTTCTGAAGTGAGACCAGTTGATAGACCAGGTGGTTGTGCTGCTGTTTGGAGGGACCTCGACAGGGCATCAGGAGTCTCGTGAAGTTCAGCAGAAGAAAATGCCAAGTCCTGCACGTGGGGAGGAACAACCCCAGGCACCAGCACAGGCTGGGGTCTGACCAGCTGGAAAACAGCTCTACAGAGAGGGATCTGGGGGTCCTAGTAGACAAGAGGTTGAATGTGATCCAGCAATGCACCCTTGCGACAGCAGGCCAACAGCATCCTGGCTGCGTTAAAGTCTCATCCAACAGGTCGAGGGATGTGATTGTGAACCTTCCCCTCTGCTCAGCCCTGGTGAGATACATCTGGAGTGCTGGGTCCAGTGTTGGCCTCCCCAGGACAAGAGATACAAGGACACACCAGAGCGAGTACAGCACGGGGCCATGAAGATGGCCAAGGGGCTGGAGCTTCTGTCACGTGAGGAGAGGCTGCGTGGGCTGGGACTGTTGAGGCTGGGGAAGAAAAGGTTCAGGGGGCTCTTATGCCTGTGTATAAATACCTGATGGGAAGGAGTGAAGGCAGCTGAGCCAGGCTCATCAGTGGTATCCAATAAAAGGGTAAGAGGCAGTGGGCAGAAGTTGCTGTTTAAACATACAGGAAAATGTGGTGGGGTTTTGTTTGATTTTTTTTTTTTTTTTTTTAATGATGATCTAACACTCTCCTCAGAGGGGTTGTGAAGTCTCTGTCCTTGGCTGGGCTGGTGGAGGGTCTCTAGAAGTCCAGGCCAGCCTCAGCTGTTCGGTCATTCTGGAGGTCCATGAGGTGCTCCCAACAAGGACTTGTCAGTCTAAACAGTTGCTTGATTTCCCCTCTGCCTTCCTCCTTCTGAAGATTCATGGTGGATTTCTTCCTGATCCCGCAGCTCCTCGGTCACCACACCGCGTCCCCACTGCTGAGCCATGACTTTGGCTTCCCTGTCTCGGTGCTGAGCCACAACCAGCTCTGCCAGGGCTGATAAAAACAGATGCCTCGGGTCATCCGGGCCCTTCTATTTGGATATTCTGTAACTTGCACAGCAGCTGTGCCTCCCTCTGGGCAGCCCGCTCTGGCATTTGATCACTGCTTAAAAACACCAGCTCAAGAAGTTTCCTTGGGGAAGGAGCTGCGGTGTCCTGCTGGGTGCTCTGGTTCTCCCCCTAAGCAATGTACTGGCTTGGGTGGATATCAGCATCTTCTGGCCTGCTTCACCATTCTAGGTGAGACAGGTCAAAATTATGTTAATAAGTAGCTGTGAAATGCTTTAATGCAGCTTGGAGAAGAACTCATGCTTGGAGGGGGAAAAAAATCCATCCACCAAGAGTATCTTTTTATGTAATAAAACCAGAAGCATTAAATCTCTAAGTAAACATGCTTTAAGCTACAAAATTGGTTAAATATGTGTGTTGGACTATAGGTTGATCTCCCTGTGTGGCAGAAAGCTGTATTTATGCCCGCCACTGATAATCAGTTGTTCTTTCCTAAAGAAAATAACTACAGATTACAAATGTGAAACATACGGAAATTGATTTCCTGCTTGCAGGTTTAAAGCGTGATTGAAATGGTGAGTGCACATCCGTCTGCTCAGATCCAGGCTCTAACTCGCACACTTGCAGTTTTGTAGCGGAGGGTGTGTTTTCAGGAGGTGGTTTTTGGAGTTGGAGGCCCATAGGTGCGTGGAAGCTCCAGGCAGCTTCTGAGACCTTGGGCTCAGAGAAGGTAAGTGCTGGATCTTAGGTTTCGGGTGTTGTGGGGTGTTTGGGAACAGAGCAGTGCTTATATATGTTCCTGTGTCACAGAGAAAGAAACAGGAAAACAGGGAGCGCCATCTAAGAGTATTTCACCCTCTAATAAATTTAGTAATTGCTGTCTGATTAGAAAAAAACCCTAATAGATGAGCTTGAATCTTTTTTTTCCATCTTGCTTCTAGCTAATTTGACTACACCGTGTTTATAATTCACTTCAACAAGGAGATACGCAGAGACAGTGCGAATGTGAAGGTTGTGTGTGTGGCTTTGAATTTTTTTGTCTTTTTTTCAAAAGATGGGGAAGTAGCCCTTTTAGATTCATTATACTGTTACATGTTAAACGTCTTAAAAAGCGCACTAATAAAATTATGGTGGGCTGGACTCCAGCTGGACTGAAAATGTTTCACATAATTCACTAATGTCTTTCCTATCATGATGCCAGAATGTCTGTCGTGACTTTGAGGAGGTAGCAAATGTAATTTGGAGAGAATTCTGAACTGCTATTTATTTTGAGCAGGATCTTACATCTTACTTGTGGAGCTTCCTACCATTGCTAAGAAGGCACTTAAATGTTTCTTCTTGTTCTTGTGTGCCATTTAATCCAATTAGTTTGCTGGAGGTCCCTCTAAATAGTGCTTTGTGCAGCTATTCAGTTTAATAAAGTTTAATGGAAATTATAAATGTTAAATGCTTGCTTAGGGCAACGTGCAGGACTTGCTGTGCAATGTGGTGATAGAACGGTGTGCTGTGGAGCACAGCCTGCAGTGTCACGCTTGGTGGCAGTGCCTGAGCTGGTTCAAGCAGTTCCTGCTCCTGCAGGGCCCTGGCCCTCGTTGGCACCGAGCTCTGCGTGCTCATGAGCAGAGCAGGACAGTGAGAGTTAATGACAAATATCTATATGAGTACAACCTTCTGTTTTCTTCCTCTCGTTGGCAATATCTTCTTCTTCTTCTTGGTAGCATCTTTGCCTCTTCCTCTTCTTGGTAATATCTTCTTCCTCTTTTTGGTAGTATCATGCATCTTTAATAATATAGATTCCGATAGAATTTTGCTAAGAGAAACCTAGCTATTCTTCGGCCGTGTAAGATCATGCTTTAGACAAAAAGCAGGAGCTATGCTTCTGTTGTTCTTTGCTGTACAGAGTAACTCCTTACTCTTGCAGTGAGGATGCAGCTATCCTCCCTGTCCCTTTGTCACTGTTCAGTAAGGTGCCCTTTTACCGGAGCGGGCGTCATGAACAAGAACTGTCAATGCTGGTAAAACTTAGCATTTTGTCCTATTTTGCATGCACTAATTATTCATAGGGATAATTACCCTTTATCAATTAACGTTAATTTAGGTCGCTTTTGAAAAGCAATCAAGAGGAGCAGGGAATGATAATACATCAAAGGGAATAAGGATACGGCACAAAAGAAATATGGTGCATTTTTATGTAAGAGACCATGTCAAGTCACTGTCAGCTTTTTCCTTCAAATTGCAATTATTTGAACTCAATTTAATGGTTGGTGCGAAAGGCCATCTGTTAAATGTGCTCCCCACCTCGAAAGTCTGTTCGTGCTCTTCATCTCATTTATGTATGCCTTCAACAAGGAAAAACGTCATCTTATGGGTGACAGCATGAAAATGGACAAAAAGACGTGCTGGCTCATTCTACCATTAAGAAGTTGCTTGCTCAAGTGCTTTTATTATCAGGTGGCATCTGAAGCTCAGGAATACACCGGATTCCTGCCCACCCCCGGCCGCAGGGGTGGGCACTGAAGCCTCCTCTCCACTCAGACCAGTGCGTCCCTTCTGTAAGGGTGCATGAGGAGGCTTTGACAGTACAGTCAGGTCTGGGTGTTCGTTTAGAGGATCACACATCTCTGCGGTGCTGCTAAATGTTACTGTCTCTAGATCACCATTGGTCTTTCCTGACTTTGAACTAGACAATGAAGATGAAAAACCTAGTGTCACATGAAACACGTGGCCTAAAAATACTTAGTAAATTTCTTTTGCTCTGGGTTACAGTGGGTAGATGCTGCTCTGAAAGCCAAATGTGATGTGATGAAATAAGAGTGCCTTGGTAGGCAAAGATATTGAGTGAGTAATCCTTAGAGAAGGGCAAGAAACGTTGAGATTATGTTTAGGTCAGAGGACAGAATGAGCAGTGGAGTGTAGATGGAAGCTTCGATGGTCATATGCATATTGGAAGAGCAGAATAATGACCTTGTATTGGTTTAGTGCTTGCTATGCTTCAGCAGTTAGAACCTTGTTTCTCAATTCAGTGAGATAAATCTCTTCTGTTTTTCCAATGAGCTTGAAACGGCTCCTGTGCATGATTGCTGCCAGTGTTTGATCAGCTGGCGCTGCTCTGCAGGAGCAGCCTCATGGCTTCCAGTGATACTGGTCAATATTGACTGTTCGTAGCCTGCACAAATCATCTTCTATTGTGAGTGTCTGAGAAAAGGAATGGTTCTTGCACAAAACCCAAATACTAATGAGTTGTATCATATATAGTTCCTGGATTGCTTTGCTGACATTGACAAAATTTTAGTAACTGAGAAGAAATCTCCATTCAGGAGCATTTGTCAGGGTATTGGTTACACACTTCACATGCAGGGGAGGGTGGGTGTCACTGATGAGTCTCAGATAACGTGCTGTGTCGGTAGATACAGAGCTGGGATGCTGCTCAGGCTGGTTTCATGTATTCTGCTGCAAATCATTAATACGCTGTAGCACATTCCGCATTCATTATTGATGGCTAAATAAGTGAGTCCCCTAAGTTTATTTGTTCACCGCTTCATCTTTGTGCTGTCGAATTCAAATAAGGATGCGGTCTGAATCTGTGTGCTGTATCAGGACTTGTGCCACCACAGAGGCTTGCGTTAAAGGAAAAACACAGTTATTATATGCTCGTAGATTTCTGTTTATTCCTAGCACTGATGGCAGGATGTAATCATAAAATTAGGAATTCATGTGAGGAACAGTCACAGCATGTTGCCACCTTTCTTTGTTTAAAATTTTGTATTTAAGAAAGTCTGTATACAGCATAAGGATATGAGGAAAATACAGTTTTCTACCAAAAGTGCTTACAATACTTAATTTGATTTATATGTGATTTAGTAAGCATAGATGTGCAATAGCAAAGAATGAATTGAAACAAAAAGATTGTGAATGTTTTCCTTTACTTTGGGATCCAAACATATGAGATCTGCTGGGGGCCTTGGAAATTCCTCTGACAGTACTGTGTTTCCCCCTTTCCAGCAGTAGGTGCAATTCCAGGGGGGATTTCAGTCCATAAAGTGCTATTGGATGTTGATGGTGAGCTGTTCACACTGGCAGGTTTTGTCTGGTACTGCCAGTGAGGAGCAGTAATGTTCTTTAAAATTAATCTCATGTTGGGCAAGGAAGGGCTTGCCACTGTTGCTTGGTGGCTTTGGGTTTGGACCACACTTCTCCTGCGGCAGTTGAAGTAAGCTGGGGCTCCGCAGGCTCCCGTCCTCACACGCCTGTAGGCAGGCAGCGCGCTCGCTGTGAGCAGCCTGGGACCCCCCTGGGACCCCCCTGGGACGTGGTCCAGCTCAGACTGTCTGCCAGTTAGCGCCGACATGGGCAGGACCCTCCTTGCTCTCCCAGCCTCTCCTTAGGCTTGCTTTTATGCTCTTTGCAATACAGAAATCACAACATTACCTTTAATCTTGTTCAGGAGGCATGGGGTAATAGATGAGATGGGAACAAGACCCAGTCCTTTGAGCTGCCTGCTTTGCTGGTGTTTGATATACCACGAAGGAGAGTTCTGGTAGCAATGGACAGGAGGATGGACAGTGCCTTTAGGAGATGGTGAAGTGCAGCTTGTGGATTGGAGTGTGGCAACAGGAGCTCAAAACAGTGAAAAGTCATTTTGGAAGCTGTGCTGCTGCTGTTAGGTACGTGTGTTGCATCCTGAGATGTCGGTGTCACTTTGCATGACATGTGATGGAGACTGACAGCCCCGATGCAGCGTGCCTATCTCTGGCTGGCAGTGGTGGCTGGCAGCATTGAGGGGTTGCTCCTGCCTTACCCTCCCCGGTGCTGGGGAGGGGTTGCTGCCTTGCTGAGGATGCTGTGTAGCTCATGTTTCTGGCTCTCGTGCCAATAGTCTTATAGTATATAGCTTAATTGGGAGAAACCTTAGTTAACAGAAACAAGTACAAAGTAATTGGGTTTAAAAGGGTAGGTGGCTACTGCTGGTATGGAGAAAAACTCCCAGGCTTGATAATTTTGACATTCAGTCCTGATCCTGGAGTCTGTGATGCCTGCTTTTGTAGTAACGATTCAGTGCCTTACAGCCGTGGGGCAATTTGAAATAAAGATTTTTCTCTTCGGTATCCTTGAGAACCCATGACATTTAGGTATAAGAATATGCAGGGCTGAATTTTAAAACCAGTGCTGATTAGGGATTTTTAAATTTTGTTTTTGATTTCGCATTACCATATTGATGGCTGCCGTCGAACGAGCTGAGGTAAGGTGCTCAGTGGCTGGACTGACAGATCTCCCTCCCCAGAGACTTTAAGCTGTCTGCCCTTTCCTGGTGCCGGTCTGGCAGGTACCCCGAAGTTCAGAAGTGTGCCCTGGCTGTTCCTGGGTGGTGTCTTGTCCATCTTGCGTCTCAGCAATACTGAAAATACTCGGGGTCTGTCAGCGGTGACATGTGTGGGAAGTGCTCTGCCCGAGGAGGTGGGGGAGTGACAGGGGCACTGCTGACCCCCACAAAGCAGAGGGCTGGGATCAGTGGGGTTTTGTGGTGTGCTTATTGGAAGATGGTGCAAACCAGAAGAGGAATAGTGCAGTGGAGAAGGGAGAACACACTCCCTGCATTGGGAGCTCCAGGTTTGTGCCAAGATGGAGAAGAGACAGCTTAGGGGTGGGGAGGAAGCGTGTGTCCCCAGTGTGTGCTGTAACCCACAGCTGCGGATGGGGAGTCCTTCCCACACTGCCTTTGGTCTGCCTACATGCCTGGTTTGGCTGTCTTGCTCGAGAGACGATCAGAGGAGACATTTTATACAAGTGTATGTTGAGTTGGGAGATGATGAGATTTAGGCTTTAGTTTAGGTCTAGATGTTGAATGAAGCGATGGTGCTAAACAAATTTTAGAATCATGTGAGTTTGGGCAAGTTGATATACAGAAGAAAATGAGAATAATGTGTGGAGCAAAGCAAGGAAAGGATGGCCTTGCAAGGGGCTGGGAGGGTACCCATTTCTTAAGAGAGTTAATCCAAGCGAGGGGTGATTGGTATCTCAAGGGCAGAGGTTAAAGGTGCTACCAAATGAGCTGGTGTGCTTGCTGTGAGAACTGGGGCAATGCTCTTTGTAATGCTGTTCACCAGGATAAATGATGACGAAGTGATGCACAAAGGGCACTCAGCTCCAGGAAAGAGAAGCGATGTATGGTGGAGCCTGATGGCAGGCAGCTGCTGCTGCTCGGCGAGGAGTGCTCACAAAGAAGCAGATTTAAGATGGGTAAAATTGTGGCTGATGCCTTCAAAACATGGAACGGTTAGAGCAGAAAAGATAACGTGTTTGGAATGCTACCAACGTATAACATATTGCACTTGTATTTATATAGGCTCAGGGAATTACGTTTAAAATAGCTGAGCCTACAGGCTACTTGGACAAAGCAAATATTAAGAACATTAAGCTGTTGGCTTGCTAAGCTTGACTTCCTGTTGTTATTAAGGTCATTTCATTGCGGGCTTTGATAACCATGAGGTACTTGTCTAACAACTTTGTACTTCAAAACATTTTTTTACTTTAGAAGGAAAACATTTTGCCAGATCTCCGTCAAGCTGTCAGTGGGGGTGTCATACATGCAGCAACGATGGATAAACACTTTCCAAAGTCATTTTACTTCTTTTTCACTCTTAGGCTGACAAATCAGGAGAAGAAGCTTTTTCCCGTCAGGCAGGTCAGGTAGAGAAGGAGAATGATTTTCAGAGGACTGCAGATGTGCTGCTCAGTTAAAGGAGAAGAGAGCCTCTGATTGTTTGCTGCTGGGAGTGGGCAGGACAGAGTCAATTCCTTGTGATTTTAGAAGGCTGTTCCAATGTCAAACCTTGTCCTAAAAGATGTACTAGAAATTGCCTGAGGATATTGACCCCTAGAGATGATCTGGGGACCAAGGGGAGTTTCAGATACCTGCCCAGAGAAGCTCAGAGAGCTCAAAAAAAAAAAAAATCCATACAGAATACAAACTTATACAATAATGCATTAAAAGATGATGATGCATGTAAGGCAGTGCTGCTACCTAAAACCTCTGTGTTTTACCTAGCTATTAATACACGTATGTTCTAAATTCTGAATTCCTAGCAGTTTCTTAGTAAGTGGTAGTCTGTTAGGCAAAGGTCTTCTCCAAGGTTCGGGGATTGTGGTCCAGAAAAGGACGGTGGGTGTTTCAGTCTGAACAAGGCTTGATTGTTGAAGAAACATAATTTTGGAACAGACTCTTTTTTCTTATCATGACTACATGGGAAATATAAATATAGATAAAAAAAAATTTGTCAGTCAGTTCTAATTGGCCAACCTGTGGAAAATCCCTCATCTCTCTTTGTACCACATTTCCAGTTCTGATTGCTTTCTTTAGTTTCTTTCCAATTAGCCTAAGTTACCATTGGCAATATTAGCGTAGTGTGACTAAGCATCCAAAGACCAGATGAAAGGATACACAGGGGAGAGGACTGAAAAGAAGCTGTCTGTTAGCTCAAAATAGACAACAGCAGCTCAGTGGCTTTTTGCATCTCTGTTGGTAAATGCCCCCAGTGTCAGACCAGGCATGTTCAGAGCTGGCTGCCCCGTGTGATCTCAGGTCTCTTGCCAAACTGGTGCTATTTCTAACAGATTTAGCCAGGTTCTGTTCTTTTGAACTTCTGAAGTGGGGAGGAGGAAAGAAAGTGCACCACAAGGAAATACCTGATACCTCCCACCCCTCTGCACAGAGAGAGACAAAGGATGTCTCTTCTGAATCAGTTTTGGAAGGGTGAGGTGTCGGAATTACATGATTGAGTGGTGAATGTGATAGTGTCAAAAGCAAATATGGTTAAAGCAGCATCTAAATAAGCAAGGAACAATAGTGAATCAGCAGAGAGGGGGAATATAAATACCGTAGCTGATGCAGCAGCTGGGGATGGCAGTTAGGGGAGAAGTGAGCTGGGAGGTTCTGGGGCGTGCTGAGAGATCTGCAGGATATTTTGAGAAGCTCTCAGATAGAAGAGAACCAGAACCGAGAATTACAAGGTGCTCTCAAGATGCAGAGTGTAGAGTTAAATGGGTGATTTCCTTAGGTCCTCTGTTGGATTAATGAAGAAACTGAAATGGTGACTCAGACTTGTATTTCAGTTCTGCAGGTGGTGGAAGGGAGCTCAGGCAGTTTCCCTCTGGACTTCACATGCACTACTGCAATGATGCTGTTGCTTTTACATCTGTATTTCCACCCCTCTGGAGGGAGAGTTCACAGCGGAAAATAAGCCCTTAATTTAACAGAGTTTTAAACAGAAAATCTACAGTAACTATCTATATGTGCTATTTTTGAGAAATGCAAAATTTTGGGTCTGAGCACCTTCGGGATGCATTCAGCTGCACCCATGGTCACCCAGACCTAGACGCCTAACGCCTAACGAGCAAGGCAGCAGAGGTCCAGGTAGCTGTGGAGTTGGAGGGGTGCCTACAGGGCTGTTTCGTGCTGGAAGTCTCACCTGAGTAAATAACATGGGATGTGAAATCTCTTAATTATTCCTGAAAACGTCTGAGAGTAAATGGGATAGGTGTCAGAGACGACTGTGCTGGGTTCCAGCAGATGATGTTGTCTCAGAGGGGACTCGCGCCACGGCAGCAGTCTTTCAGCAGAAGAGCTGGACATTGGGAAATCGAGGAGAATGCAGGAGGGAATGCCAAATGGGGACAGAGAGGAAAAAGGGCAGAGACGAGGCTGAACTCTGTTCCCAGTTAGCTGAAAGAGGAGGAATGGATGGGTTAAAGGCTTCGCTCCTCGACGTTGCTGTGCACAGAGAGCAGTGACAAGGCTGCCCACGTGAATAAAGGTGGCAGGACGGAGAAATACAGTTATCTGCGTCACTGCTGCAAGGTTCCTACGGAGAGCTGTGTTTTGGGGTTCACCCGTGGCCCCTGGCATGTCACCTGTGCGGTGTGCTGTAGCTGGGGCAGCAGTGATGGGGAACGTACGTGTGGAAAGCAAGCAGAAGCCTTAAAAAATAGGAATACTTAAAGTGGGGAGAGGATTTGGAGGTCTGTGAAGGCAATCTTCCCAGTAAAACAGCGAAATGAGGAAATGTATGGAACATGAGATAAATGGGAATATTTTTGGCTAATCCTTAAGGCTTGGAATTTGTGTTTGCAGCAAGGAGGAGTGGGAGAGAAAGGAAGGGAGCTGTCTGGTCTCCAGGAAAAACGAATCGGGGGAAGCTGGAGGCCAGGGATGAGGCATGGCACAGCCGGGATGCGTTCCGCAGCTGTCCTGGAGCGCTGCCCGCAGGGACAGCTCACATTTCTGCTGCGGCAGGCTGGGGAGGCGTACGAACGCTGAAATGTGTTGGGGTTTTTTGTTTGTTTGTCTTTTAGAGGCATTGCGTGGTCTTAAAACCAGTAATGCACAGGGTCCAGGCAGCAGTAGGCTTCCTCGTGCTTGCCACGATTAGGGCAGTAGTGGTTTTAGTGTTAGCTGTTCTTCCAGGAAGACCTGTGCTGGGGGAACTCGGTGTGAAGAGTTAGGTAGGTTACCTCTACCTAACGCAGAGGGAGATAGCATTTTTCTCCCTGAGAAAACTGAATGGTTTAATTTCTAAAAACTTGTCTGGAGGAGATGCTTGCTTTTCTGTTAATCGTGCTTTGCTGTAGGGCTTTTCTTTATGGGGAAAGCATTTGTGTTGTTTATTCTTTTGTTGTTGTTTTTTCACCAGCTTAAATAATTAAGAGTTGAGTGTAAAGATGCCTTGTCATTGTGTATGGGCAGGCAGAGGGATAATTCACCCAGGTGGTGACACAGGGCAGGGGGAGCGTCGCTGGCCGTGTGGGTAAGGCATGGCAGTCCTGCCCTGCTGTGGCGTTGCCCCTTTGCTGTACAGATGGCCCAAGTTCAGCATGAATATTTGTCAGTTTTTCCATACCTGTGGGATGGTGTGTATGTCCACCTGCGTGCCAGCGTATGTATGCACCATGTGTATTTGCCATGACTGTGCAGTAATGAGGGTATTTAAGTGTGGGACCTGATTTACGTGTACAGTCGCTCTGTACTCGCTGGAGGCTTGCTGCGTAGATACAACTGTGCATGCTTTTTGTGTGGCAGGTAATTTGGAAATAAAGGGTTTACAGGCTTCATGCATGAGTTTCCCCTGCCTTGCCGTGGCAGCAAGTCTCTGGTCCATGGGAGCATCACAGAGTTCAGTGAGTGCGAAACATTTTGATCCTCCCGCAGAGTGGTAAATGGAGAAATCGGTGGTGATCTCATGTTTGCAAGTGGAGTCAAAGCAGTGATGGCTGGCAGGGTTTTGGAGCAGTGTGCCTCAGCGCTAAACGGTGGGGGTGCATTGAAGTTGTCACAGTCACAGCTGACAATTCAGAAAGATTAAAGGGAGAATAATGTTTTGATGTGCTTTTGCTATTGAAGATTATCTGGTGATAAAGTCATGAAATGTGTCATATAAGATGTTTATTTGCAAGGAGATTTGTTTACATAATTAATTCCTTTTGCTCCTTGGAGTGGACATTTGCAGCCATTTTTTTTTTTTTTTTAAATGAATGG
>VUYV01000170.1:1917711-1931611 GCA_008711295.1 Anarhynchus alexandrinus
TGTTTTCCCCACTCTTGCTTGAGTGATGCAGCAATGTGGTTTCTCACACTTCCTTTTAGTCTTCATTTTCAATACTTAGTTTAGATAAAAATCCATTGCTGTGTTTGGAACAGTCCCCGCGTGTCCCCCGCTCACCTCCTGGCCAAGCACCCCGGCGCAGTGCTGCTGCGGGTGGGCGCTGGGCACCCTGTCTCAGGGAATGGCTCTGCCACCGCCGCTCCTGCCAGCCAGGCTGGAGGAGAACCACAGGCAGCTGCCTGGGTGCTCCGAGACCCTCCAGGCACACGCAGGCTCTGACACAGACAGAGTGTTCTGCTGACATGCCAAAATCTGTGAATTTTGACCTCCGTATGGAGTTGTTCCCTTTGCTCCATGTTGTCTGGTTGGGTCCCTGAGGTTTCTCTGAATCTTTAAATTGGGAGCGCATCTTCAGACCAAGGGGTGTCTGCGTGTGGTGGCCACAGCACAGCGAGGGTTGCTGGTGGCTGATTTCATGCCTGCCTTCTCCTGTGTGTTTTGCTGAAGTTTGAATTCCAGGTGGGCGGGCAGTTCATTAGTCTTTCTGCGACATCTATGCAGATTGCAGTCTAATCTTATTTTAGAAGAGCAAAAATCAGGAGCAATTAGCAATCTGCTTCAGGAGGAATCTATTAAAAAAGCAGACACCAGCTTTGTCGCATGCAAAGGACTGGGCTCTTCGCTCGCTTCCAACCGGCGTATCCCCACGGTAGCCTATGGGGCTGTGTGGACGTACATCTGTATGACATTTATGTGCAGGCATCTCTGCTGACAGCCAGCAGTTGAAATAAAACAATTGCAAATAACTAATATGGGAGTTCCTGGGCTTGCTTTTTTTTCTGATGTATTTTAGATGGAAGGTGCAGTCTCAGTCTCAGATAAAAGAAGGGAAACATGACAGCAGTGCTGTATGGGAGAGGCAGGGGTTCAAACAAGGCTACAGAACCCCAGGAAGGGCACGGGCTGCCCAAGGATGTCCTGCAGTGCCTCGTTCCCTGGTGCCAGGGGACAGCGAAGGTGGGGATGCTGGCTTACGGGGTGGGTCAGGCAGCAACACGTTCCTATTGACACTGTGTAGGAGCTTTGAACAAAGGTTAGATCTGCTTCTAGATAGGAAGCAGTTCAAACAGATAAAAATCTTGATTCGCTTCACCCTGCTAAGATGATGTGTTACTTCATTTCGCACGCAAATGTTATATGATTGGTACCTCAGACAACCTGAAAGCCCCATGTTTTTGCCTTGTGTGAAGTGATATGAAATCAAAGAAATGGACAATTCTGCAAATCTGAATGTGAGCAGAAAAGAAGGAAGGTATTTTCTCTTTTAAACAGTGCCTTAACAGAAGGAATGCTTACATCCAGACCTTGTCTTCCCTGCACGTGTTCTAAAAGACAAGCATGGCAGGAGAGTCCTCCGGAGAGAGCACTGCAGAAATTCTGGCTATGTGCATACCAAGGGAATAAAGTAAAATATGTGAGGGATTATTTTCTAGAAGTGATGGACGCCTGCAGAGACAGCTGATTTTAGCCAGAGCGGTAGCTGTTGGGAAGCACTTTCTGTTCAGGTGGTGCTTCAGGAAAAAGCCACATACATTGGTGCACATCAGTCACGTTTGCCTGCTGACTCGCTTCCTCTGCTGAGCTGCCCAAGTACTTCTGTAGCACTAATGGCCTTTCTTATTTTCTGGGTGGGAATTTAACACTCTTGTACTACAACAGGCTATTTCTGTATTTTCATTTGTATTGTTTATCTATAACCATCTGGTTCTGTGCCCACTAATAAATAAAGCCTGGGATGCTGGGGAAGGTGGTGAGAAGAGACAATATGCTTTACGCTGCTTTTCCTTCCTTTTGAAGGGAGTAATGTGATCACTTCATACCAGAGGATGTGATGAGTCTCACAGAAATGAAGCAACCGAGGGTGATTATCTCTACTTTGTGGGTGGCAGCTGCACAATCCAACATGATGCGTATTATTAGCCTCAAGTTGAGCTGTCTGCAGACTGAAACATGCTCCAGGTCTGTAGTAGATGATGAATTCATGATGAGGTTGTGAAGTATTTGGCTTGATCCTGTCTGGTATGGAGAGCCCTTTGGAGATCCTCTCCCCACAGCTGTTGGTTTCTCCGTTGCACGTTCTTTACCTTCTGAATATCCACATGATCCCTCTGCAGTGCAATAGTAAGATACAGCAGGTCTTTCTTCACCCTAAAACAGAATTCAATTAAAAATAGACCACTGTATGAGAATGAGCACCCGAACCTGGCCCAATTTTGAGAGCAAAACCATCTCACCAAATATTAAACTACTCCAGAGTGCAGTGCTACAGTCTGTGCTGACCGCTACTGCTGGAGGAAATTTTTCCCTTTGTTTAAAGGGTCTGCTGACTTGGATCAAGAAGAACCATCAGTCATCCATTAACTGCATCTCTGTGACAAAGATTGTGATTGGTGGGCCTGCAGGCTATCTTTGGTGTACGAGATGGCCTTTGGCTGCCCCTGATGTGAACGGCTGCCCAGAGCTGCAGTTGGGGGTACGAGGGGTCTCTGCTTTCGTGGGGCAGCCAAGAGGCTCCCCCGGCCGGGAGCAGGCACTGCTGTCCTCCGTGCATGTGGACGTGTGATGTCTGTACCCCTGGGATGAAGATTTGAGGAGACCACATGTTGTTTGGTTTTAGAGCCCAAAGCAGGTCTTCCCCATGCCAGGGCTGCCTGTACTCGCGCAGTCTGAGCCCGGGTCTGCAGACGTCGGGGAGGGTTGTGCTGGTTCTCGCCTCTCAGAGGCACCAAAAGGTGAAATTCCTTCTTATCTTTATGCTTCCTCTCTGCAGTTTCCAAGCTGGCTGGATCCAGGGACAGACAATGTACTTTCATTGGTCACTGCATAGTTTTCCCTTGCTATTCCAATATTATGCTTTTTCCAGGAAAGGAGGAGGAGTGAAGAGGAGTGTCAGCCTTGGGCTGCTGACGTTTGCCTGATTTCTTCTGAGGCGGAGGCCTTGGAGGAAGCAGCACCGTTAGTTCCCTGCAGCAGCGGAGGCTCTGTGCGGCTGAAGGCAGCAGGCAGAGCACGCTGCACTTGCCCTCAACCCGGCTCTGCCGTGCTGGAGTTGCAAATGCACAGTGGGGGTAATTAACCAAGAGGAGATGGAAGAGCAGTGTTTCTAGGTGATTAGGACATGCTGCAAGTGAAGCACAATCAGCCCCTGGAAATGCAAAGGACATTTTTGTCTGGAGGCATAATTTTCTTAAACATGTCACTCGATATCATCCCCTTTCTGGCTTTCCCCCTGCCTGGGTCTGTGCTCAGCAGTTACACTTCCAGGTGATTTGGTTTGATCCTTTTCCTGAAAGGTACACCCAGTACCTTCGTTTCTAATGAGTCTGTGTTACAAAGCCACCGATTCAGGCATTTCAGTGGGAGGTTTCACATTTTAATTGCGATTCCCATGTAGCAGAGGCTGAGTGAGATAGCCACAGCCACCTCCTTTGGCTGAAGGAGGAGAGCGTTGCTTTGTATTCAAAGTTACTGCTCGTACCACTACTTTTTCTCCAGCCTTACGGCACAGGGTCGTGGCTGGAGAGCCTGGGGTGACCTGGGGAGCTGCTGAAGATGGGCTGGCCCTGTCCTTGGCATTGCTCCTGCTGGTCTCCCCTCTCAGGTGCACACAGGTGGGGTCCCTGTGCCCCAGTGGGCTCAGGACATGAACTGAGCTGATCCCACATGTTTCCTTTGGCCCTTCGCTGGTCATGGAATGCTGAAACTTTAAATGGGGAAACACTTTAATGCCCTAAGGAGAAGTTGTAATAGTCCTTGGGATGTGGATGAGCTGTGAGCTCATGCACAAGGCATCCGCGCTTGCCACAGACTTGAAAACAATTGGTCTGTTGTGCAATTTGGTTAGTATTTATAGAGAGTGTGTGTGCAGGGTGTTCGCATGTACTCTCACTCATTCATTCTTTCCCTTACAATGGGAAGTGCCGGGCAGCCTTAAGTATACGTGGTGCTCCACCCACTGAGACTGAGGGATTGTATGGAGAGGCAAGTATATGGGATATATCTTCCCAAGAATTTCTAGTAGAAGGAATCTGGAGTGCTCTGGTGGTCGGTTACACAGTCTGACAGTTAACCTTCTCCTGGGCAGCCCTTCTCAGGCTTCTCTACATTTCAGGGTTGCTTGAACCTTCCTTCTGACATGGTTTGCGCGTTGACTTTCCCTGCGTTTTATCTCCCTCTTTTGTAGTGTGCCGTACTTGGCTCAGCCTCTGCAAGGGGGTCGTCACATCCCCGCAGAGCAGCAGGACCGGAGCACGGCTTCCTGTCTGCGATGCGGCAGCGCTCTCCTCCTCCTGCACAGCTTTGAGGCTACTGTCCGTGACTGTCCTTCTTTAAAACTAATAAGCCTGTGCCTTAGAGATTAAAAGCAGCTGATGCCCTGCCAAACTGACTGGTCCCTGAACAAAGGGTGCGTGGGCTGCTCAGTAGCCCAGGGATGCCCAGAGGGGCTGGTGTGTGCTCCGGGTGGCCTTGCCTGGTGCTTCTCCTGTGCCTGCAGCAGCTGACTCCGTTGACCCTCCCAGGTGTGAATTTACCCTGCAGCTGGAGGAGCTGTGCTGATTTGTGAGCTGAGGATCCCACAGCAGAGACCAGCCCGCTGGCTGCAGCGGGTATTAGCTGTGACACTCTCACCATGGCCACGTCCACCCTTGGGATGGTCCTCTTCCTGACTGACGTTGTCTGGGACCAGCTGCTTGCTTTGGTGGGGACAGCAGGGGAGGGCAGTTGTCTGAGGTTGATTGGGATGGACATCTCCCTCCACGGCCGTAGGAAGGGATGTGACACCCAGCTCCCTGGCATGGAGCTGGCAGCACCAGTGCTGCTGCCTGGGAGTGCTGGGCATGTCCCTGCCAGGTGCAATCTTTAGGGAGCCTGTTGCCCATGATATTTTTAGGAACATTAAGTCAAGCAAATACAAGAAATTGGGCAACTGCTGTTGTCAGACTTGCCTATTTCTACATGCTCCTAAATTTGAGTCTACTGTTTTGCAATTCGTTTTTACTTGCTGTTTTTTGTGTCCTTCACAGATGGTAAGCAGTTTTGCCTTAGAGCGAAGGTCAAGCTCATTTCCATTACAAAATGGCGCGTGGAGGTGGAGGACAGAAGAGTGGCAGAGAAGTCTGAGGAAAGACTTTTTTAACCTATCTGTAAAATTAGTGTGGTAATCCTTCCCTCTTTCTTAGAGATTTTGAAGTTTATATGATTACAGGATGAGTTACATGATTATAGAATGCTGAGATTTTAGATGAAAAGTTCTTCGAGGAACTATTATATATTTTTAATGCTTGTAGGGGTGTGAAGCATTAGCCTGAAAGAGAATTGTTTCAGTGGATTCGCGGATGCACACTTTTCAGGCCAGAAGGCACTGCTGGATAATCTGATCTGACTTCTGCATATAGTATTTTATCCTGTTACTGCTGTGTAAGAGGTTGGGTAGCTGCTATCTATGGCGATAGCCAAGGGTAACTCTAGGAACTGATTGAGAAGCTTGGCTCTCTTAATGATCTGTGAAATCTTTCCATGTGTGGATTAAGGAATGTGAGGTGCTGGAGTGAACTGTTTAATGATCTTCTCCTTTATTCCATTTCAGTGACTCGGGGAGGGGGGGGGGGGGATTCACATTCTTCCACACCTCTCTCTCTTTCTCTGAGCTTGAATACGTTCTCTTTTGCATCTTAATAGCCCCAAAACACAGAGGTCCGGTTAGTCTTGGAGGGGTGTTCAGTGTGTCCAAGCCTTTCTCCCTGCGCTGGGTGCCCTGGCTGGGGGCAGCCTGGGGAGCTGGGGCAGGAGGGCAGCCAGAGGGTCTGTGTCCCCTGTGGGAAACCACCACCTGGGTCTGCCAGGCTTCCTTTCGTTCTTCTTACATCTTCAGCAAACAAAACCCAGATCTGTTTGGCTCTTTCTTTTTAATGCTTTAACTGGTTCTTAGGGATTTCTTGCATCTTCCTTGTATTCCTAACAAGAAAAACAGAGGAGGAGCCAACCCAGGGAAGGCAGCTGTTTCGCTTTCCCTCCTTCTCCTCCTGTTCCTTTTGGGAAGCAGTTGGGGACAGTGGTTGGGGATAGCGTTGGCTGGGGCAGCGTTCCTGACTGTGGTGTGCATGGTGCTGGTGGAGGTGCAGATCCCCCAAAAGACACAGGCAGCAGAGGATTTGGGGACAAACTTTAGCAGGGCCTGTTGCAATAGGACACAGGGTAATGGCTTTAAATTGAAAGAGGGGAGATTTAGACTAGATCTAAGGAAGAAATTCTCTCCTGTGAGGGTGGTGAGATCTGGCCCAGGTTGCCCAGAAAAGCTATGGTTGTGCCATCCCTGGAGGTATTCAAGGCCAGGTTGGATGGGGCTTGGAGCAACCTGGTCTGGTGGGAGGTGTCCCTGCCCAGGGCAGGGGGGTGGGACTGGATGGCCTTTAAGGGTCCTTTCCAACCCAAACCATCCTGTGATTCTGTGATTGCCATCAGTGTTTGGATGCTGGAGACTTGGAACGGACCTTTTCCACCAGAGCCAGCGTCATTGGCCTGGTAGAAGTTTAGCTTGCTTAAAACCAACACAAACCAACAAAACCTCAAAACACCTCAAAGTCTTGTGTTGCTAAGTGTTTCCTTGGGCTTCCACCTTCAGTCCTATAAATCATCCCTCCCAGTGTATCAGTGTGATCAATACAGGGCTGTGTAGCCCAGACAAAATGAGATTTAATTCCTTGGTGTTGCTCACGGACAGACAAAAGTGAGACAGATGTGGCCAGTCCAGCCTGCGCGTAACCGGGCTGTGATTCACAGAGCATACTTTGGCTGTTGATATGCAAGTGCCCACTGTGCATATGCAAGTTTTAATGCAGAATGTCCCTTGGTGTCAGTGAACACTTGTTCTCCTTACATCTAATCTTTGGAACTGGAAGGTCTTTAAGGTCCCTTTCAACCTAAACCATTCTGTGATCTATGGTGCTTTTGACTTATCTTTGGCTCTGACATCTAACATAGAACAATTCTTTTTGCTGTGGTCTATGTGGATTTCTCCTTAGGGCTGCGTGCCCAACCCTCACAAAATCTAGGAAGAGGAGGACTAAAGGAAAGAAAATATGGAGAAACTGAGTGATTACAGGGCTGGGTTAATTAAATAAAGGAAAGATGTATAGAAGTAAAGCAGAGGCGTCAAGGAAGGGTGTGACTGGAATGGGTCATTAACGGTGACAGTAGTAGGGGGTTTGCTTACCATTCTAGCTGTGTTAGAAATGTAATTAATTTGCCGTGGTAGCCCATATTCTTGTCAGCTGGACTTGGTCTTTATTTTATTGTCTGTGCTTACAAGTTACCTTGTGGTGCAGCTCTGCTGACAGTGAGAGGCATGCAAGGGAGCATGTACCTGTGTGAGGCCATGGGGTTTGGGGGCAGATCAGTGGGGACCTCTCTCCGTGTCACTGCGACGCTTCACAAAGCGGGCTCATGGGACAGATAGCGTAACGAGGCACAGACACCCATGCATGAAGGAGGTTTGCAAAGACTTCAGAGGGATCTTGGATCAGAATCTCCTGCTGTGTTGGGGTGAGTGGCTGTTCGTCACGGTGAAGGAAGTCCTGCGGTGCGTGGGCAGCTGACTCTTCTTCCTCTTGGGCGACTCTCCCTGAACAATTTCTTCTGTGCAATTGCACCATTTTAACCTTCCTTTTTGCAGTAACTGTCAGTTGCAGAATGGGTGGTATCAGAGTTTTGTGAAGAGTGTGACCGCTCTGGTCTGCCAGAGACTGCTGCTTCTCTAAAAGGTTTCCTTATTTTGTGTTCAGATATGAATCTGCGGTTGAAAATGGAAAAAGTAGGGCAAGGGAGTTTTCTCTTTATTTCTGGGCTATACCATTTGGACTATCTCTGGTTTTGGGCGTTGTGGCCAGTGGTGCTGTTGGAGGGGGTAAGTCCCCGCAGCGGTTGCATGTCAAGGTGTGGTAGCAGGACTGCGCCAGCAATGGATGAGAAGAAGTCGGGGATAGCCTGGGAACCAAAACGTTTCATGGCTTAAATCACTGGTGATGTGCCATGATTGTTATCAATAGTGACAGTACCTGCTGTTTCTATGTAAATTTGGTCTTCGTCTTCCCTCAGAAGAGTCTCTAAAAGAAAGAAATTGTCTGCTGTGAGGCTGTATGTTCATGGAGAAATGATGTTCATCCTAAGCATACAAGCTTGCCTAATTTTTTCTGCTTTGCAAGAGCAGACCTGTTTCTTTAATACTGCTTATCTCTACATTCAGGGGAGATTGTATGGATGTTCTTGCTCCTACTCTCTTTAAAAGAAAAAAATAAACCCCAACAAAAAAATATCTGAAAATTTTATTCTGAGCTCCCACTGACCTTGCTTAGATTTGGTGTTGGGGGTCAGGGTCCTTTTGTTCATTTTTACATTTTGCAATGAGTTTTGTGCAAACTGTGGCCATGTTTTTTGATGAAAAGAGCCTGGGTTTTCATTTAATTGCTTTTTGACTTCCCTGCAGACACCTCTGTTTGAGATGTGGCAAACTAAGCTTTTGAGGTTTACTCACACTGATATTATACTGAGCTTTATGTGGCCCTTTTAAAGTTGTTAACGTGGAATGGAGAGTCTTGAAAAATCAAAGAAATAGAAGAACAGAAAGGTGAGATGAAAACTATATTTTTATCTTTATAAAAAGGTATAAAAATGTGGTACTGAGTGGAGCGAAGAGTCAAACTTGGCAGTCTGACAAGCGTTTCATGTCCCGTTTATTGCTCCCAAGGGCTGCAGCCTGTCTGTGGGTGTGCAGCCCATTCTGGTCTTCCCCAGCAGGGTCCCAGCCTGGCTGGAGGTGCTGCCCTGGGGGCCTTGCCTTAGGGAGAGTTTTCCTGTTGTTTTACCCCGGTCTTCAGGGTAAGATAGAGCAGGACACAGTGAAAGCTTCCACTTTACTCCTCCTCTGGCAGGCCTGGCCCTGCTGCTTCTCCCATTTACCTACTGTTTTTTTCATTGTATGTTTTCTTAAAATATCCTATGTGAAAGGCTCTGTAATGAGGAAATGTATTCTTTTTAATTGTAATGGGAAAACTTAAGCTAGTTAACTACAACTATAAATAACTTCAAGAAAAAGAATGATGCTAGAATTGCAGATTAATGATGCCAACTTTTGTTTCAGCTTTAGTCAGAGGTGTTTACATGCTGTTAGCATAGAAGAAACAGCGATGAGGGTTTTGGTGTTTGACAGCAGCTTTTCATACAGACAAGAGTGGCCGAAGGGCCAGTCAGCAGCAAACACGACGTGGGTTACATTTTCTGTGCCTGTTGCCTCATTACAGTGCTTCTGGTGATGCTGATGTTTTTCCTTTGATCCATTGTCCGTAGGCCTGGCTCCGGAGGGCTCCGGAATTGCTTCTTTAGCTTGCTCACTCATTTATTGCAGCTTTTCACGGCTGTTGTGTTCAGCCGTGCATCTGTGCTGCCTGGCTGCCAGCAGTGCTCTCTTGGGGAGGATGGGAAGGGCATCCATGGTATTCCTGTGAGGCACCTCAAGGGCGGCCGTGTCTCTGGGGGTTATTCTCCATCTCCTCTTTTGTATAGAGCTCCGAGGCAGAGGAGACCTCTACATCGGCAGGCGTGGGGGTTCATGTTGTGCGGCTCTAACTCGACTGACAGCCTGCTCTTCTCTTTCTCTGGGCACTTTAGGGTGGTATCAGTAAAGCCTGACTTTTGTTTGTCTGTCCTGAGTGCAGTGTCTGTGTAATGTATCTGCTGACGTGGCAAAAACCATGTGTGACCAAATAGCTTTTGCAGTTTTCTCCTGCACTCTTGCAGTACTTCAGTTCTCTATGGGAGAAGGGCAGAAAAAGGTTGGAGGTGTATTGGCACAGCCCATATTTTTTGGGTGCCTTTCAGAGAAGCGGGGATACATCAGTGTGTGGTGTGTGCTTTGTGGTTTTGGGGGATTTTCTTTTTTTCTTTTTTCCCCCCTTTCTTCTTCCAATGTGCTGATTTGTGCTGATTTCCTGATGAGCATCCTTCGTTAAGGGACCCACGCAGTTCGGGGCCTCTGCAAGGGGAAGTTTATTCCCTTACCTCCTCATGGGGAAAGGCAGGGACACCTGCCCCGTGACTGCGGACGGTGTCTCGGCAGAGCTCTGCCACCAGCGTCCCGTCCCGGACAGCAGCATTCGTGTCCCACTCTTCCCGAATGGGGCTGTGTGGGCGCCGCTGTGAATTACAGCTGTTCACAGGCAAACAAGAAGGTGCCAAGGGCTTCCAAGGCGGGGAAGAGGAGCAGGAGGATGCCTGCATGGCTGGTTATTTTCCTTTATCACACAGCTGCTCTTGCTGGGGTCGGTGTTGGTGTCCCCGTGTGTTATGTGGGCTTCACCAGGAGGAAAGGCTGGAGGCTGCCAGAGCCTGTTCAGCCAGCGGGCAGAGGTGGGACCAGTGAGGACCTTAGTCCTTCAGCTACAGTGGGCAGTGGTTAAATGAAGCAGTCAGAGTGCTGGAGCGGACATTGAGCTGTCAACGCTCCCAGGGGCTGGACCATGGACCTGACGTGCCCATGCTTGCTGTGCTTTCTGTTGCCCTGCGCTTCGCGGCAGGTGCCTTTCACTGCGGCCTCAAGAGAGGTCTGTTCTGGGGCTCGCTGGTGAGGTCCTGCACGCGGGGTCGTGTCAGGCTACAACCCGCTGCACGGCTGCTCTCCGAGGAACACTCTGCCTGCGTCTGGCTGGTCTCCTCACAAAAAAGGAGAAAACATGAAAATATGCATTTCTGCTGCCTAAATTTAGCCCCCCAAAGCTTGTTTGGTCCCAGCAGCAACTTGTGGTAAACCACATCTTGGAAGTGAGGGTCAGCCACATCTCCAACATCTGTCTTACAAGGATGTGGGTAAATACCTGCTGCAGAGACTCAGGCTGCACACATACTTCTCTTCCTGGAGAGAGGAAGGGAGAAGAGCCAGTTTGGGTTAATTTGTTTAGTTTCTGTGGTACAGAGTGAAATAAACCAGACCCTGTGCTGAGTGCCAGGCAGTGCCGGCAGTAACCACAGGCTGGCTCTGAGAAAGGGAGCTCAGATATTGCTGCTGAACAGCCTGAGAAGCGCGATGGTCCACTGAAAAGCTGCCCTGTGGGAACAGGTTCTCCTCTCTTGCTGCAGATATTTTTTTTGGCCAGAGCAGGCTCCCCGATCCCCTCGGACTGCGGGCCGGGGCTGGCTGGGCGCCTCCTGGCCACGCAGCCACCCGAGCTGGCCAGGGCATCCTTTCCAGCCGAGCTGCCATCCGCACAGGGCCTGCAGGTTTGCTCCAGCTTTTGCATGCCAGGGCTGATTTTACTTCTCGTTCAGTTCCTTCTTGCCTGTGTCCATTTCCATTTAACCAGTCGCATCTCTGCTAACCTATGTTCCATACTGCTCAGAGGCGGCTATAAAAAGTAGGTGTATTTTAAGAGACTAGTAAAATCTGTTCTTATTGCAGTTCCTTTGGGCTGGATTCTATCTTCCGCAGCACTCAAGTAATCCTGGAGTAACACCTGGTAGTAGTTTTAGGTGAACTATATTGCATTTTTCTGGACTCTAAATGTTAGAGCCTAGCTAGCTGAAGAGGTGAGTAAGGGACTCAGGGCACAGAGTTCTGTGTAATTTCTGTTTTTGATGCTTTCTGCTCGAACCAGTACTGATGGTGGCTGTCGAGTTAATTATCTCGGTGCTGCATTTTCCTTGCTTCAACTGTGTATCTCTGGCTTCTTCATCCACCATCGTCGATGCTGTCCCTTGCACTGCTGTGAGTCTCGTATCTGTGAAACAAAAGGATGGCTGATGTCTGTCCGCCTCTGGGCATGCCGCGTGCCCACAGCGTGCTCCTGGTGGGCCGTCAGGTATGGCTGTTCTGCAGCGGTGCAAGCGCTCTCCTTTCTCGTTACAGAGGACACTCTTCCCTGACAGATCTGCCAGTTCACTGCCCGAGCTGGGGCTGTAAATCTGGTCTGTGTGCTCTGCTGGTGTTGGATGTTCTGCCTCCCGATTCCCACCGCTGGAAGAAGGGACACACACACGTGTGTATGTTCACATGTGCACATACACCGACTCTCTCTCGCTCCTACCTGCTGCATTACAGTCTGGTTTAGAGACAGGCTTTCTGTGCCAGAATTTTGTTGCAAAATCCTGAGTCACTTCTGGCTAACTGACATGGCAATTTTTGGTAAGAAAGAAGGAAAATTATTCTCCAAAAAGAATTATTTACTCTGAAATGGAGAAAAATTATTCTACTTGGATAATTCAGTGTCCTGGCCTGTTTTTCAATGTACCACGTGGTTGGCTTTTCCGTACTGTTCACAAAACCTTTGGCCAAAGCTTGTTAGAGACCTTATGGTGAAAGTAAACTCATTTTGCTATACAGATTTCAACTGCTTTGTTGTTGAAAATTGCTCTTTGGAGACCAGATCTGCAGCTGGGCCAGGAAGCAGAAGTTCTGTCCATCAGTGCTGGTCTGTAGGCAAGACTAAGCGTGGTGGGACCTATGTCTAGAGCTGGGCTCTGTGCTGAAGTCCACATCTGTCCCTGCTTTCCCTTCTGTGGCTCTGACAGAGATCTGCTTGGAGGAGGCGTTGCTTATTCTTTCCTGCTGCTGGGTGGTGCCCCTGCATGAGCCAGGCTGGCCGTTTCTAGATCCGCATCCAGAGTCCGTTTGTAAGGGAAATACGCTGTCAGTAACTTCTGCAGGTTTGGATTGCAAAAGTTTGACAAATGCTGCCACCTCGCCAGCTGCGGCCACTGTCATGTGCGTGGGTCAGAAGGAGAGGAGACGGCAGCACATGAAGAGCAATGTGCGAGATCTGCTGCAGTGGTGCTTGGCAGGAGAGCTTTGGCTCGTTTGGCCAGGGCTGATGGGTCTGGGATGTGGGGCCAGCAGAAAAATAGCTGAACTGAGTTATTTACCTGTTCATTTTTCTGTGTGTGAATTGGGTTTTCAGGGGTGGCTTGTTAGAAACAAAATGTGTAGGTAACAGGAGAGAGCAGGAGGGAGAAAACTACTCTGTGGGCAGTTGGCAGCGTGTTCCAGGTGCGATGCTGCCAGAGTCAGCAGGAGAATCTGTAACCTCCTGCCTGGCTGCTGCATTGCTGGAGGAGAAGCGGCAAGGGTTTTGCATTCCCCTCTCTGCGTGGCGATGGCACGGCCACGCGAGAAGCTGTGGGGGCGATAGGCATTCAGGTATTATAACATGGCCCTGATGGGGTGTGCCACTTTGGGCACCTGCCCTGGATGCCCATGCCCTGCTCTGAGGGGTACATGCCAGCCGGGGCATTTCTGTCGTGTCGTTCCCGTTGGAGTGCATTTGAAGGGAAGGATGGCTTGTTTAAAACTGTTTATGCAAATATCCCTGTAGAAATTGAACTTTTCTTCATGATTGGCTGCTTTTTTTCCTGCAGGCATGGTAGGGAGCCTGTTGCTGGCCGGGATGCTTGGTCTGGGTGTGCAGGAAACCCTAGGACCTGGCTGTGCCCCCTCATTCAGGAGTGAGGGGCGAGCACGCAGGGACTCGGGCAGGGGCCAGAAACCAGCGTGGCTAGCAGAAGAACGAAGGTGGCATTTTCCTGAACCCAAATGCCCTGAGTTGCCAGTCAGGGCTTCCAAACTCTGTGTCTTCTCCTGGGAGACACTGCCCCCAGGCCCCCGCTGTGCCCTGCACCAGGTCTCTCAGAGCAGGGGTTTCCCAGGAGGGAGGAAGTCACTCAGTTCAAGACCTAATTTTTTCCACTTTCACTTCCTTTTTTAGCAGTCACAGATTAAGAGGTTACTTTGCAGCCCAGCAAGTAGCGAAGCAAGGGCTCCGTGTGGGTACGAAGGCGAAAC
>VUYV01000170.1:1931765-1949481 GCA_008711295.1 Anarhynchus alexandrinus
TTTTTTTTTTTTTTCTTTCTTTAAATCCAAGACTTCTAGTTTTGGATAAAAGGCTTGTCTCATTCTTTGATTTACTAAGAGCCAAATCTCTTCTCTTTTTCTAGACAGGGTTGTTAATAATGACATGTAAGGGAAGCAGGGAGGCTTGTTTGCTTGCTTTGGGCTATTTGCTTGGTTTCTTCCCTGAAGCTTTCGTATGCGTTCACTACCCCAAGGGCACCCTCATGCTGGCACCCGGGAGATGTGTGCGGCAGAAAGGCTGAAGCATGGCTGGCAGCTCTGTGTTCGAGATGCCCTGAGGAGAAGGACTTGGGGTTGCTGGGGGGTGAAAACCTGGCCGTGAGCTGGCATTGTGTGCTGGCAGCTCAGAAAGCCCCTGGCATCCTGGGCTGCATCCCCAGCAGCGTGGCCAGCAGGGTGAGGGAGGGGATTCTGCCCCTCTGCTGTGCTCTGGGGAGACCCCCCTGCAGTGCTGCTTCCAGCTCGGGGGGTCCCAACAGCAGAAGGACACGGAGCTGTTGGAGCGGGGCCAGAGGAGGCCCCAGAGATGCTGCGAGGGCTGGAGCCCCTCTGCGGGGAGGACAGGCTGAGAGAGTTGGGGGTGTTCAGCCTGGAGAAGAGAAGGCTTCGGGGAGACCTTAGAGCCCCTTCCAGTGCCTAAAGGGGCTCTGGGAGAGCTGGGGAGGGACTCTTGATCAGGGAGGGGAGCGATGGGGACGAGGGGGAACAGTTTTACACTGAAAGAGGGGAGATTGAGATGAGATATTGGGAAGAAGCTCTTGACTGCCCCGGTGGTGATCCACTGTCCCAGGTTGCCCTGAGAAGCTGTGGCTGCCCCATCCCTGGAGGTGTTCAAGGCCAGGTTGGACGGGGCTTGGAGCAACCTGGGCTGGTGGGAGGTGTCCCTGCCTAGGGCAAGGGATTTTGGACTTGATGGCCTTTAAGGTCTCTTCCAACCCAAACTATTCTATGATTCTATGTTCCAGCCCATGGTCCTTGTAGCTCCTTGGCTGTTTAAGCTGAATAGTGTCACTGTTGGGACCCACTGAAGCCTTAACCCAGATTCAGCCTTGGCGAGATGGATGCCCCTCTGGCAGCACATCCCTCAGTTCCCTCTGCTGCTGCTGCTGAACCATGTTGGCAGTGGGAGCTGGCTGCGGCGTGGGACGTGACGGGCAGATGAAAAGCACCACGCCAGGGAGCAGGGGCGTTCTGTGGGCACGTCGTGCCAGGTGGGCTGGCGGGGCTTTGCCATCTCCCTGTCCATGGAGGCTGAGCCCAGCTCCCCTGGCATCACCCCTCGGGGGGGTTCTGGCCGCTGCTGGGGCTGCACCGGCAGCTGCCCAGCCTTGGGCAGGGGGGTTTGCTTGGTGTCACGGCCTGCTTGGTGCTTGGCATTTGAATAATGAATCCAGGCTAGTGGTGCATTAGATGTGTGTGTGTGTGTGAGGGCTCTCCCAAGGGAAACGGTGCGTACTGTTGAAAAACAGGATGACAAAGCACTAGAAAATACATAAGAGGTAGTTCTGTGGCGGAGAGTGCTGGGCTTTTACTGAAGACAGCACATGAATAGTCTGAAGGGGGAAATAAAAGAAATTGGGAGTCAAATGGCCTTCTTAGTGTGTTCCATATTTGATGAAGAATTGGATTCTCCTCCAGGTCCAACTTGCCATGCTATATTTGCAATAAACTATTGGTTCTAGTCCCAGTTGTGAGGAAAATAATGGCTTTTGTTGCCAAGCGTATTTTCTCACTTGTCACCAATCAGTGGGGTGACACATATGTTAGAGGAACGGCTGTCCAAGGCTGCCCACATGGAAGCTCAGCCGACGACAGTGTTCTCCCAGGCAGATAATTCAGCATTGCCAGAGCAGCCGCCCTTGGCCCAGCCAGGGGCCGCACCGAGCCCCACGGAGGCTGGGGCTGCGGGTCTCGGTCCTGTTCTCCCGGCTGTGCCCGGCCCGTGGGAGCGCGTGGTACCGCCGGCTGAGGAGGAGGAGGTCTCTGAAAGCTTTCATCCCAGCCCGTTGCTAGAGAAACCCCCGCTTTTGTCTGTCCCTGTCTGAGCAGCCCGAGCCTGGCCCTGGCCTGGCGGACCCTTTGGCGGCTGGCTGGGGAGGGGGCGGTGTGCCGAAACTGCCATCTCCCTGAGGAGGAGGATGCTCACTTGCGGGGGGCCTGGCCGCTGGCCATGGCTGGTGGGGCTGGGCAGGCTCCCCACCGGATGGCTCTGCTGGCTGGAGCATCGCTGGTCCCTGTGGCTTCGGGCCCTCCCGCGCATCGGTGCACGCTTGGCTCTTGTCACTTCTTGCGTTTCAATTCAGGCTACGCACCTTCATGAGTTTTAACTATCCAGGGCTTTCCACTGCCTTTTTTTCACCTGTTCTTGCCCATGTAGAACTGGATTTACTTAACAAGCCCATCCTAAATTTGTCGTGTGTTCACCCTTGGGTGAACTTTGCAAAAGGGCTGGTCCTGCCTCCCGGACACTGTCTCGCCTCTCCTGGCAATGGGCTCTGCTGGGACCAGCTGCGTTCCTGTTACTGTGGTGAGCGTGTGGGTTGTTGTACAACCGTGGTGCCGGGCTGCGGGTGTCACGTTGAAGGTACAGCAGCAAAAAGTGATGCTGTTCATCTTGTGTGGCACTTTGACCTATGATGGGACAAGCAAAAGTAAACATAGCTGTGAGCCATCATACCTGCTGCTGCTTAGCTGGCGGTTGGTTCGCTCAAGCTTATTTTGATTTTTTTTTTTTAAGATGTTTTACTGTTTATGAAGAAAGTAATTTCTAGAGTAGCAGTACACCCCTAACCAGCACTGTACTTTTGCTGGTGTTGGTTTCCACTGTGGTTGATGCCAGTTAAGGAGCTTGGCCCTTACCAGCATTTGAGGGAAGAAGTATTGGAGCCAGGGGTTACTGGAAGAGGGGGAGACTTGCAAAATAACTGCTGGAGAACAAGATTGTCTCACTTACTCCATATACTGCCAAAGGATGAAATCCTAGATCCACTGAAGCTGGTGGGAGCTTTGCCACAGTCTCAGCTGGGGCTGGGATTTCGACATGGTGCTTGTAAATGCCTGAAATTCAGAGATTCTTCTGCCCAGGAGAATACGTGAGCTGTATGAGGACACAAGGAATAAGTGAATAATAATAATAATAATAAGGAATACCACTGGTAAAAGTTGCGTTGATCTAGTGGCATTCATCTAGAGTTTAGTTGTTACATTTAAAAATGAGACCGTATGGAAAATATCCTTTGGTAAGCTGAGGGTGGGACCGGTTGAAGTAGCGGTGTGTTAATAATGAGCTGAAGCTGAGCGTGCTGTCTTCGTCTTGACCTCTCCACATAAGCATGTTGCTTCTAATATGAGTGCTCAAATTGGCCACGGTTTGTCCCAAATAATTTTGTTCTTTGTAAAGCACTGCATCATCTGTGTTGTCAGAGGTATGCTATTTGGATGCGTGTAATCGTTCTCGGGCTCTGTGCACGGCTGCCAGCATTGTCCTCACTGGAGAATGGATGAGGTGAACAGCCTAAGAGAGGAAAAAATGAGTTTTACTCCGATCTACTGGCCAAGATGTCAACATCAACCCAAACGACAGTGTTCTGAAGTCTTGAAAAAGTTTGGGGAAGTGCTCTCACTTTGCTCTGTCACTGGCACACCGTGAGTGTCAGTTTCCAACCCAAATGTAGAGCTCCCTCAGGGAGTTGGTCCTGCCATGGTGGTGATCACACGGGCTCCAGCATTTTTGAAGGTCTGTCTTTCCAGAAGCTCAACAGAAGTGCCCCTGAGACTCATCTCGTCTGGGGACCCTGCGTGAGCCGCTGTTGGTGACATGGTGTGTGCTGCAAACTGGGGTGCTTGTCGCTCTGCCGCAGCCCGTTGCGCAGTGGGGGACGGGGCTCAGCCACAGCTGGCGGGGCGGTGGGCACACAGGACTGGGCACAGCATCACCGCCTCCCGCTGGCGCAGAGAGCTGCGGGTGTCCAGGGCTGGCGATGACTGGACCGTTTTGGAGATTAAGAAAACAATAAAAAAATACCTTTCCCTGGAGATCTTTCTGACACTTTGTACAACAGACTGCTGACATAGAGCGCTGCCTTCAGCGCCGACACCGCGGAGGCTGATGTCTGATAGAAAATGCCACCTGAGTGGATGTAAAACGTATCAGGGGAGGAACAGTGCCTGACATTACAAAACCCATATGGAAAGGATTGCTTCCTCCATGTAGCTTGTGGCAGTTTGCTGCAGAAGAATACTCTTTGCTGCAGAAACACACACAGATTTTGAGCCAGGCTCAGCCTTGTAGTTGGGTTGTAGCAACCATAATGTCAAAATGTGCCACCCCTGGGCCCCCTGCCCAGCCATGGGCTCGTAGGGCTGTTGGGACCAGTTGCCCAGTCATCCCACCTAGCCGTTGTCCATAAGCAGCACCGTGTCAAGTTTTTGGGTGTTTTTTTTTTAATTTTTTTTCTTTTATTTAATGTTGCTGTTCACTTACAAACCTACCAAAGGTTGAATGTAAAACATTTTTCTCATCTCTGCTGTCTCTAACACTTGAGTACCACTTGGCTGTGGGCGGTGGGAGGCAGTTTGCAGCGGGTTTATCCCTGCTTAAGCACTTTGGCCCGTGCACAGGCTGTGGTGGGGCTGGCCATGGTGATCACGCTTGCTTTCCTTCTGCGTCTGCTCTGTCGCACTTGGAAGCCTTTCTCCGCCTTGTGGAGGGATGCGAGCATTCTTGGGGGTCTTTGATTGACGAGGGGCTTCTGCGGTATTTGGGATCTCAGTAGCCCGGGTTGGTGGTGGGGCCCATTGCTGGGGCTCTGCAGGGCCACACTCCCCCGCGTTGGGCCACGTTAAACCTGGTACAGGCGTCTGTGGTGGTTGTCATCCAGCCTGCGGCCCCAGGGAGGCTGCCGGCCCCGGGGCTGCAGCACATCTCCTCGGGAAATCTGATTGCTGCTGACATCTCACGTGGTTATGTGCGTGGCCTAAGAATAACGAGCAGTCATCGGCTGTGATATGGGCTAATTGATTTGAAAATATTTACAAAAGCCAAATCCCCAGATCTTCTGATTACAGATGTTCCCTCTCCCGGATGGATTAGCAGTCCTGCAGCCCGTCTTCAGCATTGTTGCTCTCTTTGGTTTGCCAAGGAATTTTGTTTTCTCCAACATCCCTGCTGCTGTGTTTCAGAAGAGCTGAGGAAATCATATTTCTTGCATTTTCTACCTCTGATTCTGCATTTTAAATAACAGGACTGCTCACACTGGAAACTCCTTTCTTACGAACAGAACCAAACAAACTGGGAGGATAAAAGCAGCAAATCTTGAAAGCCAGCTGTCCAGCAGAGTCCAAGGGGACTCAAGGAGCTTTTTAGCACCCTTGTTTGCAGAATGGCTCACTCTGTTGTTCTCCTTTGGCACTGTTTGTGATTTCATATATTGTGAATTAAATCATGGGAGCATTTTGGACCAACTACTGTGGAAATGTGACCAAGTACAGAATTTTATTTAATGTTTTGCTTTCTGCTTTTTGGCAAATGCTTTCAGCTCTTCCTAAAGCAGTTTAGAAGGTTTTTGTTTATTGATTTCTACTAAAAGTTCCTATAAATTCCAAGTTCAGAAACACAAATTGTGAGGTGGCCGTTTTTCTCGTGTGGACCTGTGGCATTTATGTTCACATCCTGATGGCGCTAGGCAGAAGCTGGAGTTGGAGAGTTTTCCTGGTGAGGTTTGCTCTTCATGGCAAGGCACTTATTTTTAATCTACCAAGGAAGGCTCTGACCATGTGATATTACAAAAACATATGTACTAGTTGAACCAAAAAGGGTCTGAGCCCAGTTTGGGTCATTTCTTCGAGAAACCTTTAGCTTTCACAGAATAACTTGTCAGTGATGCTCTCAGAGGCATCCCATTTCCTTTTAGTTTGCCGAATTATTTTTATTCAGTGTATGTAAATAAGGACCTGTCAAACTTATGTGAATTCCAGGAGTTACCAGCCTGCCACCGTACATGTTTCCCCTGTACATGCTCCTCCAGTTGTGAGCAGAAGCAGTTCTATTGCTGCAACTTCTTAGTAACCGTTACGAGGAAGCATGACAGTGGAGAGGTCAGGCTGACCACAGATAGCGTTTCATTAGATCGTAACGGCTCATTCCAATGCTTTGGGGAAGAGGAGTCCAAACCTGGGCCTGGGCCTGGGTTGCAAGTCTTGCAAGCCTTGCAAGTCTAAACCTGGGCCTGGGTTGTCCTTTCCAGCTGCCCTGTACTTCTCTCTAATGGCTGGAGTAACCCGCTCTTCACTAGGTGCCTTTTGGAGATGCTGCACTGGTCCACCAGCCTCTAACGGCTGACTCGCACATCAGCCCGGGTAACACGCTCAGCTGGGGCTTTCTCCTTTCCAGTTATTTGAGGAACAGAGCCGCTCTTTGGCCAGGTCACAGCGGCGCAGAGGTGGGGGCTGTGCCCGGCTCCCCCAGGACAGTGGGCAGACATGGGATTGCCCCTGGCCCTGGCGGTGCTTGCTCCTGCTGTAGGGCCTGTTGGGCCCCCCGGGTGGTGGGTGCTCCGTGTCAATCCGTGGTGGGCAGTGGCTGTGGCCAGCACCAGGCTGGCTGTCCCTCGAGCGCCCGGCCAGCTGGGTGCAGTGGCTGTGTGGACAGCCCTGTCCGAAACCTTTGGCTGACAGCGTGCCCGCTGCCGGAGAGCAGGAGTGGAGGGGATAATCCTGGAGTGATAGCGGGTGCCCATCAGGTTTTTAACAATCTAGCTTGCTCTTTGTAGACTTTACTGGAGCCCAAGAAAACGTGAACTTTTCTGTTCCCAATTGCCTGTGCGTTGGGCTTGTCTCGCTCCAGTTGTTTCTAAAAGCCAGCTCTCCACGAGGCCCGTCAGTCGAGTGCCTGGAGATGACTCCCCTCCCTCCAATTACAGAAACACAATTAGTGATCTCTTCCTGTGAGTGTCCTCCCCTTTCTAGCTCTGTCTTCCAGAGTTTAAGGTTTTGGGCTCAGGCACTGAAGGGATATTTGTCTAACGTGGAAAACATAATTGGCACTCGGTTGAAGGTTATAATTAAAGGCCTGTTAATCCCTCCGTGACGGACAGGACTGATGCAGCTCGTGCTGATGCTGCTGGCCAGAAAATTGCTTGCAAACAGTGCTGGTAAGGACGCTGCGGGTTTTGGTCTGGATTGTTGGCTGCGCCCATCAAGGCGTCACCCCGCACATTACTGGAGCCTGGTTGGGTTTGGGTTTGCCAGGGACCCGCTCTCTCTGTCCCTGGTGTGTGAGCAGGCTGGGTTTGAGGGAGGGATCAAACGGCAAATGGTGGCTGCTCCGTCCCTGGGGCTGGTCTCCAGGAGAAAATGGATGTTCTCCGACTGCTCCTGCCTGTTCCCTAGGCAGCAGGCACGAAGGGCGGAAAAAGGCTTTTCTGCCAGCCTGTATTCTTTCATGATCATCTGAAAAGGCTCCTTAAACTGAGTTCATTTTAATTGAAAGGAGGGTGCCTCTTAAATGCAGTAACGATGGAAGCAGGGAGTGACAATGCAGGCGCTGTCGGGGGCTGTGTTTGCGAGCGGCTGACTCACGGAGACCTCCCGAGCACTAAAGAATGTCGTTTTCTCTGTTATTGCTTCTGTCTTTGCATTAATGATGCCAGCAGCCCTTAATTTTGTTTTGTGCCGCAAACCTTTTCCATTTAACATGCAGCAACAGCTCCTGGGGTCAGTGGCCACCTCCATTTGTTTGTGCGCCTGCTCGTAGCTGAGTGGCTCCGAGGTCACGGCTGGTGGGTCTCCGTGTCCAGAGAGACTGCCCTTTGCCTCCGCACGCTCAGATAGTACTGGCCTGGCTGAACTTCTGCAAGGAAACTTGAAAGCATCAAAGCAACGCGTTACGGGAGCGGGGAAAACAAAGACATTCTGTTGACGAAGGTCAAATGGTGCCTTGCTGGTGCCTGGATGCCCAAGAGCATCCTCACCCGCCGGTGGGACTGATGTGCTACTGTTGAGTCCTCCTTGGTACCAGGGCACTGGGGTGAGCCAGCGCACGCGGGAGGATGGGGAAGAGGGAGCTGGGCCGGCGAGTGTGGAGGAGGTGGTGACCCTCACCGGGCTGGCGGCGCGTCCCATGGGCACAACCTGCAAATGCCCCTTACTCCAAGCAGGGGGAGATAAAAGCCACGGGAGCCTCAGCGAGTCTCTGTGTGTGTTGGTGGTATCTGAACTGCCTCAAATGGCCCCTGTAAGAGTCAAGGAGAAATCTTTGTGCCAGACACAAAGATCAGATGAGCAGCAGTAGCTCAGATCTGGGAAGAAAAAAAAAAGAAGAGGTGGGAAATTGAAAAGATTGAAGAAGCATTATTGATATTCCTTGTATTTCTCTGCATTGTCAGGGTTGTTAAAAGCTCTTCTGGAGACCACCCCGGGTTGTAATCCACTATGAAAAGAGAACTAGAGATCAAATCTGTGGTGGTGTGTTGGTTTTTCTGTGGGGTTTTTTGTGTGGTTTTTTTTTTTTTAATATGGAAATCTAGATCAAACTTGCTCAGGGAAGCAGAGGGCTGTAAAGCAGGTCCTGTGTTGGCACCAGCAGGAGTGGGAACGTAAAATCCATATGGGATGTAATGAAATTTCCACTGACCTTGTGTGGGAAGGAAACTCTTGTTGGCAGGGGAATGTGCAGCTTTTAAAAATGTTTTGTTATGAAACTGGTACCTTTGTATCCTGCAGAAATGTAGCAGTGGGTTTTTAGGAGGCTTAATTCAAAGGCGGTTACGCTTTGCCACCCTCAGCCCCGGTGAATGCCGTCATTACCACAGAAGTTGTATAACGGGGAAAGCGCTTGCCTTCAAAAGGGGGTACACTGTATCGTAGCGGGCATGCCGTGCCCCGGGAAGCCCCTCTGGCAAGCTCGGTGGGTGACAGCACCCGCCTGCCATCTTGCCTCCTGGCTGTGCTCGGGAGGAGCGTGAGGGAGCTGTGGGAAGCCATGACTGCGTAGGTGGTTGTCCCTTGTCGATGCCGTGAGGCATCGCAGCTCTTGCACAGCGCAGAGCCCCTGAAGAGCACAGTCTTCCTGATGGAGTCAGAGCCGCAATGCTGCGCGCGCGTCATCTTTCTGTAAAGCCTGGGCTGTTCTTCAGCAAATGCTGGAGTGCTGCTGCCAAGGACTGGGGCAGCTTTCAGCTGTGATGGCCGAGTGCTGCTTTCTGGGAGCCCACTCATCTTCTCCAGGAATCCTTGTGCATCTCTGTAGCAAAACCAGGGTAAATATTGCTGGGTGGCATTAAAGCATCCTTCCCCCCTCCCCCCCGCTGAAGGTGCCATTGCAACAGGAGCAAATCTATTTTCTGTGTTTGGGTGCACATGTGAAGAAGAGGGGGTGGAGAAGCAGCGTTGTGCGTGAGGGGTGTGGCTGTGCTCTGGCATGGTGCTGGGTACCATAGGAACAGGATGCTTCTGCGTGAACAGGAAGCACTGAGTTGAAACCACAGAAGATTTATGGACCATTTCAAGCTCTTTAAATTTGTAAGGATCCCATATAGAAGAGGTTAAAATTGCCATTTTAAGAATCTGATATTTTTGAACGTTTCTTTGTAGAGCAACTATCACACGAGACTGAGCCCCTCGCAGCCTGACAGGTGAACTTGGAGAGCTGCAGGAACAAGGACACCTGCAGCAATCTCATTACTGGGAATTTAACGATGGCAGTAATGGGACTGGAGGCTGCAGGCTGCGTGAAGGTCACCTAAAAAGCAAAAGCTCCATGGAAATAACGAATGCTGAAAACTCCAAAGTTAATCAGTCACCTTATGTGGGATCATAGAATCATATCATAGAATCACAGAATGGTTTAGGTTGGAAGGGACCTTAAAGCTCATCCAGTGCCAGCCCCTGCCCTGGGCAGGGACACCTCCCACCAGCCCAGGTTGCTCCAAGCCCTGTCCAACCTAACCTTGAACACCTCCAGGGATGGGGCAGCCTTTGAGCCAAAGATGAGGTTGATGTAGCAGGTACCCCGGCAGCACCAGGGGACGTGGGTGAGAGGAGTGTGCATCCACAGTGCCAGCTCCCTTCAGGATGTTGTCAGCCGTTCTCTCGGTATTCAAATGATCATTTGTCAAGAAATAGTATGTTAGTTTATATGCAAAGAATACAGGATTTCAGGTAGTACTAGAAAAATTGAAGTATCATTTTCTAGTTTCAAAAAGGCAGTTGAGAAGCTCTGAGTGTTGGTCTCTGTGTGCTCAGGCAGTTGTTTATTTTGACAAAGAACAAGCTTTTAATGTGAGACCAGTGAATGAAATTCTTCAGCTCTCACTTGGAAAAAAAATCTGTTGGCTTTAGCGAGCCTTGAGTTAAACCTGAGGCTCGCGAGGGAGCCTGCTTTAGCAGGGCCTGTGCAATTTGCTCTGAGACAAGGAAAGACAGCTCTTCTGGCTGGTGTTTGTTGCTGACGTTGCATTTTCTTCTTCTCCTGTCTTGTGTGCATGCAGAGATCCGAACTCAGCTGGTCGAGCAGTTCAAATGTCTGGAGCAGCAGTCGGAGTCACGCCTGCAGCTGCTGCAGGACCTGCAGGAGTTCTTCCGCAGGAAGGCTGAGATCGAGCTGGAGTACTCCCGGAGCCTGGAGAAACTGGCTGAACGCTTCTCCTCCAAGATACGCAGCTCCAGAGAGCACCAGTTCAAGTAAGCAGGCGTTTCCAGGGGGAAAATGGTGCAAAATGTTGGGCCAGAGACTGCCTCGAACACTAGATGTTTGTTTGTTTCTAGCTGCAAAGTCCAAAAGTGGCGTAAACTAAATAGCATCAGGGGTGACATTGTGCAGAGTTCACAAAAAGAACCAGAAATGTCTTTTTTCCAAGACTTTCCACCACAACATTACTGACCTGTGCTGCCCAAATTAGACTTGCTATGCGCTTCTTTGAGCAGTACTATAAAAAATATGAATTGGGGACTAGGAAGGAGTCAAGCCCCTTGATTTTTATTGAGGCTGAATTCAGTCACTGATTTGATTGTGCAAATAATGGTAGGCCCATTTTATAAACCTGCTCTCTGTACGTAGCCCAGTCCTTAGATGTCAGAGTGCTTCACATTGCACATGAACCCGCTTACAGGCTCAGGCTTGGAAGCAGTTTCTGGAAATCTAATTTATTGCAGTTTTATAAAATGAAGTATGTGTGTTTTCTGTGTAGACACCCGCACAGTGTTGAAGCTAGGCAAATCCATAGTGGAAATATTTTGAAACAAAGCTTTGAAATAGGAAGTATAAACTGGATGCTGGAATTGTGTGAAACTTAAACTGATGATGAAAATTGTAAAATCCGTGAATGCGTGAATATGCGCAAGTTTTCAAAAGCAGCAGCTTTTCAGTTTAACCACGCTTTCCAGCTTGGCTAAAACAAAAAAGATCTGGGAAAAAAAAGAAACAAACTCGAGGCAGAATTGAAGTCTGGAGGTGACTGTGTTTTGTGGTGGGATTATGTGGCTTGTGCCGTTGTGCTGGCTGGTTGGTGGCTATGACTTCAAGGCTCCAGCATCCCGTCGCTGTTGGAGGAGCTGGTCCCGCTCTGCGGGCGCATGGGAGTGTGCTGGGGTGGAGGTGTCAACCTGGGCTCCGTGGGGCGATGCTCGGTGCCCCCACCTGGGTGTCGGTAGCTGCCAGGCTTTTCCTCCGTGCTGCTCGTTGTGTTCCTGGCCACGACTGGCTCTCCCCGGCAGTTTCTCAGGGCGCAGGGTCTTGCTGGGCAGTGCAAGCGGTGCCACCAAGCTGTGACTGGCAGGGTCTGTGCCTTGGGGGCCGCCAGCAGTGCCTGCAGCACAGAGGCAGATGCTCGTCCTGGCTACTTCCGATGCAGCATGCCAGCTGAAGTTCCCTACCTTTGCCTCCTGTGGCTGTAGCATTTGTCTCTGTCTCTTCTTCTGACAGCGGTGTCCATGAAATAGTCTCTCAACTATTGATAGCACGAGGGGGAATGGCTTCAAAGTGGAAGAATGTAGATTTAGATGAGGTATTAGGAAGAAATTCTTAACTGTGAGGGTGGTGAACCCCTGGCGCAGGTTGCCCCGAGAAGCTGTGGCTGCCCCATCCCTGGAGGTGTTCAAGGCCAGGTTGGACGGGGCTTGGAGCAACCTGGTCTGGTGGGAGGTGTCCCTGCCCAGGGCAGGGGGTGGCACTGGATGAGCTTTAAAGGTCCCTTTCAACCCAAACCGTTCTATGATTCTAGGAACTGCCCTTCACTCAAGATGAAACTAGTATCATTCAGTTCAATGGCCAAAGACTATAGCCACTGTTTAGCTCCTTTCCCAGAAAACCAAGGGATTTGCCTGTCTGATGCACTTATCCTTGCGAGTCCCTGGCTCTTTACAGTCTCTTTCTTTCCCTAACCCCTTGTGATTTTTGTTTTCGTTTTTCATCTGGAAGAGCAGTGATTTCTGCTGTTACATTACTAAATCTTATTTATTCCATATTACTAAATCCCATTTAATCTGTTTACTCGGTCTCTCTAGTGAGTAAGGCTTTACTGTTGTCTTAGCAAAAGTCTGCTGAAAATGTTCTTTTTGCATCTGGCTGTTGCTTGTCAGTTGTGCGGTGCTGGGCTGGTGCTGCTGTATCATGCACTGGGGATAACTCTCCTGGAGAAGGAATTGGCCAGCATGGGCTTGGGAGGTTCAGGGATGCTGGAGCCCACGAAGGCTTGCTGCGTGCGTGTGCTGCTCCCATCAGCTGAGAGCAGTATCGTGGCTCTCCCATTGCTTAGTGTGCTTACAATATTGGAAGGATGCTCTGTGTTATGCGGTATCTACAGGTGATGATGATTCTCCACCTCTATAAAATGCCCAGGCACAAGTGCCCGGTGGTTTGTGATGGTATTGATAGTGCTAATAGGGTCAGCTTGATTTTAGTGTTCACTTCTGCTGTGTCCTCACTGTCTCACTGTGTTGAGAAACACTTAATATATTTTTCTTCCAGACTGCCCTTTAGTATGTTCATCTGCACTGTTTCCCCAGATTGCTCATGAATGTCGTTATTCTGATGAGGCTTTTGACACTCTTTAGAGATATGGTATCTTCAGCTCTTCCTTTGTTCCTGTGTCGCCGTGTGCAGCAGGCTGTGCCCAGCGGTGCTGCTGCTGGGCTGGTCACGGTGATTCCGGGTTGACAGACTCATTCATGCTTTTATATGGGGTTCTTCTGTCTGGACGTGCATGCAAAGGTTTTCTGGAGTCACCATGCCTTCCTCTCCATGGGTTCAGTGGTGAGGTGGGCTGCGCCAGCCCTGGTGCTGTGGCTGAGAACATCTTGGAGGAGGAGGAGTAGGTGTGTGAAGGTTTCAGCTGCACAGCGTGGCTGTAGCAAGCCTGGGCTAGCTTTCTGGTTTCAGGACTTCTTGGGAAGGCCAGTCTTGTTGGAGCACGGGGGTCTGAGGTCCATCTCCATCCCGGCCGCGTTGCCAGCACTGTTGGTGTGTGCAGGCTGGCAAACCCGGGTGCGCAGCAGACCTGGCTGCCGTGTGGGCAAAGCAGCAGGTGCTCCCAGGGACAGCTTGCGGGTGTCTTTAGGTGCTGGGGAGGGAGAAGCCGCTGGGGCTTGAACGTGTCCATCAGGCATGGCTGTTGCCACACAGGGAGACCTGCCCAGGCAGGATGATGGCAGGGGAGGTCTCCGCCAAAAGGGGGTGATTCTCTGGAGCCAACACATCTCGTAGGAAAGGGTTGGTTTGACCAGAGAAAACGGTGTCGGTGAAACGTTTGGAACAAATCACCTGGCTGCCTCATTTAGAGGATCTATCTCAAAGTGTCTCAGTTGGACAATGTGAAATGTTTTGTTTCAGTTGTATCATTTCTGGAAACTTTTCACTTTTGAATAATTTGCTTTAGTACTAAAAGCAGTACACGGAGAGCAGTGCAGGTTTCTTTCAGTGTTGAGATGGAACATGTCAAAATTAGTTAAGCTCTAATCAAGTGTGAAATGTTCCCTGAAATTTCCCTCAAAAGAGAGTTTTTCTGACCACCCCTGCCTTTCAGGTGAGTCAGGGTCTCGTGGTGCCCCTGAGGAGGGTCTTGCCAGTGGGGCTGGGTGGGGACAAGCTGGCTTGGAGGATGCTGCCTGGCTCCTGGGGACTCTCCACGTCAGCCGCCCCGATGCCTGCTGCCGCTTATGGCAGTGTCTTTGTTGTCTGCAGCACGAGTTGGGTTAAGACCATCGTAAATATTCAGCATACATGAATGTATTCATGTTGTGCACAGACACTTCGTGTTAACATTGGATGCAAAACATTTTCTCCAGCACTGTTTAGTGGACTAAATGTGGTACAACAGATTGCGTGGCAAATGGGCTCTTTCTGAAATGAAAGTGACAGCCGTATTCATAGTGCAAAGTGGGAAAAAGAAGCAAAACTCTCTCTCCCTTGCAAAGCATTGAAGGGATTGCCAAGAATGTCTCTTATGTACCATCTTCCAGAGCACCTGGCTTGGCAAGGGTCTGATTTGGTACATGTACTTGTGTCCTGGTAGACGTCCCTGAGGCGAAGCACTTGAATGGCTGAAAGAAACTCCAAAAGAGGTTTGTGGAAACTGGAGCAGGGCCATAGATGGTTCCCAGCCTGGCTGGGACCAGCTCTTGTGTTGTCGCCATCCGACTCGCGTGTTTTCAGGTCCTTCAGAGCTGTTGCCCAGAGTATCTGCACTGTATTACTGTCATATTGCTAATTAACCTTTTGCAGACCACACCTTTATAAAGTGTGAGTACAGGGCAGTGGTCCAGAAAGCACAGTGGGTGCCCTGAGAAGTTGAGGTAGGGCAAAAAAATTAGGCTGTGTATGGCAGATTGCGTGCAAAGATCCATATATATGTATGTGTGTGTGTGTGTATGTGTTGTGAAGCACAGGGCTGTGCCCAGGGTCAGCGTCGGAGCATCCATCTCCCCTGCATGGAAAGCCTCTGTCCTGGCACCGGCAGCCGTGGGAGGCTGGTAAATAAGGACAAAGCTGCAGGAGAGAGCAGCTTGGGGCAAAGAATGTGAATTCCTTGGCTCGATTGAAAACCTTGTGTATAATGTTTAGACTGGGAGCTTCTGTGTTGGCAGAGATATGTAAGTGCCTTTCCTGCACCAAAGAGGAGGTGCCGCTGTGGGCAGCTGGCTGTGTGTCTTGGCGTGGGGTGTCTGCCGGGTCACACCACCATCCCGGTTGGGCCAGCACCAAACCGGCACTGATGACCCCATGGTGTCTGCCGAAAGGACGTGGCTCTGAGCCGGTGGAGGGTCCGTGGTGCACTGGTCGCCTCCGTTGCAGAGCTGTGCTGCTGCCCCAGGTGACTGCGGCCCTGGGGAGGGGGAGGCGAGGGGTGGCAGCAGCAGGAGATGCTGCTGCCGGGTGTCCTCCCAGCAGGTCGGTGGGGACGGCGCTGTCGGAGCGGTCTGGGTGGAGGAGGCTGGCTGTGGTGCTGGTGGCCGTGTGCTGGAGAGGCGGGCTGGCTCCCCTGGAGCTGTGCTGAGGGGCCGTGGGGTGCATGGCTGGGTGCCTCTGGGGAGGGGAGGCAGCCAAGAGGAGCTCACACACTTTTCTCTGGGGGTGTGACGGATTGCAGTGAGGTATGTGGTGGAGGAAGGCAGCGTTAATATGCTGTCAGCATTCATTTGAAAATTACATGCCTTTTTGACTTGTTCACTTGACCTTTTTGATTTTTTTTTTTCCAATTCCCTAGGAAAGATCAGCACCTGCTTTCCCCTGTGAACTGCTGGTACCTGGTTCTGACACAGACCCGGCGAGAGAGCAGAGATCACGCCACCCTGAATGACATCTTCATGAACAATGTCATTGTCCGGCTGTCACAGATCAGTGAGGATGTCATCAGGCTCTTTAAAAAGGTAACCAAAGCAGCGATGGAGGGTTCTGTTCAGTAAGGATCCATCCTTGCGTTTTAGTCTGAAAAAGGAGCTTATTCTGGACTTCTACACAACTGTGCCCTCCAAAAGTCTAAAGACTTAAAAAAAAGCCGACATTGTTAAAAAGCAGAGACAGGTAACAAGACTTTCTAAGAAGTACACGTCACATCTTAATGAGGAATCTGGAGAGGAGTTGGAACTCTGGACAGTGAAAATGTAAAACTATAGTGGCAGGCCAAATAAAATTCTCGGAGACAACTTGCTAAAGACACAAAGCTAACAAAAACTTCTCCAAAACCATGAGGAAGAAACCTGCCGCAGGGTGTGGAGGGGGACAGATGGGTGAGGTGCAAAAATGCTGTGAGGTAACAGCCAAAGGCCAACGAGCTTCTTCAGCTTGGTACTTGTTCTGGAAAAGCTCAGACGAGAGATTTGCTGGGGGGTGGTGGTGTTACCAACCTGAGGAACCATACCCAGCTGAATCTCATTAGATGTTGCAGATACTATCACTTGTAATTCTTTCCAGATAATATTTATCCAAGAATTTTAAAGAAACTGAGATATAAAACTGTCAAGTGACTAGCAGTGAGGTGTGACCTAATGCTTAAACTGGTGTCAGTGCCAGACAAATGAATGTGGAAAACACAATGACTTTTTTGAAGGCTCCTGGAGGGCTTCAGAGAACAGATCAGCAATCTGAGTTTGAAACCAGACTTGTTGGGTGAAGCTTTAGTAAAGAGCAGAATGATGGGCATGTAGGCAGATACAAGAGAGGAGTCAGCGTGTCTTTCCTAAGAGAAGAGTCATGCCTCAGAATTCTAGTAGAGGTATTTCCAGGAGCCAGTAATCATGTGAGTAACTTAGCACGGTACCTTCAGTGTCTTACAGGCTTTGGAAAAGCGCTCTCGCTGAAATTCTTAATGAAAAGAAGCTGTTGAAGAACAAGAAGTGGTTGTTTTCTGGGTTAATGACTTGTTGAAAGACAGGGAACAAAGGGAAGGAGAATTTCAGTGGAGTTCCTAATAAATTATTTGGAGAAAAGGATGAATAGTAAAATGACAAAGTCTGCTGATGATACAGAATTATTAATGATAACCAAATTAAAAAAGAGCATCAAAGACTTGCAGGAATCCTGCAGTCAGGTGGACCAGGACTCTTCAGTTGACGATGAGGGGGGAGTGCGTAATGTGGTAAGAGCATGAAGAGTCACAGTGGTTTGTAGGAAGCGAGTAGGACTGAGGACCTCGTCGTGCCTGCTAGTGTAATCATGGGCGGTCAGCGGGCACTGGGCAGAAGGAGCCCCGAAGAGCTTCGAGCTGGGGAATCGCGGCCCTGCAGCTAGAACATTGTGAACGTGGTCGGTGGCATTGCTGACCCTCTTCCTCCACTTCTCTTCTGGGCATTTGCTAACGGCTGCCCTCAGGGATCTCAGGCACCAGGCCTGCTGGGAGCAGATGGGGGCTGGCTCGCTGCAAAAGGGAGAAGGGTTTTCGCCCAAAAATTATCAGGGCTTATTAGCAGGGCTTTAAACTAGATTCGACGGGGGAAGGGGGTATTATTGGGTTTGCCCAAGACCAGCCAAGGGAGGTCGTACCAAGGAAAGAGGAGCGAGGTACTGGTGAGGGCCTGCAGCCCTTAGCTCCAGTATGCACTGGCTACACTGCAGCAGGATCACAGTCTTGCGTAGATGAGCCAGGAGCTCGAGGACCAACAGGAGCCAATGGGGAGGCACCGTTAGTACACGGCAAAGGAATGCCGCCTGGAGAGCAGCGCAAGGTAAGTACAGCTGCTCCAACCAGGTTAGCCTCAACAAAGA
>VUYV01000170.1:1949698-2066667 GCA_008711295.1 Anarhynchus alexandrinus
GATCTCGTGCCAGGCTACGTGGACCTTCTGCGTGACTGTATGGCTCTTATCTTTTTCCTAATTTTTGTCACTTGTTTTCAACAGGGACAGCTGGAGAAGTGCCGTTAGCGAGCAGTGTGAAGCTGTTGGGATGCCTGCCTCTCCAAACAGGAGAAGGGCTCTCAAATCAGTGGTTATCTTAGCCCAGCTGGATAGTAAATTTAATGTGATATTTTTATGTCCAGTTTCCTCCAGTTTATAGATTTGACCTAGAAATTAAACCACAAGGTCAAGTTTGGATTTGCTGATCTGATACAGGACATCATCCCTTTTCCTGTTCTTCTGGCTTCCAGAAATTGGACGTATTTGGGACATTTTGGTTATTTCAGTTCTAAGTCAGTCTCAAAATCTCACTCCCATTTGCATTTTGCTCTGAACCTGGTTTTGAGATGTATATTAAGACCATCCTAGGTCTGTGAACAGTATATCTCATCTTGAACCATAGGGCAAATCCAGTCAATGTTCAAACAAGGGCATAAATACAGTGTTTGAAGTGTTTTTCTTGTAGTAGGTCAATCCTCAGCCAGGACAAGATGATAAAGTATTTCATCTATTCAGCAGAATTATTTCTTTGTGTTTTGCTTTTCCTCCGTTTCTCCCTCCCTCCTCTTTTTTGACTTTAAATTTCAACTTTGAAGGCACAGCACTTGTGTTCTACAGAAATTGCTGGTCCTTGTTTCTCCCTCCCCCATCTCCTGCCAGGAGAGGTGCAGCAGTGCTGACTCCATCTGCAGCCTGCCAAAGCCAGCACCTGCTTTTAATCCAGAGAGGCTTTACAATAGAGTTGTGGGGATCTGTGATTTCCCTCCCATTTGTCCCTTGAGGTTTAAATCGTAGCAGGACTCGCGTGTCCCTGGAAACAATGCTCAGCTAAATCATGGAAAAGGCTTATTTCATGTCATCATTTGCCCTTCATGTGGACAGGGAGACTGATGCTTTTGGGGATATTTAGGTTATTTATTTTTCTTGAACTATTGCAAACTGTGCCCAAAAGGGGATCTGGGGCTGCGCTTCCCACATGCAGCAGTGTTTGGTGAGAAGCCTTCGGCACATGTGGGAATAAGAGCATCCTGGTAAAAGGCTTTTTGAGACATCCAGTGCAGCCTTGCAGCTGGTACGAGATTGCTCAGAGGAGGCATCTTCCACTATTTTATCCGGTCTGGTTTGGAGTATGATGAGTTAAGTGCTTGCAGGACTCCTCCTGGGGAGACAGTACTGTAGAGGACCGCTGGGCAAATAAACCGGCTCCAGAAGGGTTAAAGGCATCAGTGATTGTGGTTCAGCTGTTCGGTTTTGTTGTAGATTGCTCTTTGATGGTAAATTAGGGTAACATTTTTTTCCAGAGATGTCACTTTTAATTCCTCCCATCTAGAATTTATTAATGGGTTGTGACATGCTGTGGGTACACGGAGGAACTGGAAGGTTTTGTGTTTTGTGCTTTCATTATGTAAATGTAAACAATCTCAGCAAAGAAGCAGAGACGTAATATCTGGGGTACAAGGATGCGCATAATTGAGGAGCAGTTGACCCGAGCGGCGGTAATCTGCCGAGAAGGATGCTGGGCGCTGAGCTGCTGCTCCCCTCGGCTGCCCTGACGGTGCTCGGCAGCAGCGGGGGCCGTTCATCAGTAAACTGGGGCGCTGCGTGTTGTTCGTCTCCACCGAAGTGTCCTGCCCTCCCGCTGACCGGCAGCGTACGGTGCCTGGCGTCGGGCCCTGCAACGCGCTGGCGTGCCTCTCACGGTGGCCGGCCAGAGCGCCTATTGGCTTACCCGCACCCGCGGTGCTGGTGGGGACGGAGTTTGTAGAGTTTGGGCTGGAGACATTTAACTGAGCCAACGGCAGGTCTGAGCTGGCCGCAGCTGAGGTCAGTGGCGGCTTGCACTGGCCTCAGCAGCAGGGCTTATAGGAGGAGTAAGTTGATTATTGGAGTCGAGAAGCTAGGTTGCATTTCTTGAATCGTTAGCACATCTGTTTTTGCAGGCTGTTGTCCACACCGGGTCCTGTCTGTGGCTGCGTTGGGGGACAGGACAGCTTCGGGGTGTTGGTGAGCCACGGTAGCTCCTCCGCACTGTAGCGGTGCCTCGGCTGGCGATGCCGCTGCCAGGGAAGCTGTGCTCCCCGCAGGGCTGAGGCACTCCTGTCTCCTGCGGGCTGGTGGCTCGGCTGAGGCTGGCAGCGCTTGGGGCGGCGAGCTTGCCGTCTTCTGCTTGTGGACCACTTCATTTTTGGCTTAATTAGTGGCAACTTTCTTAGCTTTGTGAGTGAGGAGGAGGAGGCCCTGTCGGGAGAGATGCAATCCCTCCTCTTGTTGTCTGTTTCTTTTTAATATGGCCGAGCGTTGTGAAACGGGGAGGACGCAGGCTGCGGCCCTCGGGGAGCTGAGTTGCACCATGCGGTGCTGACGTCTGCGGGGCACTTGGCGAGGGGCTGGCTCCTCAGGACTGTGACAACTGCCGTGGGGGGTTTGATGGGGTTTGGTGGGGTGGCAATCAGAGGTGTTCTTCTGGCAGGATTTTAAACTCCTCCCTGAAAATTTTAATATGGAATCAAAGAGAATTTATAAAGCCAGATGTTATATTGGTAAATCAATGTACGTCACTGAAATCCATGGACCCAATTTGGTTGTCCATAGGCACTGCCGGCAACACATATCCAGTGTCCGAGCCGTTTGGCTCAGCATACTCAAAAAGGAGAAACTCTATGTATTTAGGTAAACAGCATGTTGCCTATGAAACATTATTTACCAAAAGTATATATGGTTGGGGAGGGGGAAGGGGAAGGAGGAGAAGTTGTTAGTAAAGAGGTCCTGATATGCAAAAATATTTTGGAATCCCAGGAGAACAGAAAACTACAATAAACTGAAATAAAAAAACACTATTGAAAATAAAAAAATGAGACTGTAGGCCCTAAGTCATAGTTAGAAAAAACCCATCGAAACCAAGAAAGGAAATGGGTAAAGCTTGCAATGAAAATGCAAAAAAGAGATGGGGACTGAATCCCTGAAATTGGCAGATAGAGGAATTAAACACAGAAGCAACAAATTTTAAGCGTGTGTTTGTATAAAATACATGCAACAGTGCCCTTAATACACACATATGTATATGTATGTGCATATTGAGTGTATTTGTGTGCCTATGTGTGCTACAGAGTAATTTAGTAATGAAGTGGTACATAAAATCATGCATAAGCAAATGTTAAGTGATGCACATAAGGAAAATCAACTTTCCAACTTAGATGCATGAGGCTGGGTTCTGCATTAGATTTGGGATGGGAGTCAAAGCGTCGGGCTCTGAGCGTGCCAGCCCAGCGCTTGCTGGCAGTCAAAAGTGGCAATAAAAAGTTAGGAATTGCTGGGAGCAGAGCAGAAAACATCGCTAATCCCCTGCAAATCCATGGATCTGTGGCATGCCCGCGTCTCAAATCCTGTTGTTTTTCTTTCCGCTCCTTCCCTCCCAGCACTGCCACTGTGCATGGTGACATCAAGTGACAGAGTGTCTCTGTGTTGCGACACTTAATTCTTAATGAGCGTGCTGGGCTGGGCTGGGGTCGGGCGGCAGCAGCCGTTTGTGGTGCGGGGGCGAAGGGCTGCGAGCCTAGCACGGTGGGTAATGCGAGGGGTCTGGCCAGTGGAGCTGGCCCCTGGGTGGGCACAGAAGGCATCCTTGAGGGATGGGAGCTGACAGGGATTGCTTTGCTCTGCCACGGTGCCATATGCCCCGGGATTGTCGTGGGTGGCGTGGATTTGGGAACAGAGATTGGAAGAACTCTGAGAAGACCCTGCCTGTCTGCAGGAGACTCTATGGACGGTGTTGGCATCGCCGGCGTTCAGGCACAGTGACAGCTGTCAGTTAGGCAATGCCCAGCCGTTTTGTTGGCCTTTCAGGCATTTTTGAGTCATGTTCAAAGGAATCCCAGTTATATGTGTGGAAACTTGCCTCCTTCTTGAATACCTGCAGAAAAAATGTACTGAACTGTGGGATTCATCCAAAGGTGGTCCCGAGGCAGAGGGGAGAGATGTCTGTAATGGGACAGGATGGCATCCGCCTGGATGCCATCCTGTGCAGCTTGCTGTAGGTGACCCTGCTCGGGCAGGGGGGTTGGACTAGATGATCTCCTGAGGTCCCTTCCAACCCTGACCATTCTGTGATTCTGTGGTATTTGTAAAGGCAGGAACTGTTTACAAAATGTGAGTCGAATCTGGACTTGGACTGTGATATAGTTCTTTTGTTACAAAATGGGCAGTTGTTCCTGTCTAGTGATTTGTTTTCTTTCTTCCCCTTCCTTTTCTGCCCTTCCTAGACATGGAATATAGGAATTCCTGGCTTTGGTGATCTTGTTCCATGCGGGTATGATTTGGCTCACCCTCTGAACTCGCGGTCTTCAGCTGAACCCCTGCGCACTGAAGCTGTGTAATTTTACATGGCTATAATCCAACCCCCCCCGCCCCTTGTATTTTATCCCAGCAGTTAAACCAACTGTGCATCTTTCCTCTCCTGGTGGTGCTTCAGAATTCAGTATTTAACATATTGCTATAATCGAGGGCTCCAACTGCATCCCATCGGTGTGGATGACGTGAGGGCAGGAACAGCGGCGTAGATCGGGTGTTTTCCTGACACCTGGCCCTGCTTCGGTGACCTGCTAATCTGAAGCCACAATATATAGATGGCAATTTTCATAGCGGGCGTTTGCTGGAGCCTGGAGACCCGAGACCAGCGTCTTTCATTAGTGACACCGAGGCTGGGGGCTGTACTGCTGATGGCTGTTACCGCGACGGAGCTGCCCACGGGGATATTAAATGTGTCTCAGCATCTTTATAAAAAGATCCAGTAATGATATCATTTACTTGTTGCACTGGCTGGTTATAGTTACGGTGACAAAGGGCAATTGTTCTCTAGTGGGTATGGCTTTTTGCTGCACAGAAACTACCTTTCTCCAAAGCAGGGTAATAAATTTCTGCAGAGAGATTTTCGAGTTGGGCACAATGTCATCTGGAGACCAGGAGCTGTATATCCAGGCTGAAAGAGAAACACAGATGTTTGCCACAGAAGTGCTATAGGGTCGCTGGTTAGACAGTTGTGGCTGCCTTGGGGGTGCATGGTCAGCATGGTTAAAAATGGGCCAAAAAATGCTCGTGTCTCCTATTTTGAATCCCTCAGTACAAGATGTGAAAGATGGGGAGCATCTTCTTCACCTTCAGACTTCTGCCGTGTATTTGAGTTGGTTCTCTGGACTCACATGGAGAGTTGGGCGCATCTGAAACGCCCTCTGGTCTGTGCCAATGCCCGTGCTGGGATGGGGTGGGTTCTGGCTGTCCTGGGTCTGTAGCACACATGGATAGTTCAGCTGCAGGTGTGACACTGCAGATACCAGACTGGGGCCGGTGAAGGCCATTGAAACCTTCACTGTTACTCTCTTTTTGTTTACCTTGGCATGCCGGGTCTCAGTTGTTTTCCATCAGAAGAGCATCTGCCAGCGCCGGGAGCGGCAGACCAGAGGAAGCTTTCCGAGCTGAGGCTCCTTTGCAGAGCCCGGGGGCTGAATGCAGTTCAGAGCGGCTCTGGGTGGCTTCGTTTGGTGGTGGCTCAGCTCCTCCTGGCAGTGTCCCCTGGTGTCACACATGGCTTGAGAGGCGGGTGGTTTGGGTGGGGGGTACAGAGCTGCAGGAGATTGGGAGTGGAAATAGGGTTTGATTCTCCAGCTCGTCCTGGTTCTTCAGCACAGGCGCCACTGGGACCGCTCTGGAGGCGGGCTGGGGTTTGCAGGATTTCCCTGTGCTGCCAGTCCTCCCCACGGACACGGAGGGAGATGTGGTAAGGGGAGGTTGGGTTGCAGGTGCGAAACGCAGGGAGCACGTGGCCTCTGGTATTGTCTCCTCTTTCCCAGCAGAAGCCTTCCTGGGAAATGTAGGACCTGGAGACGGAGTGCTGGTTGCTCACCTTGAGGAATGGTATCCCATCAGCGAGTACTGTGGGGCTGCGCAGATATTGGAGGTTACCTCGGAGCTCCTGCAAAGGAGTGCTGCGGCAGGGACCTGCGGGCAGGTTGGGGAGCTCCGCAGGCCAGCTCCGCAGGCAGGGGAGTAGCGTCCCCGGTCCGAGCATCCCCGGACTGCAGCTTAGCCTGTGCGATTGACACGGACAGCAGCCTCCCTGCCTGCTCTGGCAGACAGGCAAGCCCTGCTAATGTGGAAAGCGGAGGAAGAAAACTCAATTGGGCAAATTTCCCCGGAGCTTCCAGTGTGAGTCATGTTCCTGGTGCAGGAGGAGATTAACAAGGCAAGTGTGTTAATGCTGCTAATAGGCAGGCAATAAACAGGGATGCTCAGATATGTCACCGCGGAGATCTGACTCGATCTGTTGTCGGAGTGAGTCTCCATCACCATGAAATCTCCCAGCGTATCCTCCTGGTAGAGGCGAACCTGGGGTGAGGGATGCGCCACTGGCCCCTCGGCCAGGCAGATGTTGGCTTCTCTTTTCACCTCCCGCTGTGGCAGAAGGAAAGACGTTTGCTGCTTCTTCCAAGTGTGGAATACAGGAAATTATACATTTGAGACAGAGCATTGCTATGTCCGAAATAACTGTGCTGTGTTATTCCCCAGTGTGAGATTTAATTACGTTCCGTGACAGTGAATTTAATTATGCCCCATACCACAGTGCCCTGGATGGAGATTTAATGAAGAAGTGGTGTCTGTCTGGAAGGGAGTTCTTTTCTTTGTCTTTAAAATAAGCATTCTTCATTGCCAATAGTCCATGTTGCTTCTTCCCCTTACTTTGTCTGCAGCAGCAGGAATTTTAATAAACCTGCTAAATTGAAGCCATTGCTATCCCAGCAAGCAGCTGTGTTTTTTAGTAGGAATGGAAGGCGTAAAGCAAGCGGCTAAACTGGAGTTTGGTTTTTGCGGATGGTACCAGGGAATTGGAATGACATTTTGGCGTTGTCTGCTGTAAACACAGCAATGTAATTTCTCTGTTATAAAACGGGGGGGCAGCAAACTCAGAGGAGAGGCGAGTCCTCCAGCTCCCCGCCTGCCTGCCTTTGGAAGAGGCTCCAGCATCATGGGGTTGGACGCTGCCCTCCTGGATGCCGGAAGGCTTTTGACGATGCCAGAGACCACTCTGGTGGATCCAATAGGATCCAGGGTGTTTGTTGTATAGTGTCTATAAGCAAATGGGTCTTTAAATGTAGTACCCACCTGTGCCAGTGGGACTCATGGGAACGACACACTGCTGACAGCTGAGCCATTTTTTGTTGCTCTATTTTGGAGTCTAAAATTAGGTTGGAAAATTACAGCTTTGTGGAGTTCCCCTCGGCCGCACAGGAAATCTGGGGCAGAGGCAGGAGCTGCCGCTGACTTTGGGCCATTGCTCCTACTGCCAGCCCGTCCTCCTCCCTTTGTCTTGGGAGAGGTGCGGGTCGGGGCCGGGCTGTGATTTGGGACAGCAGGGTGGTCAGCTGGAGGGGAATGCGCGGCTCTGAGCTCCTGCGGGCTCCTCTGGGTCTGAGACCCCTGTTTGCAAGCCCTGACTTAAATAACTCCTGTTCTGGATGCATCTGGGAGGGATGCATGCATTTAATAGCTCTGCTGCTGGTTAGCAAGCCACGGTGAGGTTTCCGAGAGCAGCCAGGGACTGCCAGTGTCGGCGGGGAGGGGAGAGGGACCGGGGTTTCCAGCAGACAAGGCTTCCAGATGGCTGGGGGTACTTAGCGCCTTCTGGTAATTGGCATCTTCTTGGCACCTCGCGCACGTAAGAATGGGAGCAGTGTGCATCAGTTGCGCTTCTGAAGATGGGATTCTTCCTAATGCTAATTCACAGATACACTAATTACTGGATATTCACTGAATGCCGAGTGCTTTTTTACTCCTTAGGTTCCTTGCTTCGCTCTGTGCATTCAATTCTAACTTTTATTAATCTAAGGTTAAACTTTGCAATATGTAGGTTGTCCAGTTTGCTTTAATTAGAAGACCCCTCTGTGTCGTGGGCTTCTTTAGCCACTCAGCCAAGAAGCTGATGGGATGTTGTTTTCCGAGACTGTGTGCACAAAATGCGTGGAGTTATTTGAGGGAATCTGAAAGAAACTGCTTGTTTCTTGGTTTGGTTTTTTTTTTTTTTTTTTTTTNGAGAGGGGGGTGTCTATACTTAGTTTAAACACATCTTCAAGCTATAATGAATGTTTCCTAGCCAAGAAGATTCTACAGAGGGATGTGGGGTGTGATTACAAGGCAGGCAAGAAAGCAGTGCATGCACATCTGCGGGAGCATCCAACCGCTGGATTTCTGAGTAGGAGCTGACTTGATCTACAGCCAAGCTGAAACGTTCAGCAGCTCCCCGAGTTGTGGCCTCTCCCGTGAAATGCCGTGTTCGTGCTGTAGGAGGTAGGCGAGTGGGTCTGCTTCATCCTGCTTGGCAAGAAAAGGGAAAATACAAACTAATAATAGGATTTCAGCAGACAAGGGGGTGGAGGGAGGAAGATGCCATGAGTTTTTACACTCACAGTGAGCTTTCTTCTAAGCCTGCTGAACTTTGGCTGTTGCGGTTGTGAAATTGGAAACTTTATTATATAAGTGTGGTGTAGCTATTTCGTAATAAAATGTCCCTTTTGAGAGAGACTCAGGTTCACTCAGGTCAGAATAGTGAAAATGAGCTACTGAAGGCAAAATAGGGAGGGCGGGTCATGGTCAAGGTGAACCTAAAACCTGAAATACTTGGACTGACAATCTGCGTTCTGAAGTACCAAAGCTGATTGGAAATTGCGGCAGGTGTCTTTAATAAATCTATCAAATCCAGACAGACTGACAGGTGATACTGCCCATGACTGGAGCATGCAAATCTAAGCAATTCATGTACCCACAAATGTTTATTGTATAATTTTACAGGAGAATTAGTTTAGCACCAACACACAGCCAGCTCAGTATGGAGAATGCATCAGCCACTTACCCGCATCCAGTAATGCGGGTCTTGTTAGAAAATAGGTGAAGTCAAGCTGTGAAATATGTCTGGCTGCGGAGCGGCCCGGCTTTTGTGCGCTCGGCCAGGCTTCGTGGGAAACAAGTGCCCAAAACAGGGGAGGGCGTTACGTGTAGGATCCACACAGCGAGTTGACTGTGGGCTGGAGATAAATATTGCCAGTGGCAGTGCAAAGCGATATTGTCTCTAATTCTAGATTCATCCCTGTGCATTTGCAGGATAAATGAATTAAATTGTGTAATGTTCCTCATTGTGGTCTCTGAAACCCAGGTTGGGTGATCCATGGACAAACATTGACCTCAAATGAAAAAGCAGCAATTCTGAAACAGGATGAGGATTTGCTGTACTGTATGTGTTCATGTTTATAATCACGCATTTGATTTTGTTAAGGATTTGTAGAAAATTAAAGGAAATCAAAATGCTAGTTTACTTTTAAACTTCACTGTCACAGGCAGGTTGGAAGAGGAGGCCCTCTGTATTTTGGGTTTAATGTTTAGAAGCGGAAAAAAAGGAGCCCAGATGTGGATTGGCAGCGCTGTTGATGGTGTCTCTTCAGGTCCCGGAGCAGGAAGGATATGAGACAGGATTTCTGACGTGGGGTAAATAGGGGCCCTGGGGCATTTCTTATGCTGCAGGGCTGTTTCATTTTTTAAAATAATATGTAGAATTAAAATGTACAGGGTTTTGTTAACTCCACTGCAGAGCAAAGAGCAGCAAGTCTGGTGTTTGGCAGGGCAGCCAGGAGAGGGCAGATCTGCGAGGGGGCAGACGGTGTTTAAGATGGGCATTACCAGGAGCCTGTTGTGCTGTCAAGGTCCACCCACGCCATTGTCAGCTGAGAGGAGGAAAGAAAAACCCTACAGGCATGAGAGTGATGTGAAAAATGCAGCTAGATAGCTGCAGCATCATTAGGTTGCTGTGGCTTTGTTCTCTGTGGGATGGATGTAAAAGCCTTTGCGGGGTATCATCAGGATCCGCTTGGGCACAGGGGTGGAAGGTTTGGGGACAGGTACTTCTGGATACCCATTGGGATCTGGTTGGTCGCTTGGTTTAAGAAGAGAGGAGAAGAACAACTCACTGCTTCCTTTCCTGGAAGAAAGGATTAAGACGCATATACGTGGAGTACTTGGAAGTCATGCAGTTTTACTCTTCCCTCCAAAATGTATTTTTCTTTCAGAAATGCATGTTGTGAGCATAACAGAGTCTCAACTCTTCTTCTTTTTGTCTTCCAGAGTAAGGAGATTGGCTTACAGATGCATGAAGAACTCCTGAAAGTCACCAACGAGCTTTACACGGTGAGTAATGAGCTGATCCTACCCATGTCTAGCCTGTGCAGCGAGGGGAGCGTCGACAATGTCATTTGTAAGAACAAAATGTCTGTTCAACGTTTTGGTGACTTGAGGAGGCTCTCTCTCCCTCCTGCCATCCTGCGGTGCAGCCCGTTCATTCCTCTTGCATTTGTTAGGAACATTTCACTCTTCACTGGTTTTGACGGCAGCAGAGGAGGATTTCCCAGCGGCCCTACCGTGAAGGGCTTCTGCGGCCGCATCAGGCAGCGGATCATGCCGTCTAATGGTTTCACTTAAGCATAAATGGAGATGTTTTGGGCATGATCCAGTGCGATCCCTGGTGTCTGTAATGCTCTCACCTGCTGGGCCTTCTACACTCTGTTGCCTTTAGGCCCCTTTCAGTTTTCGCTGGGTTGGTGATTTCTGCCGAGCGCTAACAGCTCAGGAGTTGTGCTCTGAGTTGGCCATGCTGATCTGTGGCCGAAAGCTGACCTGCTCTGTGAGTCTGGTGGCCTCTGGATGATGGCTGAACACAACCTTCTGCTGAGGAGTACATAAAACTTTTAGCTCGTGTGTGCTCAGCTTCATCTCCCTGCTCCACAGAGCACTTTGGTTGTGGAGCTGTCTCTGTGCCTCCAGGTGACATTGTACGCTGTAATTCAGGACATCGTGCTTCAAGCAGGTTTTCATAGTAGGGCAATGAAAGTCTTTGTGTTTTTTTGCTTTGCTTTGCTTCTGTCTCTTGCCCTGTAGCAATTGTTTTTCTTTTTATTATTTTATTTGTGGTTTAGGATCAACAAAGCAATATAAAGTCTGTCTTGTGTTGGAAAATTGAGGCGATATATTTGCTTTCTTTGGTTGTATCTGTTACTGCTACATTAAAAACACTGCAGTAGGTTTATTCCTAAACAATCATTTTATTCCATCTTTTTGAAAAATAGGCCTAAACAATAGAGCACAAATGGTATTATTTGAAATTTCTCCCATAAATCTTCTCTTAACAGGTTTGTTTCTGCATTAGTTGTTGAAGGATTCAGTTTTTGTGAGACCTGCAGTGTGGGTGGATAGCCAGGTTGGATGAAAATGCCTGCGTGAGATTTGGGAGTGTGTTGTTGATGGTTGAATGTCACAAGCTGTGTTAGCGGTGGTGACTAATTAAGAGTAATTACAACAGCAGCATGACAGATGCAAAATAAGGAGAGACTAGCAAGGGCTGGGCTGACCTTAATACCTGTGGACCAGTGTACTTGGAACCTGGACATGGGACAGGAGCATCACCTGAGGGACGCGGTCCTGTCAGCTTGAGGATCAGAAGCAGGCTGAGGTCCAAAGTGCGTGCAGTTGGCCAAGGGAGAGCATGGAGAGTAATTTTTGCTCCTGCTGAGTCTGTGGCAAAACTCATCTTCACTGGAGCTGAGATTTCCCCCGCTCACTGCTTCGCTCCCACATGCTGAGTGGAATGTGTTTGAATGGTGAAACAGACTGGAACGGCTGGAAGAGCTTTGTGTTTCCTGTGAACTGACTTTGCTGCTAAGATAACAAACTGATTGTGTCATGCGGCTGGGAAGGAGCAGGGGTTGATGCTTATTTCAGAAACGACGATGAAACGTGAAGGAAAAGCAGGTCCTGTCGGGCGAACAAGATCATCTTAAATCTGGTCAGTGCAAACCAGCTCCCCTCCAGTCAGTAATTTTCTGTCCTTGAGGCATCAGGTAGAACAGGCTGGGTTGCGTACGTGGCTTGCAGGCTGATCCAGCGTGCAGGTGGTGTTCTAGGACATCTTCAGGACTGACCTGGAGTTGGCATGTTCATTGCAGCGTGTTGGGTACCCAAGAGCAGCACATCCAGTAACCGTGGCTGCTGACAGAATCAGACACAGAATAAGGACCCCCGGCTCAAGGGACACCAAGCTGCTGCTTGTAAAATGTCATTTGTCTGCTGTCAATGCAAGGAAGTCGTTTATCTTGCCTATGGCCAAGCCTTGTATCTGTAGTACATCTGTGCCCTACCCAGGCTGCTTTTTAAGGCTTTCAAAGGGGAATTCTGTGCAATATGTGGAAACTATATAATTTTTTACAGGCTTCTCAGGCATTCACTGTCTCAAACTTAAGCCGAAATAACTAAATTGGTTTTAATTCAGCCTTGCTGCTGTTCTGATGCAAGCAAGTCACCCTGTGGACTCTGTGTGCAAAGAACTAAACCCTAAAACCACACTGATTTTAATTAAAAAGGAAGTAGATTACTTTCGTTCTGAAGTAAGAGTTGCTTGTGAACAGTTTTGCACAGAAATAATTTAGCTGTGAATTAAACCCGGCTTCATTCTTTTGATTCCTGCCTGCAGCCTTCAGCAGACAGATAGCAAGTTGGAGTCTGTAGAGGCTGGAGGTTCTCTGCTCCTCTGCTGACAGGTCCCTTTCTCTATTGTATGTGTTCTTATCTGAAGAAGTCAGACCAAAATTGGGGTAAGAAAAACAGTAACACCAGAGCATGGTTCTGGGAATGTTTTCTGTTATCTCCGGCAATGGTGTGCCGTTAGGTGCATGGCACTAACGACGGGCTGTCTGAGGTATGGCTTCGTTTGCCATAACACAGGGACATGGCCTCAGCTGAAGGCTGCACCTTGAGGTCCATAAAAGTAATGTGATGTGAACTGGTACGATTCTTTGTCACAAGGTGGCATGGATGAGGATTGATAACTGTGAAACAAGTAGTATTAATTAGCATAATATCTACAGATACATCGCCCAGGTTAAAAATAACACTAATAGTCGTCATTCCCTGTGTGGCAGGACATGAACTGGCTGGAGGAAGTTCTCCCTTTCCATGGGGAGCATGCGATGGGGGAGGCCATACCTCCACGGATCACGGGTGTTTTCTCCGAGTGTCACGCTGTAGAAAGTGTTGACTGTATCGCACGGTAGAAGTGCACTGATACGTTGCTCTGTATCACACCGTAGAAATCCTCTGAAAAGGACACGTTTGGTTTCATGCTATCTTAAAGACCAGGGAGATGGAGGTCAGCATCCGTCGGTCTGATGGATTTGTCCCTTTCTCAGACCGTACGCCGTGGGTGTCCCTGAGGTTGTGCCAGAGGCTGCGTCCAAAGAGGAGGGGGCTGGTGTCTTTGGCTGGCTTTCACCTACGGCCACGCTCGTCTCTGCTCCACCCTGTGCACTGGGCTTGTGTTTTGGTCTTCTCGACTTCGGGAGGGCCTGAGCCTGCACTTAACACGGGTCACCCGGTTTCTGATCTGACTCCTCTGCTGGGTCAGAAGCTCAATGATGAGCTGTTCAGGAATATAAAGCGCTTCTAGCTGAGGACAGCAAACAGTGCCGTTTATGGCTGGTATTTTGGCAATGGCCTTTATCCAGAACGTGTTATTAATATTGGAAAACACAACTTGTGTTGTTAAATAACTAATGAACATTGGAACATATTTTTCTCCCTCCACTGCAGCTAATTAACTTATTTGCAGAAGAGATCCCGGGGACGCAGCTGTGGCAGTTTTTCTTTATGACACAATAGGGTAAGACAGGCACAGCGTGACTCGATTGCAAGTGCCGAGAAGGCACGAGGGAATTGCGGATCAAAGGGCTGATTGCTGCAGTGCAGGTAGTCCCCATTCAAAATGAAGACAGATATTAAACCAAACAGAAATATCCCCGAATTTCCAAGTGTGAGCTGTGTGGCATGGCAGCTGGTGAGGAACTTGGTCGGCACAGTAAGCTGTTTCAGCAGCATGGATGCAGAAGTCTGGGGAGAATGTTTTAACATGATCACGTTGGGTTCTTTGCACTTTGTTAGAGAGACTTTCAGAGGAGTTTTAAAGCTGGTTCCCATGTCGCCCTTTCATGTTCAAGCAGGGATAAATTATGGAGGAGCAAAAAGGGCCTTCGTTAGGGAAAGTTCCCCTGGTCATTAGCAAATAAGTCAGTCGGAGCCTGTGCAAAGGTACCGGGTGGCAGTGGGGCTGGGACCCCCGTTGCGGTGCTCTGCGCGGTGGGTCCTGCCTCTCCCTGCAGCTTCCAACAGTCCCCCTGCAGCCGTGGGAGCCGCTGGAGTCGACGGGCCATGGCAGTGTGTCCCCAGGCCTGCGGCAGAGTGGTGTCGCCTTGGGTGAATGGAGACCACCAAAGAATCGTGCTGATGTTTTTCTGGTTGGGTAACCTTCTCACAACCTTTAGGTTTCACAAAAATCATGCAAGTGAGACCACTGTTTAATTGTTGGGCTTTTCTGTTGTGGGGCGTTAGGGCCTCTCTGGGGGCTGCTGAGACCTCTCCCACTACTGCCCGACGGCGCTGATGTGCAGGACTTGTCTTTTTCACGTTCCTCTGAGTTCTTCACAAAACGATGGAGACAGTGAAGATGAGGGCTCAGCGAAGCCCTCTAGTCTTTCTCCTTAGAAAAAATGCAGAAATTGTCTGGTTTGTGTGTGTCCTGTGACGTTCACTGCAGAAACTGCAGTTTGAAATATGTGGCTCAAATCCGTGTTCGAATTTGCAGGATTTTGAAATAAAGCAGCTCAGAAACAAGGCAGAAGCCTTTACTTACTATTCCTTGCAGTCCCCTAAAATTGTAACTGCCAGCGATGGCACATTTGTGCAGACTTCGGTGCAGCATTTGGAGCTCGTTTGCCGCTGACGTTTGTGCTTGGCAAGAGGAGAGATCATATGTTTCAGCCTAACCTTGTCCAAGTTAAACACTCCTGGTTCCTGCTGACAACCGCAGCTGAGAAAAACTCTGTATTTTCTTCATTAAGGCTTGTGCAAAGTTACTCTGCTTTTGTGGGTTCCTGCTCCTTTTCAGCTCGTGGGCCTCGAGGCGACCCTGTCCCGGTGCCGCTGCCGATGGTGCCTGGGCACTGCGCGGGAGACTGATCTGCAGCGAGAAGTCAGCCGTCTCCAGTCGTGTCAGGGCAATGTGAAACAAAACATCCAAATCCTGAAGGGAGATGATAAAAGGGGACAACGTGACTAAAGGCATAAAGAGAGCAGAGCAGATGTGTTCCTCTTGCCAGCTCCATTAAAATGCTTACAATGTGCCCTTTGGGCTTTTGTATCTGAAAGGAAAGACTGTGGTAGAGGTTTCGCCTGCAGGAGTTTTCCTGGCAGTAGACCAGCATCGTCTATCCAGAATCACTGATGGCGATCTTGAGTTTAAAGGACTAGGTGTTGCTGCAGTCCGCCCTGGCACTGACTGTGCCCAGCAGCAGCAAGAGGAGAATTAAGTGGTAGTAGGAGACAAACTCCATTTCTGCTTGGAAATTGCAGCTCCTCCACCTTCAAGGTGGGATCTGCTGTCAAGATGGTAGAGATGGGGTTATGGTGATGGGTTGGCTTTGCAAGTTCAAGTGTAGGAACAGGGGGGTTGGGTCAAAAGTGACTTCAGGTTGACTTTGGCCTCCTCGCAGTCTCTTGCCATGGAGACCCTTATCCCAGCTGCAAAGCACTGGAAGTTATTTCTCATTTCCCTGTAGGAAGATACACAGTGCTCTTTGAACGCAGGTGTGTGCTGGAGGCACATCTCAGCCTGTCCCCGCAGTGGGGACAACGGTTCTTCCACCAGCTCTGTGCCATTTCCAAACAGGGCTAGTGCTGGGATTCATTTTATGGGCTTTTCCTTCCCACCTTGTTGCTCCTTAATGCCATAGTGGCCTCAAACAGCCCTGGCATAGCTGAGACTGTTCCACACTGCCCATGGCTGTCATCTCCTTGTGCACTGCTGCTTTGTGTGGCCGTGGGGCAGGCGACTCACAACGCTTCTGTTTCCATCAGGTGATGAAGACCTACCACATGTATCATGCTGAAAGCATCAGCGCTGAGAGCAAGCTGAAGGAGGCGGAGAAGCAGGAGGAGAAGCAGTTCAACAAGTCAGGGGATATCAGCGTGAACCTGCTGCGGCACGAGGACAGGCCTCAGCGGCGGAGCTCCGTCAAGAAGATTGAGAAGATGAAGGAGAAGGTGGGTGGGAGGGAAGGATGGGGGAGGCGGGCTGGGGTGGGTGTCCCTGCGGGCAGGAGGGTCTGGCTCCAGCCCTGCCCGTTTCTGCGCAGCTGTTCCTGTGTCCCTGGGGCGGGTTAGGGAGGATGCCGGCTCGTCTCTGTGTTTTGCTGAAGGGCAGCCTGAGGGGGCCATGATGGGTCTCTTCACTGTGTCCTGGCTGCGGAGAAGTGCCAGAACCACCCACTAGTGAGGATTTAACCCAAAGTCGGGCTGGCACTGCTCAGCAAGAAAAGGGGATGGGGGACATCAGGCAGTGCAGCTTTGGAGGGGGTGTTGGACCCCCACGGGAGCCACGCGGCCACCCGTGACATCTTCCAGGATGGCTCTCTGGAGGGAGGGCTGAGAAGGGCGGCTGGAGGGGCCGCAGAGGCTGATGGCTCCGAGGACACATGGCACAGATGGGCGGTGTGGTGCCCGTTCACCGGCTGTTCGCGCCAGGTCCCGGGGCTCAGAGGGGACCTGAGGGGCTGTGCTGGCGCCGGGGGGTGCAGCGCACCGGTGTGGCCGGCTTGGCACAGCAATGCCTTCTGACCCAGACACAGGACCCTGCTGCTGGGGGCTGTGGTTTGTTCAGGACTTATTTTTTAAAAAAAGCGCTTTTAAAAATGAACAATAGCTGTCGCAGATTTCCTTCAGTCAGAGACACGTGGCAGGCAAAAAAAAGGGGTGGATATATAAAATAACTGTTTCTTCCTCCGCAGACTGTCTGGGAGTTGAAGTGCAGCATTTAGTTGGCTTTGCTAGTCAAAACACTTAACTCCGTTCTGGCTTCAGCAAATCCCCCCAGATCTCAGGCTCTCCAAAACTGTAATTTTTCTGTTAAGTTCGGAGAAAAAGCAATAGCTTCCCCAGCGGGGACACGTTTGCTCGCATGTTGATCCAGCACTGGGACGTTGTCTAGCAGCATGCTTCTTTGAAGGGTTAATCCTTTGCGCTAAACCTCTAGACTAGTGATCTGCCTGAGCAAATGCCCCAGATCTGAGCACATCTGCTTTCCTACAGAGTTTTGAATTCTGGGTCCTGTTCTAAATTTTGTAGCGTGGGCCTCTGGGCCAGATTCCACTTTGATACAGCTGCATAAATCTGGAGCGAGTCCAAAAGTATGTCAGCATATCTGGGAGGAAAAATTTGGCCCTCTAATTTTGATTGATGCCAAAACCTCCGCGAATGCACAGATAAAGGAAGAGCAGCTGTGCTCGGGATGCGCTGGGTACATCTGAGCAGAACGCGCTCGTTGTGCCTTGGCTGATGGTACCAGGGGTGTTCAGCTGTGATCTCCTCCATCCTGGCAAGGGTGCCTGTTTTCATAGCCCATACCAAATTTTATTAATTAACACGTCACACCCAGGCTGCAGGGTGCTGTGGGGCCCTGCAGCAAGAGAAGCTGTGAAAGTAGTATCCTATTTGTGCTCTGACACTCCCTTTTGCTTTTTCAGAGACAAGCCAAATATTCTGAAAACAAGCTGAAGTGTACTAAAGCCAGGAATGACTACCTGCTGAACCTGGCAGCCACCAACGCAGCTGTCAGTAAATACTACATCCACGACGTCTCTGACCTCATTGATGTAAGTGCATCCTGCCTGTTTTCTATGGATAAGCACACAGCTAAGTCTTAAGCATGGTTTTGTCCGTAAATGTACTCTCATGTGGTGGTAATGAAGGGGTATTTGGTGGGGCTTTAAAATATGCTTAACTGGGGCCTGAAAATGTGCTGTAAATTTGGATTTTTTTTTTTCTTTCTCTGTAGCAGTGTTTTTCCTCCCAGCTGCACACAGACATTTGACTTTCCTCACAGTTGATGTAGGCATATATGAGCAGAGCTAAAGCTGCCATTGTATGGGAGTCATAGAGTCATAGAGTGCTTTAGGTTGGAAGGTACCTTTAAAGGCCATCTAGTCCACCCCCCTGCCCTGCACAGGGACACCTCCCACCAGCCCAGGTTGCTCCAGGCCCTGTCCAACCTGGGCTTGAACACCTCCAGGTGTGGGGCAGCCACATCTTCTCTGGGCAACAGTCAGGGTCAGCCTCCTCTGAGCTTTATGGTGGCCACATGATCACACAACAAAGTAATGGATTCATGTTTATGCTACATATAAACTTCTTTCATCGGTGTTTGGAAAAAAATATGGAGTTTTTCATTATAACTGCAGGGTATGAACCAGCCTGAACCAAACACTTTCCTGAGCTCATAAGCAGGGGAGTGCGGGTTGAACTGCATGGTTGAGGCATGTCTAATACACAGTTACAAACCAGAAATCACTTGAATGTTTTTTGCACCTTTCACGCTATATCCTGAGCATGCTAAGGTCTGGTTGTCCCTGGTGTACGTTGGCTCTGCCCTCAGAACCACAGACATGGTGCTTTCCTTCACGTTAGAGCGATAGCTTCATCTGCTGGAGCTCCCACAGGGCAGGATGTCCTCCAGCTGGAGCTTCTCAGAGTCCAGAGCCTTTGGGGAAGAGTTTGCCTTGGGGCAAGCCAGGTGAGCCTGAGGTCTTCTCCTGGCCCATCGATTTGTCTGCATTTGAAACAGATAAACTCTTATGAAGATCAGATACATCCTTGGTTTTGTTGTTGAAACAGAAGATTTTCCTTTCTAGTCCACATACCTGCAGTTTCTATCGATATGAGCAGGCACCGGGCTCTCCTCAGCTTTGGTGGCAGTTAGGCACATGGGGCAGCGCTTTCCTGCCAGGGCGGGTGCTTGCGGAGTTGTATGGGAAGTGCTCATGGCACAAAGTGGCCTCAGAGGAACTGCTGGAATCAGGTTTCGTAGTGATGGTATGAATTGGAACTCTTGTGTGTATCGGGGACTCCTACGAACTGCTTTTAAATGATTCAAGAGAAGGGATTTCCATTTCTGCCTTTAATAGGTGTCTTCACAGTGGTACTCATTGTGCTATGCAGTTTCTTCCTGCTGGAGTTCCTTCAATGAGCACATAAATAACTGATCTATAAGTACTGGGTTAGTCTTGTGGCTTCGTCATTACCTAAATGTGTAATCTAAAAATGTGCTGGAGTGTTTATCTGCTTTACTAACCCACTAACGTATATTTATTATTCTAAGCAGTAATTAAAGTAAATCTGATGCAAACCCCCTGATGATTTCAAGATTTTGAGATACAATAAAATATTCTCAGTATGCGCTTTTTGTTCTCTTTATTATTTAAGATATATTTAGCCATATTAAATATACAAACTAATAACTTGATCATGGAGACATTTGAACAGCGAAGTAGGATAGCACCTTGATTTGTCTGTGGGGTTTCTGCTTTTTGTTGTGTATATTTTCTCTCTTACATTTATTTTTAAAGGAAGAGTGACTTATTTTCTTGGAGTTTTGGGGACTTTGATTTCCTGGAGAGTTGCCAAGTTCCATTTTAGTTCTGGCTGTTTATATTATTCCTCCCAACTTTATTTCCTTGCTGATGCTTCCACTGGAGTCAGCAGATGGCTTTTCTTCCGCACTCCAGGAATCTCTTCAGGGGACTTTAACTAAAACATCTGCAACTCTGTGCAGCTAAATTCCCCTAATTGTATATTCTATTCATTGAAGAAAACAAAATATAGGATGTGTGAGCTGCACATGGGTGTCCTAATTTTAAATCCCCAAAGGAAGAGCAGTTTATTTGAACAGACTTTTTACAAATTCAATATATTTTGCAAGAGCATGGCAAGAAGGGTTTCAGCATGCTTCAGGAGACGGGGGTCCTATTCACTGTGTCCCACTCGTACTGGAAGTGGTTGAAAGAAAAGACAGCCATCGGATCCAACAGTGTTGCGCTTTCTGGCGGTGTGTAATCCACATAAAGGAAAACGAAGAAAACACATTTTTAGATGTAGTTATTAAGTTAGTGTTTTAATCTCGGCACATTTAACAACGATCAGAAGACAGTGCCTCTCATTCTTGGGAACGGCAGTCCTGTGGCAAACAGCGGGTCTGTACCGTGACAGTACGCAGGATGGGGGTCCTGCGCCCTGTGGGGCAGTTCTGCCCTTGTGTGGGCAGCAGCAGTGCAGCTCGGAGTGGGAAGGTGAGTGTTGCCCGTGAGCGAGAGCCATCAGAGCCCTCGGCTGCAGCAGCGTGAGCGGCATGGGGCGACGGGAGGAGCGGGTCTGTAGGGAGAGATGAGTGCTGAGGGGCTTCATGGTCGGAACAGAGTTCTGGATTAGCTCAAAACCTGGCTGGCCACGCTTTAGTAGGGTCCTGGCAGTGTCTGTATTGCACTTACACAAATTCTTCCCGCTCCTCCACCCTGCGTCACAGAGGGGGATGATTAACGACATACTGGCCTGTCTTTGTGGAACCTCAGAGGGGTGATGGGGGATCTCGCACACCCTACCTATCAAGCACAAATTGCCATGTGCAGTTTTTTGATTTGTACGCAAATCTGAACCGTCAGGACACTGAAGCAGTTAATTTAGCAGCGTTTCCCCCAAATCCCAGATGGCCCAGTGTCATCTCTTAGGCACAGCCTTGACATTTCTTGTGCCCTCGGTGTCACGGCAGAGTAGTGACTTTTATAACAAAGCCGTTCTGCTAATCTCCCGCTCCGGCGAGAAAGAAGGTCCCAGCTGCTCTGGGAGAGGGCGGAGGGCTCTCCCAGGGCTGCGGTTTTAATGAGAAATGTAAAACTCGATCAGAGGAGCCGTGAAGTGGCACAGAGCGTGTCTGTCCCTCCCTCTGTCTCCAGTGGCCTTTTTGTTTTGTCCTTTAGCAAGGAAGAGAAGAATATAGAGACAGATCAAATTGGACTTGGACTTAAAGTACACCATTGTGCCTCTTCCCTCGAAAGAAGCACGTGTTTATATTAAAACGCCTGGGTTTTCTCTCGTTTTTGTCATTAACTATGTGACCAAGTTAATCTCTTTGGCCACATATGTGAAGTGGAGATAAAGCTGCTTATCCATCCCTCTGGAGTTCTGTGTGAAATGGCTGCAAAATATTTTGAAGTGGTCACATGAAAGATATCGCTAGATTTAGCAGAGTAAAATGTAACAGTCGGTGTCTATACGTACTGATCCACCGAAACTTGTTCAGCCTCCTGTAAATCCTTTTGAAACAGCAGCTTGCTCCTCTATGGATTAGCGTGTTCACCGTATCTGAGATAAACAAACAAGTAAAGGAGGGGGGAGTTCTGAGGATTTAATATTACACTTTACTGCCAAATTGCTCAGTCCCTGGAAAACTTAGCTGATGGCATTGTCATTTTACACATGGCCGAGTGATGCTTAGTCAAGTTAGGAAACAGAAACAGCAGGCGAAATTGTTATTCCAGAAATCTTTGGTTGGCTTTACTTTCCTCACAGTAAAGCTCTAGCTTTTGTGGCAATGTCAAGAGAGTAGGGGCCAGAAAATATATGTATAAATGCATAATATATTTTTAAAGAAAGAGTGAAGAAAAAATGAGGAAAAAAGGGAACAGAGCAGAGCAAGTAAGGGAACTGTTTGTTTCCAGCTCGTGTTGGGTACTGCAGAGCCCTGGGAGTGAGGCTGCTGTACCTGGCAAGGGAAGTGATGGGTGGCAGACTCGCGGGGATGCTCAGGTTTTACTCCGGGATTTGCCACTTGCCGGGGTGAGACGGGCGGTCCTGCGCCGCCAACAGCCTCGTGTGTGGGGTTCAGCCTCCCGAATAAGAAGGAGACTTGGAGGGGCTGAAGCCACAGACCCTAGAAGTTGATTAGGATCAACTTTTAGGCGTCTCCTGCAGCTCATGTCGTCGTCATTTCCATCAGTGGCTAACTGCCTGGGAACGTCTGTGCTGGCAGAGCCAGCACTGGCAGCGGCTTCTCTTTGTGCGGTGCTTTCCGCATGTGATTGCACAGCGACATTCCCCGGCCTGGGTAGCTCTGCATGATGCCACTGGCTTCAGTGAAGATACACTGATTTATACAAGCAGAAGGGCTCTTCTGGGGGTTTGCTCTGTTGTTTGAAGCAATTTTTCAAGCATAAAGAGCCTTTTAGTTCCACAAAGGCACAGAGGTTTCTTCCATGCTGTCCTTTGAGTGGGCTTTCTGCTGGATACCACGCTCCTGCCAGAACCAGGTTCGTTTTTTCATGGAAACTCCATGCAAAGCGTCGCCGTCACTGCACCGTCATGCGGAGCAGTGTCTGTAACTCAAAACTCGTGCTCTCCCAGGGAGCAGTGCCTGTACAGCAGCTTACCGTGCTGTGCGTCTGCAGCTAGGAGATCTGGCTTCAGGGTATTTCAAATAAAGTCAACAGTGCAGCAATAAAAAGAATAAACAGCTTCCATCAGGAGGAATTAGGCTGTCTCAAGAGGCTCAGTGCTCTTTGCTGCATGGTTGCTGTGTCCCTGTTACACGATTTCCTGCAAAGGTGGCAGTTTGGGGATGCCATGGGCAGCCCGCAGCACCCGAGCCCATCAGCTCTCCCTGCTGCCAGGGAGGGAGCTCTGGGAAACAGAAAATACGTGTTTTTAGGAGGTGCTGTCACTAACTTTGCAGAGGGCTGTGAGCTGAGGAATTTGGGGTGCTGCACAGCTACCTGTGTGCAAGTGCTTTGCGGTGTGAGGCTGCAGGGGATGCCGGTGGCATCCATGATGTCCACTGGCACCCCCGTACATGCACAGGGGATCATAGAATCATAGCATCGTTATGGCTGGAAAAGACATTTAAGATCATCAAGTCCAACCGTTATCTAACTCTAGTGGGCCCACTTCTAAACCACGTCCCTGAGCACCATATCTAGATGGCTTTTAAATACATCCAAGGATGGTGATTCCACTGCTTCCCTGGGCAGCCTGTGCCAGTCTTTGATAACCCTTTCAGTGCAGAAGTTTTTCCTAATGTCTAAGCTAAACCTCCCCTGGCGCAACTTGAGGCCGTTTCCTCTTGTCCTATCGGTTGTAACTTGTGAGAAGAGACCGACCCCCCTGCCTCACTACACCCTCCTTTCAGGGAGCTGTAGAGAGCGATAAGGTCTCCCCTCAGCCTCCTTTTCTCCAGGCTGAACACCCCCAGGTCCCTCAGCCATTCCTCATAAGACTTGTTCTCAAGACTCTTCACCAGCTTCATTGCCCTTCTCTGGACCCTCTCCAGCACCTCAATGTCCTTCTTATGCTGCAGCGCCCAAAATTGAACACAGCGCTCAAGGTGTGGCCTCACCAATGTGGAGGACAGTGGGACAATCACTGCCCTAGCCCTGATGGCCACAGAGGGCTCGCGCGGTGCCCGGGTTCCTCTGGTGCCCTGAGTCAGCACGGAATGAAAACCTCAGCTGCCATGGCTGCAAAGTTGTCCCTTGAGCTTGAATGGTGGGTGCTCACAGAGAGCCCCAGGCAGCAGTCCCGGCGTACGGAGTGCTTGGGCAGGGCAGAGGCTCTCAGTGGAAATAGGTGATAAAACCAAAAATACCCATATGCTGTTAAAAGCTTCATGCATTTTAAGAGAATAAATGGAAGAAAAAGGATTACATTTATATGATCTTTTTCAACACAGCTTCTGTGGATGAAGAGAGGAGGGGAAAGAGGTGCATTTGCTTGATTTCATTTCAGAAATTTGATATAATTTTTTCACATACCAGTACCCTGGGTTAGTAACTTAGATTACTCTTCTTCTATATGCTGGTTATTAATAATAGCTACCTGTTTGTGAGCAGGAACCATAAATCATCATACTCTGATAACTAAGCTGTTCTTAGAGTACTATTATTAAACTGAAACAATCCAACCAATACACATTTTTTCAATTTTGCCAGTCCTGGCTTTATTAATATGGCAAAACTACATTTTTTGCCAAAGTTTGCACAGAGTAAACAGTTTATTTCTCACGTGGATACCACAGACATTGTAATTGGCTTGTAAAATTAATTAAGTGCATGTGCTCATTGTTTATAAGTGTCACGCAGTCTGTAAATTTCACTGCCTGAAGACTGTGATCAGTCTTTGTCTGGTAGACCTTGTTAACTTGGTACAAAAAAGCAACAGTATTTTCCTTTAGAGAAAAGAATTTCTTCTTGACACTTAGGGCTGCTTTTCCCAGTAGCTTGAAAGAATACTCTCAAGGTCTTAATGTCCTTTAAAAGATTACTTACCAATGCATTTATCATAAAAAACAAAACAAAACTGAAACACCACCCCCAAACAAAGAAACAAAACCCCTGACCACCAAACAACCAAAAAACCCATTAAAAAGCCCTAAGAAAATACACATGGGGAGGGAGTTGTTATGGAGAGACTAAGGAGCAAAGTAAAATGTAGGTTAAAAATCCTCCAGAAAGACACCTACTCCGGGGACCATAGAGTTAATTAACTGTAGCTGAATTTAAAAAGGACTACATAATATTTAGCTCTGTAATACTTATAGTTAAGGAACCTTTGATTAGAAATAATCAAATCTCATGCTTCAGGGCGTGAGTTGATTACTGCAAGGGTCAGGGAGGATCCTGCCCTTCCCCTGCTGTATCCACGCATCGTTCCCTGTTTGGCTAAAAATAAATCAGTTGTTCAGGAGTTTTTATGTCTTGGTTGCTGCCTCAGGCAAAACACTGAACTTGATGGACCAAGACTGTTCCTTTGGAAGAGATCGATGGTAACAGCTGAGCACCGGAAGCCAGGCTGTGGCGTGCATTGGGGGACCTTTCGCTCCCTTCAGCAAATGCTTTTAAAACATAGAATCATAGAATGGTTTGGGTTGGAAGGGACCTTAAAGCTCATCTTGTTCCAACCTCCAACCCCCTGCCCTGGGCAGGGACATCTCCCACCAGCCCAGGTTGCTCCAAGCCCCATCCAACCTGGCCTTGAACACCTCCAGGGATGGGGCAGCCACAGCTTCTCGGGGCAACCTGCGCCAGGGGATCACCACCCTCACAGGGGAGAATTTATTCCCGATATCTCATCTCAATCTCCCCTCTTTCAGTGTAAAACCGTTCCCCCTCATTCCATGGCTTCCCTCCCTGATCACAAGTCCCTCCCCAGCTCTCCTGGAGCCCCTTTGGGGACTGGAAGTGGCTCTGAGGTCTCCCCGGAGCCTTCTCTTCTCCAGGCTGAACACCGCCAACTCTCTCAGCCTGTCCTCCCAGCAGAGGGGCTCCAGCCCTCGTAGCATCTCTGGGGCCTCCCCTGGCCCCGCTCCAATGGGTCCATGTACTTTTTATTTCCCAGTGCACCTCCCAACCCCTCGCTGTCATTCTCCCACCCCCTTGGAAATTATTGCTACTTGGCTAGATAATACCAGGAGAGTATCGGCCACTGTTCAAGGGTGGGAATTCCTGAAGCGTGACAAGACTGAGCTATTGCAGAGAAAAATTGCTGAGTGCCACAGAATCCAAGGAGTCAGGGCTCAGGGTAATGCCAGATGCTTTTGAGAAAAAATTCCACATGAAATCTTCCCTTCCCTTTGAATGCTGAGCTCGTGTTGGAGCTGGCAGTTTTTTTGCAATGCCCAGAAACCGGTTGCTACCGAAAACCAGGGCAGGCACTTTCCTAACGTGCCACAGCCCTTGAAGTCTCTGGTGATTACACTGTGCCGGCTGCTTCACACGCTGGAGAAGAGACAGAGCCAGGACTTCTACAAAATTCTCAGAGAAACACACAGAGGGGAGGGGAGAAGAAAAAGAAAGAAAAAAAAGACTTCAAACTCCTGCTCCCAGCTCCAGAACAAATAGCATTTTCTCACCCCTCTCATCCCTTTGATGGAAAATAAATTAGAACCACAAATAGTAATCCTTAGCCCTTCTGCAGCGCCTTTCATCTGGAGAGCTCAAAGCTCTTCGTATATTAATTCATTAAGTCTGGCAACACCCCTGCAAGGGGTGGAAATATTACAGTGTTCAACTTGAGAAATAAACCCACACCCCGGAGGTGAAGCAAGCTGGTTTTGGCCGAAACGCCAAGGAAGCAGCCAAATCTGTGTGTGTCTCCCACCACCCACCGCAGAGCTGCACTGCAGGGGTGGCCGGGGGCTGCAGAGGACCACCGCTGGCACTAACCCCGCTGCCAGTAACCCCATTTTAGACACAGGAGTGGAAACAGAGATACGAAAATGTTCGCCAAAGTCAAGAGGAAAGCCAGCGGCTCTCCAGCCCTGCATGAGCATCTCACTGTCTTCCTTCGGGCAGCTGAGAGAGAGCCGGCTCTTCCCAGGGACCTGGTCACGATGCCCAGCCGAGGGTGACCTCTGGTGAAAATCAGGTGGTGTAAACCGATGGGGCAGTAAGCGAGCTGTGCCACTGACCACAACCGGGGCACCAAACCGCATTTTAAGAACTGAGCAACATCCAGCAGGTGGAAAATACGGGAGCCCGAACCACTCCGCACTCCAGCAGTGACCTTCAGTCGCTGCTCAGCAGCGGGCAGAGAGCCACCCCATCTCCATGGGACAGGCAGATGTCCCCACGGGATAGGTAGACGTCCCCGCAGAGCTTCGCTGCTCCATTTGCCTTCCTTGCGTATTTGGTGGGTTGACAGCGGTTCCCCCTGATGCACCGGGCCAACTTCTCCAAGCCCCATGATTAGACACTGTCTTCACAAGAGAGGTGCCGGCAGCGAGGACGGTGATGAGCGGCTCTGGGGGAACCTGACTGCGTTTAATAGGAATGATGAAGCTGAGAAGTCCCTCAGACATGCTGAGGGATTTTACATAGCTGAGGCTGCAACAGTACTGTGCTCCAGAGAGAACAAAACTACTTACCAAAGTACTGATGCATCAAACTACTGACGCGTCTGTCTCATTTCTTCACTGGTTAAATAGTTAAAACATATTTGATGTGTTTGTCACAGAGTGAGAGGTAAGGTTTTACCAGGTCACGACAAGGCTGGGTGCTGTGAGAGCTGAACTCATACCTGAAAGTATCTTCAGATCTTAGGAGGAATGTTCAAAGAGAATACAAAATGCTTCTGTTCTCATTCGTTTTTATGGAAAACATTTATTTGCTAAGTATTAAATATGCAGAAAGCAAAATGTTCACGCCTTTGCAGCCTGCAGTCCCCTCAAAGCAAAAGAGCATTGAAACAAACCCTGTTGCGAAAGGTATTCCAGCCCAGGTACGATAAATGCTCGTAAAAAAGCAACGCTCCACCACAACAAACAGGCTCTGCACGCGGGAAGATGGATCCAGGCGGCAAAGGAAATTAAACCACAGCAGGAGCAGGCAGAAAGGGCTGAGACCCATCAGCAGCCGCAAATAATTGCTCAGAAAAGATGGGAAGAAGCAAATAAACGCGAGGGCTGACTCCCTTTGATGAGTATTCCCCAATACTCCCCAGCAGTTCGGTGCTGGGCAGGAGCGGGCACTTGGGGACGCTGAGAGGAGTCAGCGCAGCGACGGAGGCCGTCACCGCACCATGCCGGGGCTCCCAGCGTCGCTGAGCTCTTCAGCACTGGAAAGTGGGAGCAGCCCTCAAAAGTGCACTATATTTTAAACATAAACACAATATCCCCCAGACTAACCCCATCTTTTAAGCTTTAGCAATCTGAGGCCAACCCAAACCTAACGAGCAACTCCTCTGCCTGACGAAGAGGGTGCTGAGGGAACCTGAAGCCAAGCGGAATGTGGGTCCCCTGGCTGCACAGAGGTGTGCCGCAGCCCAGCACCACCCGGCCAGATCCCTCCTCTGCCCACAGAGTGCCAGTGCTGGCATTGCGGCTGGGGACACTGTCCACGCCGAAGTGGGCTTGGCTGCAGCTCACAGGTGCGACCACACGTCTGACAGCACAGGACCCAACTGCCCTGGGTTCCCTCCACGAGTTCCTGTATTTCTGACCCACAGCAAAACCGTGCCTGCTGTCACAACGGAGTACGTAAGCTGTCACAGCCTGTTAAATGGGGGATCGTCAGGTTTTTGGGGTCTGAGGCCAGGCATTGGGAAGCCCATGCTGTAACACCAAGGGGATGTGATGGACGCTGCCAGGGTGACTTCCTCCTACAGCCATTGCCAAGCACAGCCTGGAGAAGAGATGGCTCTGGGGAGACCTTAGAGCCCCTTCCAGTCCCTAAAGGAGCTCCAGGAAAGCTGGGGAGGGACTGTTGATCAGGGAGGGGAGCAATGGAATGAGGGGGAAGTTTTACACTGAAAGAGGGGAGATTGAGATGAGACATGAGGAATAAATTCTCTCCTGTGAGGGTGGTGAGCCCTGAGAAGCTGTGGCTGCCCCATCCCTGGAGGTGTTCAAGGCCAGGTTGGACAGGGCTTGGAGCAACCTGGTCTGGTGGGAGGTGTCCCTGCGCAGGGCAGGGGGGTGGGACTGGATGAGCTTTAAAGGTCCCTTCCAACCTAAACCATCCTGTGATTCTATGTGTACAATCTTGTTTTCAGGGCACAGAACTGCAGTTGGCTGGTTGTGGTGGGAGAGCAGGTCCTCATCCGGCATTGCCATGGGGGTCTTGGCCCTGCTCCACCTGTGTGGCAGCCCCCTGGGTGATGGCTTGCCAGCTGCCTGAGCTGGGTGGGTTGGGAGGGGGGGTCCCCACTTAAGGTCCAAGCGCGGAGCTCGCCTCTCGTCCCCCACAGCTGCCGGGGACGCTGTGCACCGCTGCTCCCACGGCCGTCCCTGCCCGTCCCCGGCTGCGGGGTGCTCGGGGTGCACCCAGACATGGCTGGGAAGAGCAGGGCAGTTGTGGAGCTGCGTCCTCTTGACTCAATGGTTTCTGCATGCAACCCTGGAGAGGTCGTTCAGGACTTCATGCTAAAATTGCCTTGTGGGAGAGACTCACAGCACTGTAACAAGGTTTTACCCCAAGTGGTGAATAGAAATTCACCCCAATTCCTTGTTTTTGTGTTGCTTGCTGATTTATCAAGGCAGAGCTATACCAGTCCTTAACTGCCCATATTTTCAACTGTAATAAGATTAGAAGCTAAATCAAAGCAGGATAAATGGTGGATTATGACCACTTGATAGTTCCTGAAAAAATCCTCATTATTGCATGTGTGGTTTCACTGCTTTAAAAGACTACATTGGGATAGGCAGGCTGTGCTCCCGAATCTGCGAGCGGGAATTGGCCCGTTGTGGTTTTACCGCTGCTTTTAGACCAGACTAAACCGAATACAGCTCTGCATGTGACTTGATCTGAGATGAGGGTTGTCTCTTCAGATCGGCAGAAAGCACAAGATGGCTTTTTTGGTTGGAGCTGTTTGTGGCACCAGCTGAGTTTACATATTTCACTTTGAGTTTATCAGTAATGATGTTCTGATGCAGAATCACTTTTTCTGCCTTTCTGCATCGGTTCAGTAGTGCCTGTGGATGCCGTAGAGCTGGAGAAGGTGCCTCCGAAATGCCAGCTCCCAACAAGGAGTTCTGCTGCTGGGGAAACATTGGTCTCATTTTGGGTCACTGGGTTTAAATGAGCAATCTGTCTTCTCTTTTCATTAGCTTTTTTGCTGTGCTGGTTCTCCTGGCTGTTGTTTTGGTGGGGCTGCACTGGGGTTGAAGCCAGCTCACCGCATGCTTGCCCGTGCCATGCCGGCGTGGTTTGGTTACAGCTCAGACAGGGAGGACTTCCTACTCCTTCTTTAATCTGTGTGGCAGCAAAGCATCTTCACTTCTGGGATATCAGTTGTCCTGTGGTAGTTTCCATGTAGTAAGAGTAATTTGCTGGCAGTGGTTAGATTGGTGCTACGTGCCATGGGAGGTGTTTCTCACGAGGTTCCTCTGTTTCTCCCATGGAGGTGTCCCTGTGACCCACAGCCCTCCTGCGCCTGGGCATATCTCTGCAGGTCACGGTGCTTGTGAACCGCTTCAGCCCGAGTGTACCCACTGCTAACTGCCTGTGCTGTGCCATGCCTCTAGCCCTCTCTTACATCCCAGAAATAGATGTGCCTCCATTTTGGACTGTGACCCTTCTGTTTCACTGCACTCCCCTTACAGCCCCACGCGTGTTGCTCAGGCTGATGCGTTGCACTGCTCCTGCTTCCAGCAGCCTCTCCCTCTTGCCTTTTCCTGCAGAACATCATCTGTTGACCTCCAAATTTTGGGTGCTTCTTTGGTGCCTGTCCTTGCCCCCCTCCCGGGGCCGTGGGCTCGCAGCAGAGCCAGCAGGTCGGAGCGGAGCCCTGCGGGGGTTTGCGCTGCGCCGGGGCTCCCCTCGGGCACTGGGAGGAGAGTTGCGAAGAGTTGCTTTTTGCTCAGCTGTGATTAAGCGTTCACAGCAGCAAATCCCTGTGCTGTTGCTATACTTAACATGCCAAACTCAATTATATTGAGAAGAGAGTTTAAAAACAGGCTTTTGTCTAATGTACAGTATTTTGGCAGCAATTAGCTCCGAGTTTTATCATTTTCCCCAAGGTGAACATGAGAACGATCAGTTATGCATGAGAAGCTGCTCTGTCGTGAGAGAGGAAGGCATCTTCCCAGCGAGGATGAAAGGGTTTGCATGTACTGTGGGGCACGCGTTGCAGTGCCACCTTGCTTGAACATCCCTCTGTGTTTGATAGCTTTGGGAAATGGTTTCTTTGTGTAAGAAGTGCTTGCAGGGCAGGTCACACGGCAAGAAGGAAAGCCCTGGGGACGAGCAGTGGCACAGGCCATTTCTTTCCTGGGGGCCTCTGCAGGATGCAGGTTTTGCCATCAGTGGGGCTCCCGCGGTCATGCTGTCCCCAGGGCTGAGCAGGTAGCCAGGGAGAACCCTGCTTTTGGATGACTTTTTTTCCTCTGTCCTGTCTGAAAAGGTCCCATGCCCTTCCCAGGGAAATGATGGCTATTAAACCCCGGTGTGGTGGCAGGGGTCCAGCGCGGGGTCACTGTACTGTCCTGCTGTTTGTTCCCTGGTACCTCTTCTCCTTCTTGCCTTTGCATACGGTATTGCAGAGTGTTGTTAAATATACCCTGGTACAACAGGGCTGGTGTTTCTCTGGGACATGCAGTGCTTTTTTGGGTGTTTAATGTACACATGACCCTCCAGAACAAGGGTGGGGGTGTTTGTATGACCAGACCCTTCCTCGGTGTTTCTCAGTGCTGTGATCTGGGATTCCACGCCAGCCTCGCTCGGACCTTCAGGACGTACCTGTCTGCCGAGTACAACCTGGAAACCTCCCGCCACGAGGGCCTGGACATCATCGAGAATGCTGTGGACAACCTGGATGCACGGAGCGACAAGCACACCATCATGGATATGTGCAACCAGGTCTTCTGCCCTCCGCTGAAGTTCGAGTTCCAGCCTCACATGGGGGACGAGGTAGCGTACTCGCCTGAGGGGCTGCAGGGATGCCTCGCAGCCTGGCCTGGGCTGGATTCCTCCTCTTCTTAACCATCACTGTGAAATTATTTCTGACTCCTTATCCCTCTATTCTGTCTTCACACACTGCTATTCGTGTTCCCTTTCTTAATGAGACACTTGGCTCATTAGGGCTCCTCCTTTCAGTCTGCCTCTTGCTCCGTATCTCTCCCAATTAGGAAGCCTGTGGTTTGATTCTCAGCTGAACTGCCCAACAGATTTGTAAAGTGGAGCTTTGATTTACCTGCTGTAATTGGAAGACTTCAGAGTGCAACTTTCAAATGCTGGGTAGAAAATGCTTTGTGCTGGCCCGGGTCCAGGGCACTGCTGATGAGAAACCGGGCGACACAGCCTCCCTGGAGGCTGCGAGGGGCTTGTGGGTGCTGGAGGGAATAATTTCGGTGTTTAAATGTGTATGTCTGCTCCATGGCTGACCCACTGAATGCTCTCCTGTCTCAGGTATGTCAGGTCAGTGCCCAGCAGCCTGTGCAGACCGAGTTGCTGATGCGGTACCACCAGCTGCAGTCGCGACTAGCCACCCTCAAGATAGAGAATGAAGAGGTAAGAAGTCACTTTGGGTCTCGTGTTTGGCCTCGTAGGCAGCATGGCTCAGCCTTCTGCCCGTTCTGCAGGGGGGTTCCTGGTGTGCTCTGGTGTGGAGTCCTTCCAGTGGCAGTACTGAGAGCTCCTGTTGCCCGCAGGTAGCGCAAGAGCAAGCCCAGTACTTCGAAGCTGCCTGTTGGCCAGTTGTTTTGGCTCAAGATGTGTCATTTTCCCAGTCTGCTCCAAAACTGTGCTGTCTTCTATTTCTGATAGGTACGAAAAACTCTGGATGCCACAATGCAGACTTTGCAGGACATGCTGACAGTGGAAGATTTTGATGTTTCAGATGCCTTCCAGCATAGTCGCTCCACTGAGTCAGTCAAATCAGCTGCATCAGAGACCTACATGAGCAAAATAAACATCGCCAAGAGGAGAGCCAACCAGCAGGAAACCGAAATGTTCTATTTTACAGTGAGTGTCATCTCATGCGATACAGGACACAAAGCTTTAATTGCTAGGGCTGAGTCCCGTTTTAAGCGCTCGTTAGTGAAGAGCAAGAACTAATTCAGTCTCTTTAAGTATTTGTCTTCTGTCTGATTTAGGGTTGGAATGCCTTTCTCAGCGGCAGGGCAGTGCGCAGGAACTGACAGTCCAGTGTCTGCCTTGTTCTTCCTTTTGAAGGAACAACTGGAGCAACCAGTTGTGACCAAAACCTTGCAGAAATCGGTAGTAGCGGCTCAGAGCAGGGCAGCAGACTCCGGCCAGCCTCGCAGTGTGTCGCCATTCAGTGCCTGTTCCCGGAGGCCGTTAGGATCTTGAGCCGTCACCAAAGCCTGCCTTTTCTGGCCCGCATGACTAAAATCTGCCCATGGCCCATGGCTAAGCTAAACGGTCTTTGGCACATGGTGTCGGGTGCCGGGGGAAGCGGCAGCCTGGCGTTGCAGTGCCGGGCTGTTGTGTATGTGCTGGGTAAGGCAGCTGTGCTGTGTCTCCCTGCAGCCTTGGTCCCATAATTTGCTTCCAGGCAGCTCTGAGGTTCTCTGTTGTAGTACATGAAATGTAACGAATAAGCCATCAGTTCAGCAGAAGTAGCCCTCATTTAAGCATGGTTAGTAGGCTAAAGTTAATAGCATCTTGTGATATATTACATATGCATAGAAAAGCTTCTACTTTCTTGAAACAGTATTATTATTCCAATTCAGGGGGGAAAAAATTGCAGTTCTTGTTATGAGTTGTGCTGGGGGTTTTTTTAATGCTTTTTGCAAGAATTTGATCTTTCCCATTGTGTGTCTTTCATTTTCCACCTCTGTCTCCCTCACTCCTCTTATCTGTAAAATTACTTGCTCTTGAATGTTACCGGGTGTCAGACAGTCTCACAGTGAAACGAGAAGTTGTGCTGTGCAGTTAGTGTCGCCTAGCACATAAAGCGTCTGATGGGCCCTGCCCTGGGAAGGTCTCATGCACTGGGAGTTCTCACTCTGCATCACTTGTTTGCACAAAGGCAAAGCGCCTGTTGGGGGAGGAAAAGCCTCTTTGATTTTCCGGGCCATTCCCAGAAGCCTGACAAAAGAAAGCTTGCTTTGAACTCTTTTCTTTGGAGCTCCCCGCGTTCCCAGGCAGGAGGTGCAGCACCAAGGAGACCAGGCTAATAAGATCATCAGGACGGTGGCTGCAGCAGTGAGAAGTGATTAGACCGTGCTCAGCCCTGCGGCGCATCTGACGTGTGGTTTGTCAGAGCCGTCAGCCTCGCCGAGCCCCCCTCCAGCAGCCCCCAGGCAAAAGTGTACATCACTTATGGACTATTTTTGCCACGAGTCTGAACCTACCTTGTTTGGTTTATTTTTAATTCCAGAAATTTAAAGAGTATTTGAATGGCAGTAACCTTATCACGAAGCTCCAGGCTAAGCATGACCTGCTGAAGCAGACTCTTGGAGAAGGTGAGTCGCGGGGTTTGGTCCAGGCAGGAACCTCCCATCACATGAGATGACTTCAAACCAGGCGTCATCCTTCAACCTTACCTGCTGTCTGTGTTTTCCTGAGTGACTGATGACTCCTGTGGTTGGCTGCCACTACTAAGTTTAACCAGTGACATGCAAAATCATTATCTCCCTGGAATATTACTCTTTTCCCACCTTTCTTCGGGAGTGCACGTAGAGAAATCTTATCCTGTGTGCCGAAGTGCTTCTCCAGCAGTAGAGATTCCCCCCAACTCCAAGTCTCTGGCTTTTTGCTTTCTCTCCCCATTCTTCCCCTCTTAGTGCGGCCCTGAACACGGGTATTTTCTTGTCCTTGATGCTGTGCTGCTGTGTCACAGATTGCCAGCTGCCTTGTTGATCGAATAGGCCCCTTGCTCCCCTGGCCATAGGTTTTTTGACTTGCTCTAAACCAGAATTGCAAAATCATCCTTGTTTTTAAAACTGACTTTTCCATAGCAGGCTTTTATTGCTCCAGATGATAATTTCACGCATTTGCCTGAGAGCACATACACACAAACAGGCTTCATGCAGCAGAGGGGGCAGTAACTTGGGAGGGAGGCAGGAGTGCGCGGCTCCAGGTGGGACCCACCTCTGCTGGGGTAGTGATGTGCAACCACGTCCCTGCAAGAAGAGTTTAGCACTTTTAAAAAATTGTTAAAAATTGCATTATTTCCAGTGTAAAGAAGATGGAGATTACTAAGTATCCCAATTTTCCAACAGGAGAGAATATATTTAAATTAGAATGCACAAATGGTCCATAGTCGTGTCTTAACAATACAAAAATTGGACTCCTCATCTCAGAGGAGAGAGAAAAAAAATAAAATAGCTTTTTGTTGGCTATTTTGCCAAACATCTTTTCTCTGCCAAATTTATTTAGCCTTAAAATCCACCTTCTAGTTAGATCCTGTGGTATGTTCAACTCAGTGAACACTGAGCCAAGTCAAGGCACAAAATCTAAGCGCAAGGAAGGCTGCAAGGGTAAATACATGGGGCTCCAGGAACATATTCCTTTTCCCAGGAGTTTCCGTACTCCCTGTGGCTGCCTTAGCCCCCCGTCACCCCGCGGAGCAGGTCAGTGGCAGCCCTTCTGTGCCCTGACCGAGGCCGTCCTGCTCCAGAGCCGCCTGGCAGGGGTTGTGTGAGGCTCGCGCGGCGCCCGCTGCTGGGTCTCAGTTCAGGCTTCGGCATAGGCAAGGGGGATGGAGCGTGTGGTTCACCGAAATTGGAACCATCTAAGCCCTTCCCGGAGAGCACAGGTCTTAATGCAGAAGAGAGCTCTGTTTAATTGGCTACAGTGCTAAGACTCCTATGGGTTGGTGCAAGAAGTGATGAATCTGTTGAAGGTTAATTTGATCACCATTCTGGTCTTACACTAACGCCCTACTTAGGAGGAAGAGTGCAGGGTGAGGCGTTTTAACTCTCTAGAGTTGTGCAAAAGCAGCCATGGAAGATTTTCACATGAAAACTTTCTGAATTTCTCCCAGGCCATGGGATCATCCTGCTATGTAGGCGTTCAGCAAATATTTAGCCCAGAAATGCCAAATGCTGCGTTTCAGCATGAGCTGATTCTCATTAGGAAGAAGTCTGGGTTTGCAAAACACTCATGTGGAATTCTTTTCTTTTTCAGCGAGGAATTGGCTGCAAGTTTGCTTTCCGCAGGTGCCAAGGGAGAGCAGGAAGGAGGCATGTGCAGCCAAATGCTTCCTTTTATGTATCTTAGAAAAAGGAAGAATAAATCGGCTTTCCTGGCCTTGGGAGAGAGGCACAAACAGCATGTGAAATTAGTTTAGTTTTTTTCAGTGGATTGCCAAATACTCTAAAAAATGAACAGATCTTATCAGTGGTGATACGCTGCCGTTTATATGAAATCCAAGCACTAAAAATACACGAAGGGAATGAGAATATTGACAGCCAGAATAGCGTCTGCCTGATCGTGATTAGATGGGCTGTTATCTCAGAGGAGAAGCTGGGGAACTGAACGCTGGGCTGTGTTCAGGTGCTATTAGTGGTCCTCTGTGAGGCAGTCAGATAATCTCAGCTGCCTCCCCAGGGGTCTCAGCCCTTATCGGGCTGTCCCTTCCCTCCTCGGGTTTGCCCAGTCCCCAGTGAGTGTAAATGAGCAGAGGACCTGCAGAGCATCTGGTTATTTACAAGATGGGCTTCATATTGCAAATAAACCTTTAATATGAGTGGGAACTGGAGATGCTTTCCCTCTCTTGTGGCTGAGTCTTGGATTTCTAATATGTCTTTTAGTGGTGGGAGCTTGTATAGCAACAAGCTGGGCATCTCCCCAGCCTGCGGGGCCCTTGGGCGCGTTCAGCTTCTTTTTGCCCGAAGCCCTTGACTGGGGGCTTGCAGACCCAGGGGTGTGTGAGCGCCTGTGCAAGTGTGTTTTAACAGTCCTTTGGTGGTGATTAACGTGGAGAGATGATAGAAATTTGTGTTTCTTCATAGGTGAAAGAGCTGAATGTGGAACAACCAGGTGAGCAGTTTCTTCCACTTCGTCTGCTTTCGGGAGGGGCTCGCTCCAGCCGGAGGAGAGTGGCGGTGGGACGGGTGGTTTGGCTTTGCTGCCGGTACAGCTTGGCGGGGTTCAGGTTTAACCACCCTCCAGCTGCGGAAGACAGGCCACCCCAGGCTCCCCGCATCACTGCCCTGCTTCTCGCTGCATTGCCTGACGTGGATTAATTAGGGTGATGACAAACAGGCCCTGGTTTCTGCTGCAGTGTAATTTCTAGCTGACTGGCTCTGAAGTGCCGGGAAGCGCTGTGTCAGCATGGTGCGGTGCGGTGCCTTGTTGCGTAGCTGAGGTTGGGTTGTGTTCAGACAGTGCCACACAAGGGTGTCCACCCGCTCCCTACCATCCCTCTGCATCTGAGGACTTTGATACGTCCCCAGAAGCCTGTCCCAGCGCTGGTGGCTTTGCCTGGGAGTGCAGAGCATGGCTGTGTTCACTGACTTTCATCCCTCTGCAGCCGGAGATAGTGCTGGGGATGGGTGTAACGGGGAGGGGGCTTTGATCGGTGTCCAGTCCATGAAGCATCTCCACAGAGCTCTGGTGGCTTGCTATGAGTGTGCTGGTTTTCTAATGGCAAGACGTGAGCCAGCAAAGCCTCCAGAGAGGAGGTCATCTCCCCAGAACATGTACAACCTCTCTCTGTGACATCTTTTTACAACCCTGTTGCAGCGTTTAATAAAATTTGCAATACCGCCCATTCCGTGTTAGAAATGCCAAAGTAGATGGTGGAGCCTGGGCTGCCATGGCCGAGGGCAGCGGGGCGGCAGAGTGCTTCGCTCTCTCACCTTCTGGCCTGCGGGGAACTGTGCTGCCAGCGCCAGGCCCAGTGGCCTCAGGGCTGGGCAGCCAGGTGCCATCAAGACACAGAAGCGGGCCGGGCAGTGGGGCCGCACGGTGTGTCACTGCGCTGACGTGCTCCACAGGGCTGCTCTCCATGGCGCTCCCAGCTTCCCGTTGGGTCGCCGTGGTGGTCCCGCTGCATCGCTGCCTCCCCCTGCGTATGGCAGAAGAGCTGCCCCGCAGCACCCCGACGCCCTCGCTGCCCCGCACGGCTGGCAGGGGCCATGGACACTGCCTTGAGGTGGGCTCCCATCCTTTGGCTGTGCCAGGCCGGGCGCTGCTGAGCTGGAGGGGCAAAGCACACCCAGACCACCACATAAAACCACAGGGAGAATTTGCGCTTGAGTGCTTTGTGTGTCAGGAGTGGGTGCCCGTGGAGTGACGGTGTCGCAGGCCAGAGCAATCAAGGGAATGAATAACAGCCTCCTACGCGAGGGATGGTGGCACAGCTCCCTGCTGCTTCTGTTGCTTTTGTTTCAGCAGTTGCTTTTATTTCACAAAGGAAAACAAACAAGAGACAATCTCCTTCTTGTGTGAGGCAGTGCAGAAAGCATAGGCAGAACAACCTTCCCACCAGCTGTGGCCAGAGGCCAGGCTGTGCCGGGAGAGGAGGTGGCAGGGCAGCCAGCGGCACCGGGACGGTGGGCTGCAGACAGCGCTGCTCAGCCAAGAGCCAGGCGGGCACTTGGAGGGACCGCAGGCAGTTCTGCTCCTCAAGGACCAGACCAAGAAGTGGTTAGAAGCTGTAGGAGTGTAGAGTCAAGTGGCTTAATTAAAGACATCTGATTAAGGAACCAGCGGACCACAACTGTCACCTGTGCACCATAGCTCTGTGTACATTGTACATGTCCGTTTGACTCTGCTCTGTGAGAACTTCCGCATGAAGGCTCCTAGCACTCATTTTTGTTTGCAGTCATGATCTCCTCTACTGACATCAGTGTAGCCTGGGGGTAGAGGACAGATCAGAAATCGCTTAGAGATTTTAAGCTATTTTTCTCCCTTTTTTAGATCTAGGCACTTGGGTCTTAATGTCCTTCATTATCAGAAGAAGAGATCAAAATGTGAATAGCATTAATGAAAGCAGCCCTCCAAGGTCCTGATCACTGCGCTAAAATAAGTCACATGTTTTGGTGGCCTCATTTCCAGCAGCAGTAGGTGTCTGGTACCCTTGCTGAAGCCAACAGGGTCTTCAGGGTCTGCTCCCGTTAGGAGTGAGGACCCTCCGTCCCGAGCTAGTAGGGGTAGGGTCATGCCACTTCCTAACGCGCGTGTCTACCTTTTCTGGTCTTAGAGAGTTGCTGGTGGGTTTGCTCGTGTGTGTTGACCAGGCTCATCTTTTTGTTTGGTGGTTTGAATTGCGGGAATGCCTGCCAGAAAGATGAAAGACCATGGACCTCCCTGTGAACATCTGTCAAACAGAAGTTAGCTACAGGGAGGTGGAGGTATTCCCACTTTCCTCTTGCTGTCCATCTATAAGCAGAATGAGGTCCATTTAAGAATAAACAGGAATATTTTCCAGGGGTACTCAGGGTTTATTTTGGATATATCCAGGAATTGGTTGAGCTCTTCATCTGCTCTTGGTGCTTTCTCAGGCTGGCAGAGTGCCAGACTGGTGGAGGTAAGAGGCAGCTGTTAAAAATCCTACTGAGTGCCAACGCCTTTCTTTTACTTCTAAAATGTCATCCCTGGTACGAGCACAAACTCTGAGCAGCAGTTTTAATATTTTGCACCTCAGAGAGGGAGAATTGTATCTGCAGATTGTGGGTACCAAAGACAGCTGTGACCAGCTGTGTTTAGCAGCTTCATTACTCTCTGGCTTGAACGAAGCAAGTTCTGCATGAAGAGCATTCCTGATCACCGTTGTTCATTCATGCTGCGGTTGTTGGTATAGTTGCTGCCCTGTCACTGTCTGAGTTCTGGAGGTGACTGGTTTTTACGGTAGGAACTGGGACTCTTCCGGAGGTGTGTAGAACAGCCAGTTGGGTTGCTGTATGTGACTGCAGCTGAGGTTAGAGTCTGTCTCACAGGGAAACACTGGCAGATTATGGGGATGGAAAGCGATGGGTAGGTTGGCTTATTGCTGTTAAATGTTTCTATTATCAAGATTAATTTGAATTTATTACTTAAATAGAGGCTGCAGTCTTGACCTTGACTTGAAATTGTGTGAAGCGTATAGTGAGCAGCTCTGCTGCTGGTCAGGGCTGCCTAGAGGTCAGCTCTGCTGCCCACTCGCGTGGATGCCTGCCACCTGCGCCCGGGCTCCGCCTGGCCTCGGGGACCCACAGAGGCCATCGTGGCACTGGCTCCAAAAGGAGTTAGCCAATTTACTGCTAGGGTAGCCCGCCCCAGGCTGCTGGGAGGCGCTGTGGAGTGAGCAGAGGGCACATCTCCCGTGAGCCGCGGGCGCTGTGCGCGATGCGGAGGTGCGGGGACAAGCACTCTGCAGGTCCCCCGGCTCCTGGTGGAGCCGTGTCCATGGGGGGACGCAGCGGGGGAATGCTGAAGCGCGGGCGGCTGCAGAGTGTGTTGAGCTGAGTGTCGAGTCCTCACAGAGGGATTTTTCTGTTTGATTTATTTTTTATTCTTGGTCATAACCTTTGAGATCTCATCCTGTCATTGCATTTACGTTGGTGTTTTGTTGATTTCTTTTGTTCCATTTTCTCCCAGGCCCCCATGTCTTCCCCCTAAGCCACAGAAAATGAGGAGACCTAGGCCTCTCTCAGTCTATAATCATAAACTCTTTAACGGCAATATGGAAACGTTCATTAAGGTACTCGCTGGCTGACAGTAAGAGTTTATGAACGCTGTGAATGTAATGGTGGCTTTCCTGTCCTAACCGCTGGCTGCTTTCCTTTCTTGGTGGGGTCTCTCTGGTCCGCCCTGCACCCGGTTGACGTGGCCAGTGCACGCTTTGCCTCGGTGACCATTTCCCTCCATAGCTGTCCTCGCCCCTCGTGTGTTCCTTACGTTACCTGTCGCGTGCCCTGGGGTGAGGGTAGCAGTGAGGACCCTCGTGGCTGGTGGCCATCAGCCACGGTGGCCGGCTGCACGGCACAAGGCGCTCTTGGCTGAGCATCCCCATCATCCAGCGCTGCTTCCACCCGTCCTGGGAGGGAAGATCAGACGGCAAGGACAACCCAGCCCAGCACCCTCAAAGCATCGACACATCCCCCCACCTTCCCTTTTTTCCACCCATTTTTGGTGGTCATCTTCCTCACGTCTGAGGGGGAAGGTGAAATTACTCATAAGCTCCCAGAAAGTGTCTCCCAGTTGTAAGGATGGCAGCCTTGACTTATTTCATACTGTGCGTATGGGTGGGTGTGTGGGAGCGTAGACGTGTTATCCTTAAACAAAATACGTTAATAATAACCAGCCCAGCTGGCTCATCTCAGTGCCAACTGCCGATGGCGGCTGATGTCCTCTCGTAGAGCTCGGCACTTACTGGGGCTCCGCAGACCCTTCCCGCAGCTGAAGCGGAGGGTTAACTCACAGGGAGGACAGGTGAGAGCTGTGTCCCTGCGGAGCCCCGAGCCTCTCCCGAGGGAGGCTGTCGCCTCTGGATGCTCCAGGAGAGGTGGCACTACAGTTTGTGTGCTGACTGCAACCCATGCCGGCGCCCGGCCACGCTCAGGCAGCGCCAGGGCCATGGGCTCGGCTTCCAGCGTCGGAGCAAAGTTATTCCTAAACGGCTGCCGAGTGGTCTTCTCCAAACCACCGCTGGTAACACGCAGCGTGTGGCCTTCATAAATGTGGGCCAGAGTATTTTCTTCATGTAAGCTGGGGTGAGCTCAGATGAACTCGGTTAATACCAGCGCAGTCCCAATGGAAGGGGCTCCTGCTTGTCCCAGGAACTTTCCCAGAAGGAGAGATTTGAGGAGAAAAGTGAAGAGATGTGGATGTGGGATTTGTGCCCAATTTGTCCTCCAGCTATCTAGCTGCTGATCCTCCGAAATCCAGCACTTTGCATTGCCTGGCTGCTGGAAGGACTTCCAAAGGACACAATGCCGTTCCAGTTGCTCAGAGTGTTTAATCCTGCGCTGAAGAAAGCTTTAGTGAAAATACTGGAGGAAGCAGTAATGACAAACTGTTGGATTAGGTAAACTAATAGGCGTTGTCCAGCTCTGATTTATTCTCTTAGGCTCTTTTAGTGCAACCATAAGCCTAAGGGCAGTGTTTACAAACAGGGCACTGTCACAAGTAATACACAGGCCCAGCTGACAAAGCCGGTAATCTCTTTAATACTTGTAATCATTCCTTACTTAAACTGATTTTTAAAAAAACAATGCTCGTTAAAGTCCAGCCTGTTCAGCACTGTGGAGGAGGAATTAGCTGCAGTGGAGATCTGTCTGAGCAGACGGATGTCATCATAGAACCGTAGAATGGTTTGGGTTGGAAGGGACCTTAAAGCTCATCCAGTTCCAACCCCCTGCTCTGGGCAGGGACACCTCCCACTGGAGGTGGGCTCCTCAGGGGATGGTGCAGTGCTGCCGGGGTTGTCCTTGAGGCCGCACACTGCCGTGGGAAACGTGGGGCTGAGGGTGGCTGCTCGGTGCCTCTGTGCCGGGACGGCTCTCACCGAGCCAAGCCTGTGCCCAGGCAGGGGCTGGTGTTGGCCCCATGCTCCTGTGGGTGCCAGTAGTTCAGGGAGGGAAGAGATCTGAGAAATCCGAGAGGCTCTTTCTGCTGGTCGCCGAGGCTCGGGTGCAGCGTGCCGGACGGGGTTTGGGAGGGAGGGTAGACAGCCTGGAGGCCTGGGTTGGACCTTGCTAAGCTGCCATTGCATTTGAGCGTTCATGGCCTCCGAAAGAGATGCTTACCTCTAACTGAACTTATCCTTGCTTAATCTTTTCTTTTTTTCCCGCTCTGCTGCTTTTTTGTGTTCTCAGAGGAAGGAGGAATGCGCGAACGAGAAACCAGGTATTTACTGGAGGCCCGTCTACGAGACGGAGTAAATTAACCAGAGAGATGCAACTGTACTCTACTGGAAAACGCAACCAAACAAAGCCCCTAAGGAAAATAAATGTCCACTTAAGCAGTCAGACACGGCTCACATTCCCCTTGAGCTCCTCACACGAGGGGCCTGGAGAGAAGCAGCTTTGAAACAAAGACCAAAACTCATCGCAGGTTCAGATATAGGCAGTTCCTTTCATACACTGTGGTGTTCTGGATTTTTTTTTTAGCATCTGCTGACAATGGTTCTTTCTTTAGGTGGAAATATTGTTGTAAGCTCTGTTACTGGAAACTTATTTCATCAGACAGGTAGTGCACAAGTTTTATTTCGGCTCAGCATTACACCTTTGAAATGGAATAGCCGTGATCCCGTTGCATCAGTCCCCTGTCTCAGCCAGATAGCGAGCAGCAGTCTTTCACACGCTTTAGTGAAAGCTTTTTTTGCATAATTGACTGCACATAGTATACTCAGCACTTTTTGATGGCTTGATGTGTGTAACACCTCCTTTTCTTGCCTGTCCTCTTACTAAACTCAATGGCACTGATTTTCAGATCTCTGGTTTTGCAACCTTTAATGTATTTCCCATGCTTTGTTATCAATAAACCAGTAATTTTTTACTTTTTCCTTTCACGAAGGATTCAGGACAGGCTATTCCGCTTGTAGTAGAAAGCTGCATTCGCTACATCAATTTGTATGGTAAGTTGATTCAGTAATATCAACAGAAACTTTCTGCAAAGGAGATTAAGTACTTGCATTTAGCAGTGAAATATAGCAGAGATGCATGCAGCCCTTGCTACAGGGGCTGAGGCTGTAATTACAGTGGCACTGACTGTGATGCAGCACTGGATGACTGGCAAATATTTAGGTCTCATTAGTACATATTCAGGTGAAATTGCTTGTTCAGGCCCTGGGCCAATGGGAGCTGTTTCAGTGCTTTGATCTGGGGGGCCTTGGTTGGAGAACATGAGCAGAAATGAATCGTAGCAGGCTGTTCCCTTCTTGCTCTGAGCCTCTCCCAGGGTATCAACTCCTAGTTTCTGCTCTTCTTTACTAGAAAGCACCGCGTAACAGTTATAGAAATCTTTTCTGAAGCGTTGTTCTTTTCCAGGCCTTCAGCAGCAGGGCATTTTCAGAGTCCCTGGCTCCCAGGTGGAAGTCAACGACATCAAGAACTCGTTTGAGAGAGGTGTGTTGCCAGGGGGTGCAGCTGCAGCTGGGATGCCGTGTCCAAGCAGGGACCCTTGGTGGGAGTTCGTGTGCGCTGGGGGCATTAGGCATTGCGCAAAGCCTGTGCTCAAGGCCTTTCTGCTACGAGACACCAGGAGGTTTTCTCCCCTTCTGGGTATCTCAGTATTGTATCTCCAGCAATAGCGAAGAGTCACGTAGGGAAGGAGTAGGAGAAGTAGGGGTAGGTGCAGAGATCTCTTCCACAGTCATTAATTAAGAGCATGAAAGGCTCAGATGGGGGTAATGGCCTCCATGGTGTTAATCTTTGAGCAGCATCAGAAGGATCGGGGTGAAGATGGCCAGGCCAAGGAATAAGGCAGCGATGGGATTGTCAAAGGCAGGAGGATTTGCACATTTTTGCTTAAGAGGAATCGGTATCTAAATCCCTTAGGTTTTGAAAGCCTTTTGTAGATTTAAGTCAGTACAATGTTATCCAGAACCATTCAGTCTATTCCAGAGGCATAATTGCATCCTCCAGCCAAGCCTGTCATCCCAGGCTTTCACCAGCGTCGTTCAGATCTGCTCAGCTCTCTGAGCTGTTGCCGTAAACGCAAAAACGCGCTAGGCTGGAGGCTGAAGGAGTACTGGTTAATAACGTCTTCAGGAAAGGTTTGAAATCTCCACAATGAACGGGGGGTTTGTGGGTAGGGCTATAGCGTGTCTCAGCGTGATGCTGTTACACAGCTGGAAATGCTGGAAATAAAACCTTTTCTCTGGGCAGGTGAAGATCCCCTTGCTGATGATCAAAACGAACGTGACATTAATTCAGTGGCTGGAGTCTTGAAGCTGTACTTCCGAGGACTGGAAAACCCCCTCTTTCCTAAGGAAAGGTTTCAAGATTTGATATCTACTATAAGTAAGTACACGTGACAGCTTTTTTGGGAGAATAGGGTGGGGCAAGAGGAGCAATAAACAGGGGGCAAGTACACCTGAGTTTTGCAAATAGCAGCTTATACTGCAAGAAGGGCTATAGGTCTGCAACAGAAGTTGTTCGGAGAAGACATTAAGAGTGTGCATTGGCAGTGCTGCAGGCAAGGGAGAGGTAAAACGTGTTGCTGTGGTTCTTTTAAATTCTTCCTAGCATCACGAGGATCCCCAGAGTCATCTCCAAGCTTAGGCCGGTGGGCAGCACACCCAGCAAGCCCATACACACCTTTTCAGGTTGCATGAGGGTTAGTCAGTTGAACAGGGCTGGCTGCTGTCCTCCCTGCACGGATCTCTGTGGGTAACGGTGGTTCCTGTGCCTGCCCGTCACGTGCCATGCAGCCGTGGCTCTGGGGACACTGAGGGGTTTTGCTGCTTTAGCTCAGCGTCTTCTACTAAACATGAAGTGGAGGTCAGTAGCTCTTGGCTACTCTGAAAGCTTCTCGACCCTCGAGTCTGCAGACTTGGTTTCAGCCTCACTTAGCTGTTCTGCAAGTGTTTGCTGTGCGCATATCCTGTCCCAGAGAAAACCAGAAAGCGCTTTGGGATGTGAGCAGAGGGAGAAGCTGAGGGTTTTTAATGGCGAAGGGTCTGGGACTGATGTCAGGGGGAGCCTGGTTGCTTCTTGTTCTGTCCTGAACTCTCCTCCCAGCTCCACTTGTTCCTCTGCAACTGAAGAAACAGATATCCCAGCTGGGGTTTATTTCTCTCAGTACCTTGTAGTGATGACATTTATTTATTGGCGAGTTGTGGAAATTACTCCCCGGGGGGAAAGGAAGAAGACAGAATGAACTTGATGTTTCAGAGATGATGGAGGAGCGTGCTGTGCACTTTGGCTACAGGATGACTTCATTTTACAGGAGAGGTGTCGGGGTTGTTTGGGGGTTCGAGTGTCTCAGTGCGTGGGTAGCTTCAGGGGGGCTGAGGGGTGAACACGTCCTTCATTTGGCTTTTGCTGCTCATGGCTCCTTCCCCCCTCTTTAATGTTAATGTGCATAACTTCTGGAGATTTAGTGATGTCAAGAAAGACAGATGATATCTAGAGGGGGATGACGCAGGGATGGGCTTGTTCCAGAAAGAGAAGAATGTGCTCTTATTTTTCAAGAACAGTTGTTTTATATAGTAGCTTTAGGAAATTCGCTGTTGCCTTTCAGTTTTGATGTGTAAAGCAGTGCGGCACACCTGTAACACAGCGAACAAAGGAAGCTGTTTCTGCACCAGTTTCCTGCCCCGGTCAGGAGCTTCAGCCTGGCTTGAGCGCGCTCCGGCTGCCCTCCCCGGGGGCAGAGTGCGGAGCCTGAGAGGGGACAGCCCACAGGGAAGGGGACAGGCCCCCGTCGGTACCAGGAAGCGTGCCCGGTGCTTGGTGATGTCACTGTCCTTGCAGATAGGTTTGTGCTTTGGAACCATCCCTAGTTAATGCCAATTTGCACAATTTATTAAGCTTTTGGGAGCTCTTTGTTGCAAACATCAGTGGTTAATTTTCTGGATGGTTTTCTCTTCTTTCTTTATTTTTATTAGTTTAGCAAGAATCTTCCTTTTCCTCGTCTTTGCTTTCTTTCCCTGCTGCTGTTGGTACCTTTCGATTAAGGAAAGATAGATTGATTCTATATAGTTTTTAAATGAATTAAAGTGCCTTGTTCCCATTAAAAATCTGACCTTAAATGCATGTGACCTTCTGCCACATAAGTAGAGGCTGTGTAATAGGTGTCCCAACCTAAACAGATTGAAGGAACCTGCTGCCTTGGAGAGCCACTGCTCAATAAAATGCCACCCTTGCTGGAGGATGTTCCATCTCATTTTGTAATTATGGCGGAAAGGTTAAACACAGCTGAGCGGTTTGGGCTCTCCACTGCAGTGCATCATTGCAAAGCCACCTTGGTCTGCCATGGTTCCCTGTAAGGTAATTCTGAGCGAGCTCTTTGCAGCAGGTGCTGCATGTCGCAGGGCCTCTGGTGCCCGCGAAGCTGCAGAGCTGCATCATTCCCGGCTGATGCGATGGGAAGCCAGGCTTGCTGGTGGCAGGTGAAAAGCTGGGTTTCCTTTTGCCATACCGGGACTGAGAGTTTACATGGAAGTGTTTCCCGAGTCCACATGAGAAGTAGATGGATAGAAAAGGCACTTTGTTTGCAAAGGTTCATTCAGGGGTGTGCCTGTATAGTCAAGTGATTGATGATTACTCCATTAATTCCTCTGAATTACAGCCAGTTGAAACATTTCTGCGAAGTGAAAAAAGGCAAGTGCTTCAAGACAACTTGTTCCTCTGGGTTTCAGAACAGATAACTATTGTTGTAGGGTTTTATCCAGTTTTTATTTATTTAATTTTTAAAAAATGTCCTCTTGAGTAAAACCAAACTGAAGCAGCAGAGAACCCAGTAAGCAATAACAGGGGATAAATACATTCCTCAAAAATTTCCAAAATGAAATATTATAAAGATTTCCATCTTTGGACTGAAGCCAAATTTTTCTCCGAATTTTTGAACAAGTGGCAGCCCAGCTACACTTTGCCAATGAATTTAATTATGATTAGCAAATGCCAAAGTTTGATCCAGCGTAATAAAGTAAGCATCTCTCCACTGATGGGGCTTATTCCGTGCATCTGAGGCTGACTGCTCTTGGGAAGGCTTTGGTACTCTTTGTCTGCTTTCTGTAAAACAAAAGCCCCGGGATTAACTATCTACATAATGTATTGCACAGATACTAGCTTTAAAAAAAAGAGCAGCCGTGGGGGCCTGGAGCGTGCTGCCGGCTGCTGCAGGATGGTGCTGAGCCCCCTTGGTGGGACGGCGCTGGGGCTGCCGCAGGGCAGGAGCGGTGTGTGGGTCCCCGACGGGTGGGCCGACACCCAAAGCTGATGGCTCTACGCCCCCTCCTTCCTACAGAAGGGAGCTGGTTTCTGGCAGCAGCTATGGGCTTTGGGTGTTGCTGTGGAGAAAAGTGAATCTTAAAGTGCGGACTCAGAACTGGCTCAGGTTAAATGCCCATTAAGACCAGTGGGAGACTGGAGCAGAAGGGCTCAGAGGGCCCCGAGGGTTAACCCGTAAGAGTAATGTGAATAAAAACCTCATTTTAAAATCTGCACTAGAAAACCACGCAGTGTTCCATTTTCCAGTACCGTATTGACCTAGAGCTTTTGAGAAGTAGAGTAGTTGTTGAGGAATGAACTAAATAATGCATAAACAGTTATTTTAAAAATAAAATGTCTTTATTTGGTGTTTGTACTGAATCTGAACGTACGTATGAATTCCCCAGTGGAGGAGCACTGTACCCGATTCTCCGCTTGCACCTTAGTGCCAAACCAGTGGATCAAACTTGCAAACAGGCTATTGTTTTCCTTGCATGGTGGGCTACTAGACCTGGAACAAGTCCCATTGGTGCCGTGTTGTCTGGTCCTGAGAAGGTGTAAAGATGTACTGTCTATCCATGTGTTCCAGAAATCGAGAACTCCACCGAGAGAGTGCACCAGATCCAGCAAATCATCGTCACTCTGCCTCGGGCTGTCATCGTCGTCATGAGATATCTTTTTGCTTTCCTTAATCAGTAAGTCTTTTTTTTCCTCTTTCACTGAGTTTCTCCTTGCCCTCCTTTTTTCAGGGCTTCCCTGTCTTTGTTGCATGAGTCCTTTTTGGTATTGCCATGGAGAGTTGTATTTTGCTCCCTCCTTGGCCTTGCCTGGCCGTGCCTGAGTGTTCAGGGAAGATGCACAGCTCAGTGACGATTGCTTTCTTGGGCGGTGGGGGCTCGTTGGTGGGAGGCTTTTCTGAGCAAATGGGGAAAGTCGGCACCACGGCTCCCTAACGGTTGTGCTTGCAGCTTGTCGCAGTACAGCGATGAGAACATGATGGATCCCTACAACCTGGCCATCTGCTTCGGGCCCACGCTGATGCACATTCCAGATGGGCAGGATCCGGTGTCCTGCCAAGCCCACGTCAATGAGGTCATCAAGACCATCATCATTAACCACGAGGGCATCTTCCCCAGCCACAGAGAGCTGGAAGGACCTGTCTACGAGAAGTGCATGACTGGAGGGGAGGAGTACTGGTAAGCAGCGGGGCAGGACTTCATTGGCTGCAGAACCTACAGCCGGCTCCCCATGCTAGGGTTGTCTCCTGTCGCTGTACGTTTGGAGTGAACCTGGGAGAAAGTGCAGAGCTGTGGCTTGATGCCTGGTGGGCAGAGAGCTGACCTCGGCTTACACGAGTGTAGGAGAAGGGATCTCAGGAGCAGATCCCCAAGAGGATGGGGAGTGAGGAGGGCTTTGGGGAAGCTCAGACTTAATATTCAGGGCAGCCAAGCACAGCACTCATGAATTTGCCCCTCTGCAGAAGGGGCCTTTTTGCATTTATTCCTGTTAAATGTTATGAATTAAGTGTGCGAGTGATATATATTTGATATGCTTGTGCTGTTTTACCCTGGTTAAGAATCTTACTTCATATCAGGCTGTCTGCATCGTTCTTAGTTTTAAATACCTTCATAAAACTAAGAGGATTCTGCACATCTAACCAATTAGTCTCGACGTCAGTTTTGCTTTTCATTTTAGCCTGTCTGGTGAAAACAGAGGCAGTTTCACTGAGTTTTTCTTTCCATATTTCTCATGCTGACTCAGCATTATAAACCTCAGTAAAATCTCAGAAAATTGTTTCCAATATGAATATAAATATTTATTAAAAAAATCTTTTAGCTGCAGATTCACATAAGTATGTTCAGAGCAAACCAGAAATTTAGGTCAACTCTAACCAAATTCCTCCTAGGCTGGAACTTTTGAGTGAAGTCCCATAGTTCCATCGTAGTTCGCTAGTTGGATAAAATTCCATAGCCCAAAGTTAACCTGAACCTTCCAGTTCCTTTTGTTTTGTCGTGTTAGAAGACAGATGAGTTTGCGTTAGCTGGGGATGGGATCAGCTGTGTGCGATTGCATTGTCTTTCTGGTGCACAATTCGCCCTTCTTGGTATATACCCAGGGCAGGAAAACTCCATAAACAAACTCCTACATTAGAAGTGTATTTGTCTGGAGGATGCTGGAATTCTAGACCGACATTCAGATCCGAGTTTTAAGAAACGATTTTTGTGCAAGTTTTACACGTTTCTGAGACCTAATCTTCCCAGCCACTGGTGACCTGCCACCATCCTTACTGATGCAAGCAGAGGATAAAATGCTAAAACTCATTGTGAATGCGTGTGTGGAACATTTTAACGTGGTATCACTTTCTATTTGTTTTGCCAAATACGAGTAAGGTGCATGAGCAACAGAACGTGATGTTCTGGGCCTGAAGATGGTGGTGTGAGCGTCTGCTGTTCTGAAAGCAAGTTCGGAAATCTGCTGTGATTTAAAATGACCATCTCAGTCCTATGAAAACTAAACCCATAACTCTTTCAAGTGTCACTGGGGCCACAATTTCCCTGAACAACTTACTTTTGCTAAGTGCCTTGGGAACAGAATCTCATTCTTTCTTTGAAAGCACGCTGTATTTTATTTCAGTGACAGCCCGCACAGCGAGCCAGGCACCATCGATGAAGTTGACCATGACAACGGCACGGAGCCACATACCAGTGATGAAGGTGAGCGGACACGAGCAGCAGAAAATTGGGCCTGTGTCAGAAGAGCCGTGCCTGCAGGAAAGCAGTGTGCACTGCACTCCTCATAAGATTAGAGGCTGGACTAGTGTCTGGCACTTTAGTCGGGGACGGCGTTTTTGTGTGTTTAGTAATGAGCATGCATATTAATAAATGTTGCGTATAGATTTTCCCCATAGGATGTGCATGGACCTTCGCAGTGGTCTGACTCCATGGCGGGATACAGGGGTTGTTATTTTGGAGCTGCTCTGTGAGATTCCATTAATCCCATATATGACATTTTTTTCCTTCTCCTTGTCATCTGTGCTTACACACAGCCATGCGACGGTGAGGACGTGCTGTGTGAAATGGCTCACAAAAGCAGGAGGGGAGATGTGGGTGACAGGGGAGGGGACCAGCTCTGTTCACTTGTGGCCCTTGGATGCATTGTGGGGAAAGCAGTAAACGTCCGTGGCCCCGTTGGGGGCCCTCTAAAGCGTGGGGGTCTTTCAGCTGGTTTCATTATGCTGTGGATCATCCCCTGTTGAGCAGCCGTCTCCTTGGCAGAAACGAAATGCTGCTGTATTCGAGTGAGCTGCAGCCTGGTTTTCCCTGCGGCCGGTTGTTTCCTTCAGTGACGATGTACCCGCCTGCTCATTCCTGCTGCTGTCGGCCCGTGGGGCCGGCCGGCTCCGGAGGGCGAAGCAGGAGGTGCTGCCAGGTGTGAATCCCTCGCAACTGGGTGCGTCATCGGTGTTTCCTAACATGCCGGAGGAGGCTCGGGTCCAGATTCCTGCAAGCTCATGTCTGCCTGCACTTCCGTGTAAACCGGCTCGCAGTGTCACGTATGGGCTCTCAGTAAAAGCTGTGAAGCACAGGATGGTCACAAAGGCGAGCATGGAAACGGGGGCTCTGGCAGTGCTGGGCAAGAAGTGTGTTCGCTCCAGGACGCAGTACCAACACAGGAGGGAGCGCTGGGTGTCCTGCGCCCTGGAGGCACCGGCAGCACAGCCGTGGGGAGAGACCCTGCTGGCACTGCGGAGGGGCGGCGGATGTGCAGCCCCACAACACCATTTAATGGTGCTGCGTTGGAAGGGCACTGGGCAGCCAAATGCCTCCTCTGCTTTCCCAATGGCCGCTGTTCCCTTGGATGTGTCTGGCCCCGGCAAACGCTGATGCCTTTGAGGCTGGCGGTGGCGGGAGGGCTGGCTGGCTCCGTGGGGAGGAGGGTGGGGGCGCAGCTGGGCCAGACGGCTCAGGACCTGCGTTCAGCTACAAACAGGAGCCGACAGGACTAGAAGATGAAGGAGCGCAAGCTGCCATTTAGCCAATTTTATGCTTGGATGGTCACATTAATAGCTCTGATTGGAGTTTCCGGGTGATTAACTGTGGTGCAAGTATGGAGAAGAAGAGCAGCTTTATTTTGTGAAATTACATGTTCCTTCCTCCCCTCTCCCTCGCCCTGCGCACCCTCCCTGCTGCGAAACTCAGCGTTTTATCAGGGCTGAGAGAGCCCTTCTGGTCGCCTCCCCTGCTATGTTTCCTCCAGCGCATTCCCTGTTGATCCTGCTGCAGTGCTCCCAAACACCCTGCTGCTTGTTTTGGTGTCAATGTGTATTTTAAGCTGGGGAAAATTGGTCAGTTGGAGTGACCTGTCCTGTCCTACATGAGGCGGGGAATGGAGCAGGGGTCTGTTGCAGCATCTCCCACATCCTCCTCCGGTATCTCCTCCTCTGTGTGGTTTTTGTTGCTGAGCAGAGCGATGGTCGCATCCTGACTGCTGCTGATGCCAAGCCTGTGGTTAGTGATGAGGCAGACAGAGCAGAGCAGGTTTCCATGTTTTAATGAGAATGTGACAGAACTGGAGGAACTAGGCAGATTTGCCCTGTTTAGCTTTGTCATCGTCCATCTGCCAGTCTGCTGGTGGGGTTTAAAGTGATCGGGTGTCTCAAATAATCAAGGTACATTAACTGCTTGCTTGCTGGCTCCGATAGTGGCTAGAGGTGGTTGGGTGGTGGCAGCCTGCTTTTTCACCCCTGTCTTGGACCGAAGTGAGGTGGAGTGCAGGTTGCTGCTGCCAGTGCAGAGAGAAATGCTGGTGCTACTTTGCAATTGCTTCTGTGGTTTCTCTGGGATTCAGTGCTCCCAGCGGGAAACAGATTTGCAGAAGAGCTGGGCTCCTCCATGGGCTCCCCAGTGCCAGCCAGGCTCCTCTTTGGGTCCACATCCCGCTGTGATGCCCTTGGCCAGGGGTTCAAAGGTTCCTGGTGTGCTTACCACCTCCCAGAGTGAAGTCCTGCCACAGCCCTCTTGAATTTCAGGCCCTGAGATCCCAATTCGTGAATCCCTGGTATTTGGTAGAGCTTAAGTTAGAAAAAGTGGAGAAGCGGTGAGGTGGAGTGCTGGAAGGTCTGCAGATGGGGGGTGTGATGCAGAGCAGCTGCCTGGCCAGAGCCAGTGTCAGTGTTTCTGTGGGGATCCCCAAAGGGGGATTCGTACCTCATCAATAATTCAGACCAAACTGTCTCCAGGATAAGGAAAGGAAGAGAAGGTAAGCGGGGCTTTGATCACAGCGTCTGACACAGCTTGACAAGATCCCAGTCTGGAGGATAATGGGGTTCTGTAACTGAAGAACTCACTTTATAGGTAGAAAATGGGAGCGTGGGTGATGATGCGATATGCACACAGGGAGATTTCAACTACTCCCCATCTGGTTTGTAGCTTTTTGTAATTGCTGGTAGTTTGTGAGTCTGTGAGAAGTTCCAGGAAGGCTGGAAGAACAAAAAGAATTGATCAGGCTAAAATTAAGATGGTTTGTACTCAGTGTAAGATACTCTCGGCAAGCTGGGGCAGCATTAGCGCTGTTCTGATGAGATGCCTCTTTCTAGGATTTATTGTGCCCTTGTGATTGAGCTGAGCTGTTTCTCTGTCTGTGCTTCTCTCCTCTGCAGAAGTGGAGCAGATTGAAGCCATAGCAAAGTTTGACTACGTTGGACGGTCTCCACGAGAGCTCTCCTTTAAGAAAGGGGCCTCGCTTCTGCTGTACCATCGGGCCTCAGAAGACTGGTGGGAAGGGAGACATAACGGTGTGGATGGCCTCATACCCCACCAGTACATTGTGGTGCAAGACATGTGAGTAAAGTGGCATGTGTTGAAATCACATACTGACAGGAGGTCTGTCTTTGGCCACCTAAAACAGGTGGCCGGATTTTCCCTGGTGTAATGACCTTGGTGAGAAATCTGGATCTGTTCACAGATGACTCTCCATGTATTGGCTCAGATTGTTTCTCGTTCAAGCTGATAAAGCCAAGCACTAAACTGTACTTCAGTGTGCCTGAACCCTGCCTGTCATTTACTGTTCCAAGTGGCATGACCCAGGCTTAATGTTGGCCTTACCCGCTGTTGGTGTCGACCTGGCGTTGTTCAGTGCCCACTTGACCTGTAGACATGTCCCAGGGTCAAGCACCTCTTCTGTTACAGGTACCATACGTGCATTCACTAAATGGCAGCTACAGCGCAGGGGGATATGGAGACCCGACATTCACTTTTTCTGAGCTCTGGGTACTGTCTGAAGCGGTGGCCTTGGTCCAGCCCTTTGTTAACAAAGCCTGGCACTGCTGGAGTGGTGAAGTTCAGGTCCACCCTGTGGCTGGGCCCTAGCCTCTCTGCTGGGGCAGAGTCCACTTACTGATGGGGGTCTCCTTTCCCCAGGGATGATGCCTTCTCCGACAGCCTGAGCCAGAAGGCAGACAGCGAGGCAAGCAGCGGACCTCTGCTGGACGATAAAGCCTCCTCCAAGAACGACATCCAGTCTCCGACGGATCATATTGTGGACTATGGCTTTGGGGGAGTAATGGGCCGGTAGGGAAACTCTCACTTTCCTATGAACACAGAGGTGGTCGCTGTCACATGCGGGGAGAGTCAGTGTGTGTTGTAGGGCAAGACAGATGGGGAGGCTCCAGTAAGCACGGCAGAATAATATGAGCATGGAGGGGGTTTCCGTGTGCATTGCTAATGTAGATCTTAACAAGTAAAGAAGGTACAATGCTGTCCCTTTCTTGGCACTGGCTAAAATGTCTGTCTTCCCTCTCGCCTTAGTCTCTGGAGCTGAAAGGCTGGAGTTTGGTTTGATCTGAACTCTCAGAGCTGAGCAGTTGTCTTACAGCATGCAACCAGATGCTTTCAATCTGACGGACGGTGACCTAGTCTTGTGATGGATTCTTTGCAGAGTGAGATTGAGGTCTGACGGTGCAGCTATCCCTCGCCGTCGAAGCGGGGGGGACACCCACAGCCCGCCCCGAGGGATGGGTCCTGGCATAGACACTCCTCCTCGAGCAGCGGCCTGCCCTAGCAGCCCCCACAAAATACCTCTTAACAGGGGCAGGATTGAGAGTCCCGAAAAGCGCAGAATGGCGACATTCGGCAGTGCAGGCAGCATCAATTTCCCAGACAGGAAGGCCTTGTCTGATGGCCACCCGCTGAGATCGACCTGTGGATCTACTAGACACAGTAGTCTCGGAGATCAGAAATCTCTAGAAGCAGAAGCGCTTGCCGAGGTAAGAGGGTTGTGAAGTGGCTCTCGGTCCCCAGGGATCGAGAAGCTAAAAGTAAAGTCACGGGGGGAGTGCCGCAGAGCCCCTTCCATCTCAACACACTTCAGAATTACAGTGCTGTTGGAGCTGCAGTGGTTTAAAGATAAAAATGAGCAGCCAACAGCTTGCCTGCTTTTCCAACTGTATCGGTTGGTCTAATAAAAGATACAGTCTTCTTCCACAAACCTTGTTTCTTCAAAACAATAGACAGAAACGTTCGATCCACCACCGAAATGCGCTGGCAGCTCTTAGCTCCCGCAGGGAGGGAAGCGCATTATCTTCATCTGATGCTCCATAAGGAGCTTAAGAGGAGAAAACTGGATTTGCCAAATCAGAATTTGACTGATGCTCAGTGTTTGGAGAAAAGTGCTTCACGTTTGTTACTGGCTCTTTGTAGCTAGGACCTCCAAACGTTAGCCTAATCCCAATACGATGCCTCCAGCCATGCAGCAGCACCATCACACTAGGCCATCAGTTCCATGGTGCTCTTTAAATTCACGTTAACTCCATCGTAGCCTCCGGGTCTCCTCTCCCTGCCGCTGGCAGGAGGCCCCCAGCCAGGTGTCAGTCAGGCTGTACCAAACCTGTTCACACCTCAGAGAATGGTCCCTCTAAGGAGCAGGCTGCAGAGATCACCAGCCTCTGGGGGACCACCTAGTTCAGGCACAGTCCCCACAGATCTGTCTGAGAGGCTGCAGGTTGGGCTGGGAGCGCTGTGGACAGGCTGTTCCGCATCCCCTATTGCAGCATTTCCGCTGGTTTGCTTTGTGTCCCCCTCCAGCGGGAGCAGCAGCTGTGGAACCATTGGGGATGCCCAGGTGGAGGGGTGCCGCCACTGGGGAGGCCACTGCCCACCGCCTGGCAGCAGCTCGTGTGCCACAGGGTTTGTCAGGCTGTCACATGTCGAATCAGCTGCTTTCAGTGGGATAATTAATGACGGTTGCAGAAAGGAAGAACTCTTACTGTCCTGTTTGCTTTTCCACCAGCCACGCTCCTTGTTCTCTTGCTCTGCAGCACGCTACCCAGCTTCTCTGTCCATCAAGAGCTTGCATTTGGTGTGGTCGATTTACAAACTTATGGTGGTAGCGCAGTGAGCGATGGCTCGAGCTTGGGCACCACGTCCACCTTGGCACAGGGTGATAGCGTGCACGAAGTCCCCAGGCTGGGCTGGTGGGCAGTAGTGTGGCACCCTGGGGTGCTGTGGGGTCAGGGAGCCTCCAGAGGGACGGGTGAATGGTGAGGATGGAGCACAATATGCACAATTTTCTTGGCTTTTGAGGTTTTGGGTTGTTTTTTTAAACCTTGGAAAAGATTCTCCCTCAGCTGATGTAAATAAATACTTACCTTGAAGTCTGTAGGACTGCCGGACTTGGTAGTCCTGAGGCTTAGCTCTGGAAGAATATTTTCACTCATTATCTAAACAGCATAATAGAATTAATTGGAGCTAACTTGATAATTATTTCCCTTCTGCTGATCCTCTGAGCATTATCTGAGGCTCACCAAGCATTTTGTATGCAGTATAAAATTAAGGACTCATCTACACAAGGACAGCGAGTTAACTAGAGCTACTTTTTAAACGATTAACTCAGTTGCCTTAAATCGCTTTTCAGATGGCCTCTTTTGGAGTTAGTGGCCTTAATTCAGTTAAGGCGGATTTAAGTGAAGCCACTCCAGGGCCTCTCTGTTCCTGAATGAGACGATCAGCACTGCAGTTATAGGCAATTTAGCTAATTTCCTTTAAATGGCCACTTTGAGTTGAACCGGGTTCACTTTCGGAGGATCCCCTTGGACGGACCGTGGAGGCTGTGCCTAGGGCACGCGACCCGAGGCGGGTGGGTGGTGAGGGCTGGGGCTCATCTCACCTCGGCTGTGTCCCCATGCGCAGGGAGAGGCCATGTCGTTGCCTCTCTTTTATTTACGGTGAGCTGTCATTGTGGTGCTCACTCCGAATACGTCCCTGTGCATTTCTGTCCCCACACATGCCATTGCCCTGTAGGCAGAGGGACAGCAGAGGTCCCGTTCACCTGATGGAGGCTGCAGGACAGCTGCTTTGGGAACAAACCAGCCGCAGTGCTGGGGGAGGGTGTGGAGATGCCCTGTCCTGTTGGAGCTGGGGACAGGCTGGTGTTCACCTCATCACTCATGGTCACCCCATCACTTGTGGTTTGCTCCCTTTGGAGCTGGCGACCAAACTCCTGTTGACTTGGGAGATAGGGGGCGCCTTTGTGTGACCAGAGTTTGGGCTTTACATCTCCCAAAGCTCCTGCTTTGCCTGGAGGCTCTGCCTGAGGTCAGAGACCCCCTCATACACAGACACACATGCCAGGGCAGGAGGGCTCTCCATGGGGTGGGGTGCAGGAGAGTGGGGCGATGCTATGGCATGGTGCTAACATCCCTTCGTTGGTGGTGTTCACAGGACATCGAGAAGACCATGAGCACGGCGCTGAACGAGCTGCGGGAGCTGGAGAGGCAGAACACGGCCAAGCAGGCCCCCGACGTGGTCCTGGACACACTGGAGCCCATGAAGAACCCCCCGATGGGCGCCGCCAACTCGGAGCCCGCCAGCCCCCTCCACACCATCCTGATCCGGGACCCCGACGCTGCCATGCGGCGCAGCAGCAGCTCCACCACGGAGATGATGACCACCTTCAAGCCAGCCCTGTCAGCCCGACTGGCTGGGGCTCAGCTGCGGCCCCCGCCGATGAGGCCGGTGCGGCCGGTTGTGCAGCACCGCTCCAGCAGCAGCAGCAGCTCAGGGGTGGGCAGCCCTGCCGTCACCCCCACCGAGAAGCTCTTCCCCAGTGGCTCGGCAGATAAATCAGGCACCATGTAGGCTGGGGTGCCGGGATGGTGGGAGCGGGGCCGGCAGCTTGGCGCAGCCTCGCTCGGCCAAGCAGGAAGTCAAAACCGTGCTCAAGAGGAAACCCTCCCAAAGGGGAAGAAGTGGGTAGCCCAGGCCTGATGGGTGATTGTACATACGTGTGTGTGTGTGTGTGTGTGTACATATGTGTACACACACACCCCCATCCATGCAGAAACACCTCCCAAGCTTGCAGTCCTATGGCAGGAGGAGACGGCGGGTCTACGTGTTGGCACTGGAGAATACACGCTATATGTAGAAGTATATATTAAAAAAAAAAAGTGTACAGAATTTGGTGACTTTTTTAAAAAAGTAGATTTACCTCAGAAACTGGCTCTGAAATGTCCTCTAGAGATGCTGGGTTGATTTGGGTTTTTTTCCAGGCTATCTGTGTGTGTGTGTGTGTGTGGAGGTACGTAGCAGCTGTGCGTTGAGCAATACAAGGCCAATCCTGGGATTTATTTTCTGCATCTCTTGGCATTTAAAAAAAAAAAAAAAAGGGAGGGGGGGAAGACACAGTGGGGTTTGTTCACTTCTGGCCCGCAGAGGAGAGCTGGAAATTCCTAACTGCCCGTGTGTGTCAGGCCGGTTGGAGTGTCCTTGCACTGAACCCCGAGATGCCTTCGCGTGCGCCGTGACGCCCCGGCCAGCGGCACCCGGCGGGAGCGGGGACAGAAAACGAGGCAGCTCCATCAGCTGCTGGGGAGGACGTTGCTGGTGCACCGGAGTGCAGCCCTGCCTGCACCGCGGCACCCGCAGAACTCGGATTTTCTGGAAGGTTTTGGAATGAACAAGGACTAGTGACAAACCTGTGGTAAAGCATAAATAGAGTAACTTACACAGTTTCGAGATGCTTCATTTCCCTTTCCCCACACACTTATTTTTCTTTCTTTTTTTTTTTTAAAAAAACAAAACAACTAGTGGTATCTTGACCGATGGGACTAAACAGTCGAGGAGGCTTTGGTACAACAACGTTCCTTTATTTGAAGCTGCACAGCAGTACATGAGGGTCTTGATTCAGATTGTGTCTTCTTGCATGAAAAGCATGAGCCATATTTGACCATATCAGATGCGGAACCGATCTGATGGGGTGATATTTTGCACTTTCTGTACTGTACTATATAATACAACAGTTTGAGTTTATGCAAAAGAATCTACATTTTGTTTTTCTTCTGAACATTTAACCCAGAGAAAAAATATGCAGAAAGAGCTGGGGATTGCATGGTACTTTGTCTGATAATCAAGTCTCTTCTGTAAGCGCTGAATTCAAGACGCTCTGTGCTTCTCCTGCAGTTTTTTGCTTCTTGTACAGATTACCGTGCAATGACCCGTGGTTTAATTTGGTCAGTTCCACATGATCACGTCCAACCCCAGCGTGAAACGGGCTGTCCTCAGTCTCTCAGCTGCATAGAAGAGCCGCACTAATGGCTCCTAAATGTTCATCGTTCCTTCCCACCGTCTCTGGTTTCTGCTGGCGTCTGTCCCTCCCTGGGCGAAGCAGCTAGCGAGCCCTCCTGCCCCATCCACCGGCACCTGCCCCTACCCACTGCTTTTTTTTGGTCCCCCTTCATCTCCTGCTTCCCTCCAGCTCCGCGGCAGAGCCCAGCTCACGCGTGGCCGGAGGAGCAGCCCGACTTCCAGGAGGCAGCGGAGGCGCCGGCCGGGGCGGCTGAGCCCTCCGGTGCTGCTGCTGGCGGCGTCTGGGCTGGGGCCCTCTCCCGTGAGGCGCCCACGTGTGTCGGCCGGCGCCAGGCAGCGCGTACCTCCACGGGCCGGGCACGGACCCGGCGTCGCACACCGGCGGGACCGGCCCGCTGTTTGTCCCCGTGCCCAGTGCATGTGTCCCCTCCGCGCCCCGCTCCGGCCTCGGCCGGGCTGTGTATATATAGTGCTGTTCTTGCTTAAATGCTGGAAAGTAACTGTTAAAATGTAAACTGTACAAAAAATAGGCTAAGAGTAGATGAAAGCCAATGCCACTCACCAAATCTTTGCACTTAGTAGGTAGCTCAATGTAAAAATAAAACCCAATAATAATAATAAAAAAAATAATAAAAAAAAGCCAAGCCGCAAAGCTAACCTTTCCGTGTACAGTGGGGGAGAAGTACTGTATGTAGTGATTCTGTCATTGTTCCTCCGTATAATGCTGTAAGGGGAAATGGTGTTTATGTACTTGTCTATTAACATTGTTGACATTTGTAATTACCACAATTAGTTCATATTGATGTTTATTTTTCTTCATAATTTTTCCCCCCTTTCCTAACTTAGGCTAACCCTGAGGTCAACGCCTCCGTCATTACGGGCAGCAGATGTTCAAACAGTCTGTCAGTCTGGTCAGTAATGAACCAGCAAATGTGCTTTTAGGGGGAGGGAAGAAACCCATTTGGCACGAGAGCTGTGTATTCGTTGCCAGTAATTAGTATTTTTTTTTTCCATTTAGTTCCTGGAGAACATTCACTTTGCCAGTCTTCTGGTTTTTTTATATACTTTCAAAAGATGACTTGATAGCGAAACCATCTTTATTAGGGTTTTTTTTTTCCTCCCCTCTTACTTTTGGAGATACGGTACAAGTTCCAGCGTCTTTCTATTAAATTATTGCCTTTCGTTTTCCTTTGTTTTGTTTTGTTGTGGGTTTTTAATACAATTGTTTTCTTATCTTTAAGTGCCTTTTTGAGCACCAGAACAAATGCTTGGAGTTAATGTCCTAGGAGCTGTACGCATCATGATTTCCTTTGTACAGTTGCGTTGTGCTGGGGGTGATTGCTTTTAAAGTCCTTTTTAATTTTTTTTTTAAAGAAAAGGAAACCAAGACATTTTGTTGAAGAATAAACTACCCCCTTTTTAATATGGTATTCAAATTGTAGTTTTAACTACTGTAAATTTAAGGGAAGAAATGTATTTTTCTGTAAGCTAACTCGGCACAAAATCGAAGCACGTACATTGTAGGAGTACCATAACTGGAACCTGCTCATGTTTTATGAGTAACTTCACCCTGATCCTTGATACCTCTCTAAAGGCGCGAAGACTGTAGGCTTCGGAGGGTTCACTGTGAGGACTCGGGGCCGTGCGGGTGCCGTGAGCAGGCGGTGGGTGCGGCGGGACGGGCGCAGCCCCTCCTGGGGCCACAGCAGCCAAGAGGGCGTCTTCACGGAGCGGTTGTTTCTCTGCCGTGCAGAGCGAGGGCCGACTCCCAGCCCAGCTCCTGCAGACCCCCCGGCTCCCCACCGACCTGCCCCATCCCGTCCCGTCCGGCAGTGCCGCGGCCACCTTGGGGAGGGACAGCTTGGTGTCTGCCCAACCTCCCCAGCGCTCGGCATCGCCACCGATGGTGCCGACTCGAAAGTGATTGCACCCATGCTGCCCTCTCCTCTCTACAGACTCTTCAGCGACGCGCCTGAGCGTGTCGGTCCCCGGGGTGGTGATGACAGTGCACTTTCTTCCTTAGGCTGAAGTCCCCCTGGTAGGTGATTTTTGTAAACCCTGGGCTGTGTTATTTAACTAGCAGTGTTGTGGTTTTCACGGTGCGGCAGTAGGTGTCCCGAGTCTGATCTGCGTCCGAGTGGCTGCGTAGTCTGGTGGGGATGGGTTTGGTTACGCCGGGAAGCCGTAGGGAACCGCCGGCTGGCTGCCCTTTGTAACGGTCGTCCTCCTCCTCTGGTGTTGTCTCTGTAACGTATGGTGAGATGCCGTTCAGCTAGAGTGTCTGAGTGGGTCCTCTGTCATGTATGCTGGTGATGCCATGTAGATGAAGCCACTGGTTGGGTGTGGACTCATCCCGTTGAATAAAACTGCTTAACTTTTCTCAAAAACACCGGCTGTGATTTCAGAATATTTGGGGCCTCCGGGAGCTGTGTGGGCTGGCACCCCTGCCTGCACCCCTGCCCGCACCCCTGCCCGTGCCCCTGCCTGCAGCGTCCCCCTCCCTCGTCCCCCCGTCCATCTGGAGGCAGTGGCTGAGCGTCTCGCTGCCCCCCTGCTCGCCCTCTGTGCGTTTGGGGGGGATCAAGACTCGATGTCGTGTTGCTGCCGCCACGTTTTACGCTGACCCTTCGCACCCTGTACCGCTCTCAGCCCTTCAGCACATCAGTGCTCTCCTGCAGGAGGATGGTGTTGGCATTGCTCTCAAAACGCACTGAAAACAGTCTTGCTTTTCCTTTCAAAACCTGATTACACAGCCATTAATTATCACCAGAGGGGAGAGAGGGGGACCACGACACGGCACTCCCGCATCCCTCCAGCCGCTGGCAGTGTGAGCCATTCACTCTCCAGGGACAGAGATCTGCCACGGCTCCCTTATGCTCACAGCGAAGGGTGTTTTTCTTCAGGGCTCGTTCCTCCCCTGCATCACCAGTCCCCCCTGAGGAAGGGTCTACCTGCTGCCCCCCCACCTGTGGACATGGCTCCCTGGGGTCCGGGGCCTGGTGCCTCCATCCTCTGCCCACTGCCGTTAGGGACAGCCGCCCCCTCCCCGCAGCCACCCGTGCCAGGGGCCGAGCAGCCGGAGCCGCTTTGCCTGGGCCACGGCAGGCTGTGGGGAAATGACCCCAAGTGTCCCCCCCACTGTTACCAGCCCCCATGTGGGGACTCCCCAGCCCTGCCACCAAGGACAGGCCGCACTCGGCTCTGGGAAGGGGACGCATATCCGAAATGCACAAGCAATGTCAGACAAAAGCAGGTGTCAGAATGAACCTGAAACAAAGATGATCTTATTGCAGCCTTCCAGTACCTAAAGGGGGCCTACAGGGGAGCTGGGGAAGGACTAGAGCATGTAGTGACAGGATGAGGTGGAATGGCTTTAAACTGGAAGAGGTCAGGTTTAGATTAAACATTAGGAAGAAGTTTTTCACTTTAAGGGTGGTAAGGCACTGGAACAGGTTGCCCAGAGAGGTTGTTGAGGCCCCATCCCTGGAGGTGTTCAAGGCCAGGCTGGACGTGGCCTTGGGCAACCTGGTCTAGTGGGAGATGTCCCTGCCTATGGCAGAGGGGTTGGAACTCGATGATCTTCAAGGTCCTTTCCAACCTAAACCATTCTATGATTCTATGATTTGGCGCCCCCTCTGTGGCACATGGGACAGGAGCGACTATCTCCTCCCACAGGGAAGGAGCGAGGGGGTCGGGGCCAGGCGAGCCAAGGGGACCAACAAAAGGCCCTTCCTGCGGTGGCAGCGGATCCCCGGCAGGCACCGAGGCCATCAGGACTGCCCCGCTATTTTCTTTTAAAGGATTAACTTGAGCCAGATAAGTGGGTATGAAAACCATGGCCAGTGCAGGAGGATGTGGTCCATTGCAGCCCACGATGTGCTTGGCTTGTCCCCGTGGTGCACGGCATCCTGCCGTGGAGGTGCCGGGGTGGTACAGCCCTGCTGCTTCCCGGCATCGGCCACCGCCTCGCCAGCGGCCCCCAGCCATGCCGGGTCACCCCTCACCCTGGGGTCTGCACTTCACAGGCAGCACCTCGCGGCGTGGTGGCTTTAACGCACGAAGATTTATTACCAGATAAAGTAAAGCAATGTAATTAAACAGTTTTCCTAGTACACACACACTCCTGGTTTCATCAACGGTCTGTCCTGCGTCCAAATCATTCTTCTGCTGGGCCCTCTCTGAGTTGAGGAGGTCCCCGCAGTAACGCTGGTACCTAATGAGCCAAACAAAGCCTCTGTCTGAGAGTAAATGTCAACATTATCAGTAAATTGATAACTGATTTCCAATTAAAAGGCCCTGTTCCCCAGCACTCCTAACCAATACAGGCCTGTGTTAAGCCATTTATCCTTTCTTCTCCTGACAAGAAGGCTTTTAGTGCCATAACTGGGATATTAAATGGGCACTGGGAGCTGTGTCCTTCGTCACCCAGTGCTGTGGCAGGAGCTGACCTCTGAGGCCAGCGTGTGTGCTGCCACGCACAGGGCATTAAACAATGTGTTTCACACTGGGGAACAACATATTTGTAATGAAAAATAAAGGTTAACATCCCTAAAGGTAGCTCAGGAGAGAATCAGTCTGATAGGATATAGCTCTGCCTCATTACCCCTCGGGTTGCCACCTCAAATGACCCAATTCTGGCTAAATTTTGAATAGAAAAGGTTATAAATTCAGGGGTGGTGGTGGTGAAGGCAATGCTTTTATTTTGGGGGGAGAAGCTTCACACCTCATTTTATTTGTCTCTTTGGAAACCTACAGGAGCCAGACCAAATATCTGGAAGAAGGTGGGTTTGCAATGGCATCTGGTTAACGGTTGGAATGACAAGAACACACAGAGTAAAAAGAAAAAAGAACCACAAAACTGCAACCGCAGAGGCTGTTTGTTTGCAACGTATGGAACCGACGGGGCCAGAGTGGAGGCTGGTCCTGGCACAGCCATGCAGGGTGAGCCGGCAGATTTTTGTGCTTGTCCTGGTGCTGCTGGCTCAGGGCTGGCTCCACTGCGGTGACTGGGAGCCGGGCGGCAGCGAGCGCTGCTTGGGCAGCCATCTGCCCGGGGGACGCGGCTGTGACGGCGTTATACCAAGGCCTGGAGAGCCGGTGGCATTCGTTTAGCCAGTGGATTGCCTCACTCATATGTCTTGTATGGCCTCACTCAAGCACGCTGCTGAAGAGAGATGAGCTTGCATGATGAGTGGCTATTAATATTTAATTTAATTCCATCCGTGTACGTTCTTAATTCAGTCCTTGTTATAATTCTTCCTGATGGATTGCCACTTTGCTGACTGCTGTGTTGCAGGGTGCTGCAGACATTACATTTCAGGCTCTGTGAGGCAGCGAGTGTCCCATAGCCGGCTTGGGGACCCACAGCATGGGGAAGGGTCCCCCCAGAACAGGCGATGCTGCAGCTGGGGCAGAGGGGGGACCCGGACTCTGCCTCCTCCCCGCAGCCCCTCTGGACTATCGCAGTGCAAAGCGCTCCTGCGTGCCCAGAGCTCCCGTCCCTGCCCCGTGCGATAACACACACCGTCTCCTGCCGGCGGAGAGCTGGGGCTCTGGGTGGTGTTTCTGGCTGCGGAGCAGATAAAAAAACTCCGTATCTAAATAAACAGCGCCTGTAAAGTCAGAGTGCGCTTCACACCCGGGCGGACGGGAGGCCGCGGCTGGCAGTTTATTCAGAGGCCGTATTATATTTCTTTCCATTGTTTTTTCTGCCGCTGGTTCATGACTTCACTTTCCTCCCCGTCCGGGCAGCGCAGAGGAGCAGAGACCGCCCCGATTTCTTCAATCCATCCTGATGTGCGGCAGCTGCAGGGACAGAGCCCGCAACGGTGCGGCAGTGGTTTACCCGGGACCTGAACGGGACGCGACCTGCATCTCCCGAGGGCAGCGGCCCACCCGGCCTTTATGACAGTTAATTAGCGCAGCTTCGGGCACAGCGCCGGAGGAGGGGGCGCAGGGTGGGCACCGCTCTGCCCAGTGGCTGCTCGCCCACCCTCTGCCGCGGCACCCGCAGTAGCCGGTCCAGCGCTGGCCCACTCCGGCTCTCACCAAGGACGTCCTATGCGGGGGGGAGGCCCCGGGGCACCTTCCCTGGGGAAACCCCCCGGGGGCTTCGGCGGGGCCATGGGGGCCCTCGGGGAGAGGGAGTGGGTGTAAAGGTGCGAGGTGTGCAAGGCTCGCACGCTCCTGGCACGCTCCCCGCCCGCTCGGCAGCCCCGGTGCGGGGGGGAGCGCGGTCCGTGCCCGAAGGGACGGGCGGGACGAAGCCCCCCGCGCCGCCGCTGCCGGTCCCCGTGTGTACGCCCCGCGGCAGAGTCCCACGCGTGCCCGGGGGCTGCCGTGCCCGCGCCGCGCGGCCAGCAGGTGGCGACCGAGCCCCGCGCATGGGGCTGGGGGCGAGCGCTGGCCCCGGGGGGGCCACCGTGGGGACCGGCGGCGGGGGCTGGAAGGGGCGGTCACAGAATCGTGGAATGGTTTGGGTTGGAAGGGACCTTGCAGACCATCCAGTCCCAACCATGCCCTGTGCAGGGACACCTCCCACCAGCCCAGGTTGCTCCAAGCCCCGTCCAACCTGGCCTTGAACACCTCCAGGGATGGGGCAGCCACAGCTGCTCTGGGCAACCTGGGACAGGGGCTCACCACCCTCACAGGGGAGCATTTCTTCCCAAGATCTCATCTCAGTCTCCCCTCTTTCAGTGTCAAACCATTCCCCCTCGTCCCCATCGCTCCCCTCCCTGATCAAGAGTCCCTCCCCAGCTCTCCTGGAGCCCTTTTAGGCACTGGAAGTGGCTCTGAGGTCTCCATGGAGCCTTCTCTTCTCCAGGCTGAACCCCCCCAACTCTCTCAGCCTGTCCTCCCAGCAGAGGGGCTCCAACCCTCGCAGCATCTCCGGGGCCTCCTTTGGCCCTGCTCCAACAGGTCCCTGTCTCTCCTGTGCTGAGGCCCCTGAGCTGGAGGCATCACTGCAGGGGGGTCTCTCCAGAGTGCAGCAGAGGGGGACAATCCCCTCCCTCAACCTGCTGGCCACGCTGCTGGGGATGCAGCCCAGGATGCTGGTGGCTTTCTGGGCCACAATAATTGACAATTGCTGTTAATTGACAGCTATGGAGCAGGCTGCCTCCAGGAAGAGTCCATAACTCTCTAAATATCTATATAATTGGTAGCTGGATGATGCTCCTGAGCGTGAAGGTTTGTGTTCTTATCTGTGTGATGCACCTGCGGTCAGTCTCTTTAATAATACATGTGTGACGCTAAGTGCTTCTTGGGTAACATTCTATTCAGCTTGAGTAATAGCCTCTCTTCTGGCTGGATAATGAGTGCAGATATCTTGTTTGTAGCTGCGCTGTGGGGCCGTTGTTGCAGAGTAGCATGGCTGGTAACCGTGTGATGAACTCCATCTGGCCCGTGTCTGGTTTGCGGGAGCACTGGTGCCGAGGCCATCGGAGGAGACCCGCACGTTCCTCACCCACCGCTGCCCCATGCACGCGCGGCCGGTGCTGGTGTGCTGATGGGGTGTTTGCGTGGGCCCTCGGACACCAGCCCATGTTTAAGCATGAGGAACCTGTCTGAAACAGCAAGCGGCTGCACCTGAGCATATTTTTGCTCAGCTGAAAATTGAGACCTGAGTCATTTCTCTCCAACAGGTCCAGTTACCTGGCTGAAGCAGTAATAATCATTAACTTTAAGTATAAACAAGAAATTGAGTGCATTACTTAATTTCTATGGGCAAATGCAGCATTTGCATTTAAATTAACTTTCCACACTACTGCACACTAACATATGTGTCGATTTCACTCTAAAGTTGAAAATACATACGAATATGTGTCAATACTTCCCAGTCTGGTATATCGGGGTGATTACTGCACAGAGCTGCTACACTCCTCACATGGTGGGAGCGCGCCTGGTCTGGGATGGTGATGCCCACCAGAACAACGTGGGGTTTGGGACCAGGAGGAACCTATGGCTCGGAGATGCCCGTGCTGCCCTGGAAGCAGACCAGGTTGGGGTGCGCCGAATCGCTCTGCTCCAGTTTGGCGTTTTGCTGCTCAATGTGACATGCAGGGCACGGAGTAGGGGGCTGCGGGGAGCATGGCCTCCCCTCCTGAGCCGGGAGCTGAGCAGCAGCTCTCCCTGGAGCTCCTGGAGCCTGGAAGTGATGGTCGTGTCTGAGGGGGCTGTGTGGTGGGTCTCGCTGATGCCCCTTGCTGGAGGATGTCACGGGGCTCTGGAGACAAGCCACGTGACAAAAAAGGAGGTGGAGGTAAAAATCATGTTCTCTCTGTCTTCCTTTCTTGGAATTCAGGTAAAAAAGAGTTTTCTGCCAAAGCCTTGCTGATTCTGGTTTTGTGGGTCAAAACTGCAGCTGGCAAAATACCATGTCTTTGGAGACTCTTCTCCTTTTCTGCAGGAGCAGGAACTCCAGAGAAGGCTGCTTGTCCTCGGTTTGCTGGGCTGAGATCTTTATGGGAGAGCTGGGGAAAACCGGAAAGGAAGACAGGTTTCTGTGCTAATAACTTAGACCTGTGTAGGTGCACCCAAAGTTCGCTGCCAAGTCTTTCCAGGGGCAGATAAGCTGGAAGAGGGAAGCTAAAGCAGAACAAAGGACAACATTACACACGGCTTTGGGTGGTGGAAATAGCGGCATGGGTAGCAGGACACAAATCCACACCAAGCACCGCTCAAAGTGTTTCAGCCTTCTCCTCCAGTACGTGGCGGAGCGACGTCTGCCTCTGCCCTGCCTTCCCCGACGGCGATGGCCGGGGGTGTGTGGGAAAGCACGATAAACCTCTCCCGTGCCCTGACCTCCCCGGGCAGGGGCTGAGCGGGACAGAAGGGTCCTCTGGCCCCACGAAGGGCGTTTGTGCATGTGGGAACTTATCCCCTGGAAGCCACTGCACTATTTTCAGACAGTATTTCCAAACCTGAAGTTGGTTGAACCAGCAGGGACCATTAAGGAAGAATTCAGTGTATTTTTGGGAACACATTCTTCAATCTTCCTCTCTACTGAAGGTGGTGACGCTTTTCTCTGAGGGGCAAGACTGTAGGTAAAGGTTTCAAAGCGCTTTAAAAATGAGCTAAAGATAGATATTTTTTTCCACACTGTATTGTAGAACCATTCAGAGGTTCCTATTACTGAGATCTATACAAATGTGTTAGAAGAGATATTTCTCCACCAAAATTCCTGCCAGAAAGGAAAAGGGGGAGAGCGCTGGAGGCAAACTCACCCTTTGGGTATTAAATACCACTTGACTCTCGGTATTTAGAGTCACATTCTGCCTTTAACTTGGTTTACTGCCTTGCTAGTTACCAAAATGGACATTAAAATATATATTTATGGCCTAAGCACTGCACTGTAATTATCTGCCAGGTCCACCTGAGCACCGCCTCATGAATCTAACAGCATATGCGAATCAAAGGAGAGATGATTTGCATGCTGATTTGCATGTGTGTACACCGTTCTGTTTCTGGATGCAAATTGCATGACACAAAGACGGATGTGATCCACATAGCCCAAATAGCGCCCTGGCTGCCGGGGGGCCAAAGGAGCAGACGTGGCCGTTTGCTGCATGACCCAGAGCCCCTCGGGTGGGGGTCCGCTGCGCGCCGCCGGGGGGGGGGGGGGCCGGGGGGNTGGGGCTCGGCTGCGACCACCCCAGCAGGGAACACAGGGCTACCAGTATCTCCTCCAGCGCACAGTGCAGCGCCAGTGGTCACTGGTGAGCCTCCGGAGCAGTCGGCCACTGCGCGGGTCAGGGACGTGTGCGGGCGCCGCGCTGCGCCGGCGCGCTGGAGGGGCTCTGTCGCCGGCACCCTGGAGCAGCGTGATGCCGTGCTGTGGCACCTGCCGGAGATTTTACTGACAAAATAACTGTGTTTTAAAAAAATAGGTAGTTTGGCCATTTCTGAGTATTTTGCGGTGTGTTTTTGTCCTGGTGCCAGCGGCAGTTATTGCATTGCACAAGAACTAAACTTTCTCCAGAACTTTTTTCTCAGCATATCTTAATATTGAGATTTGGGTATTTTATTGGGAGGGAAAATCAGCGAAGAAGATACGAAGAGCGTGATAGTGAACAAATGATTTCTAAATAATTTTTCCTCAAGCTTGACTCTAAGTCTTCTCCAAGACAGTTATTACAGCTGAAACTCACTGTCCTTGTCCCCAAGATCGGAAATTTGATGCATTTTCAGTGGAACTAACTCAAACAATGGTGCCAATGGAGGAATGAAGCTGATCTGTTATCTGGGAGGGGAACTTAATATATTTTCTCTTTTTTGAATAGGTTGCTCTAACTGAAGTAGCCTGTCCTTTGTGAAATATGGCATCACGGCATATTATCTCTGCTGCAATATTTTTTTCATAGAAAATCTGATGACAACATTATCTTGAGCGATAACATGAAGAAGGGCCAGGGACTCTTGCGTGGCTGAGCAGGAACAAACGCAGTGTTTCACGGAGCCCATGTGGCATTGCCTTTGATTTGCAACGGACCCCATTTATTTTTTAGACAATATAGACTGGGAAAGCAGCTCGCATCGATTCCTCCTTGAGGACTCTTTTGTTTCCTTCTTTTCAATAAATGGGTTTTTTTTGTAAAGCACCAACTTTTCCTGAGCTAAAATACACCCGCCTGAGGTGGCAAACAGCAGGATGAGTTAAGGCGTTTCTATCTGCAGCTGATGAAGTGGTACTCGGAGGTAGTGCCTGCTCCGCCGGGTCAGGGTCCGGCAGAGGGTCCGGCATTGTGTTAGAGCTATCGGTGATCCCGTAGTGCTTCTGTGCAGCTTTTCCCACTACAAAGCCAGGACTGCAGAGCTGTGGGGTCATTCCAGGAGGGGTATCGGCACAGAAGGACATCCAAGGGGGCAAGAGGACACGGATCTTCTGTCGGACCAACTGACGTGGAAACGAGCTGTTGGGTGTGTGAGCAGGTGACCTGCTGGATGGGGAAACTGAGGGATTCATTCACAGCTCACTGGTAGCACTGCTCAGAAAGCATTGCTCCTGCCCACCGCAAGAGAAGGGGGACCCCTGACCCTGCAGAGCCCCCGACCCCACGGGGGCTGTGGTGTAGCACCCAGCGCCCGGCTTGGAGCGGAGCCGCACGCTCCCGGGAAGCGTTCCTGGGAACTGGCATGCGCTGAACTTGCTTTCAGTGTGACAGCATCAAGGACTAAGGTCTTGATTACATTTAAATGTGATGGGTATGAGTGCATTGTTGCTGTTTTTAAGACGCTGTGTTCTCGCAGGGATACAGGGAAGAACAGGATGGGTCCAGAGGCTGCTGGGCAGCGGGAGAGGCAGGGCAGCCGGGCTGTCTTCCCTACTGTTTCGTTCTTCTGCTATTTTGCTTTCTTTTATGCCTGCCCCATTATTATGTCCTTCCCTTTTATGATGGGATCATCCACAGTAAACAACAAAGTTGTTTATAGGTATGATGAAAGGAGTGGGAGATTTCAGTTGCGCACTAGAATAAGTGCAGAAAAATTTGTGCCCAGGAGGGTCCCTCTTTCTGCCAACTTCCAGTTGTTCTCACAACTGACGCTGTTGGCTTCCTTTTGCTTCCAGCATTCACCCCCCACCATCATAATCACCCCTCCTCACAGGCAGGCAGGGAAGAGGCTCCCCAGCACCCTGAGAGCGCTCCCTTGAGAGGCAGTGCTCTGCTTTCGGCTGTCACTCCCATGGGATGGGGTTGGGGTTGGGGGGGTACCTGACCTCTCCCCAGGCTCTGGTGGGATCCACCAGCACCCACCACAGCCAAGATGTGCCCTGGCACTGCCCCCAGCACAGCATGTGTTAGCCTGGAGGCATATTACCAAATACCGGGGGGGCGGGAAATACAGTGCTTATCGCACTGAATCAACAGCACATGTGCAGTAATAGGGTAGAGGAATTTGCGAGGGGATGGGGATAATGTCTCGGCGGTGAAGCGGCCAGGTCTGCAGCGGGGCGGGAGCTCACAGCACCCGCAGCTGCCCGCTGTGCCCCTCCAACGCCAAAACCCCGTGTCCTCGCTGCCATTTAAAGTCTTGGGCTGGGGTGGGCTGTGGACTCCCTCTGCCCAGCGGGTCTGCAGTACACCCACGGGGCTGCTTTCTGCCATTATTTCTGAGCTGCTTTCCTCTGGAAAAATAAAATAAAAGTGTCTTTTTCACTTTCTGGAACTGCTTTGGGCTTGACCCCTTGTTCAGTGTCCAAACCTGCTCCCCACTCCTTTCCCCGTCACTGTCTCTGTGGCTTTTCTTGCGCGGGTTCGGTGCTGTTCAGACCCCGCCGTGGTCCAGCAGCCCCCCCAGCATCCCAGTGCAATGAAAGGCGTTTCTCTGCCGGGCAGGGAGCTGCAGCAGCTCAGCGGAGGTGCCGGAGGGCGCCCGGCCAAGGCCGGGCAGTGGGGAGCAGCAGATGCCGCGGTTGCAGCTGCTCGGTGTGGTCCAGGGCACGCGCTGCCCTTCCCCATCCCCCACGACACCCCGATCCGCCAGGCGAAATACAGCCGTACATCACCGCCTGCCTTCAGGACCCTCTTCTGCTGTCAGTGACAATTTGCCCGTTGTCTGTGTCTGTGCCTCATCCCGCAGTTTGGGGCCAGGCTGAGGGGGGTCGATCCCCACGCCTCCTACCTCGAGCCCCACGGGAAGGCTGCGGGAGCTGGGCTTGGCTCTCACCCAGCGATGCACCTCAGCACCGTGGGGGATGCCGGTGCCATGCACAAGGCAGAGACCCCGGCAGCATCGCAGACACATCTTGGACTGAAGGGCGAACGGGACCCTTCGTCTCCCGGTCCTGTTTTTTAACGGGCTGAGGGCAGATAATTTCTTCTAATGGAAAATTGTTTAAGTGCAAACCCAGAAGAAGACAAAGAGAGGGCCGGGCGGGAAACACTGAACTAACTGGTCCTGTTCTTCACCGGTGAAGAGAAATAGGACTGCACTTATTTTTAACTTTGCAAATGCTTCTGGAAAGATTCTGCTGGTGCTGAGAGTGCGGCAGTGCCCTGATGTCACGTCTCGGCCTCACCAAGGACCTGACGGTTTAACGTGAGACCGCTCCAAAGTGCTGAAATGAAACCTCGGCCTCCTCCAATCATCTTTGGGATAACTAATTGCCAAGAAATGCTCAAAGGGTAATTCGCCTTTTATTTAGGTGGATGCAATAATTCAATACTTATGTGGATCCAACAGCCATGCATGCTACGTGCTTTAAAGAAGCACCTAAGGGCAGTCTGTCACTTGTCACGCTCATAGCTAATGAATGAAAAAATGACATAGAAATGAAATGTAAAGGAAATGGTGGCAGAATTTAGAGTGATTAATGCTTTGAACCTGGGCTTGAAGTGCAGCAAGTGCTTTCAGTCTTGCTGACTGAATTAAATAATCCAAATTAGTAATACATTTTAATTTTTTTTTTCCTGTGTAAAGACATTAAAGTGCTTTTAGCAAATGAAGTAAAGATTTTCCATCCGTGTTTAAAACAAAAATGGAGCAGGGTGCTGTGGCATGCCCAAAGCCTGCAGACAGCTCATGGCGTGGGGCTGTGCGTGACCGTCCCCCCCACGCAGCCTCTCCTGCAGCGCCCGTGAGTCTGACCGCCCTGAACGTGGCTCTGTCGGTGCTACGGGTGACCGTGGCCACCTGCACACAGCCACGGGTCACGCTGCGGAGCCGCTATCGAACTACAGGTGCTCATCCATCCCTTGGAGAGCAGAGCATCCCCTCCTGGTGAGAGCTGGGGTACCGGGGGCTGGTCTGGAGACACCGGGGCAGGGGCCCTCACCCCGGGCATCCCAGTTCGGAGGGATGTTAGAGACCCTGTTGCTGCCATCAGCTCGGGCAGGGCTGCGGCTACGGGTCACGTCGGCAGCGGTGAGCTGCTGGTCTCTGCTCTGACCAGTCCGGCACTGCCCTACCTTGCCAGTTGTTGGCAGCCGCTCCGTTCGTTGGCTTTGTTGATAAGGGTTTATATTAATTGCTAAGGGTATACATTAAATGCACCCTCATCACTTGTGGCTGGACCACATCCACCCATGGCCATTTAGTGCATTTTTTCCTCCCTGATGCCCTCCGCCCGTGGCGTGCACAGCGTCCAGTGCTGCCCAACAGCTACGGCCTCCGCCAGGCAGCGCCGCGGGAGCCGACGCAGCCCGAGTCACGTGGCGGAGATTTTCCTGAGTGGATGCACATGTGTTTTGGAGACATTCCCTCTGAGCATATGTTTAATTTCTTGTGGAGAGGGGAAAGGATTTGCCAGCTGAGATCGATTCTTGAAACTGGCAAAGCCTTTTCAAAAGAGTCAATGCCCCTGGGTCTGCCTGGCGACAGCTCCTCAGCGTGGGGGAAACGGGCACGCTGCGGCGTGTGCTGGGTTTGAGGGCATTCTGGTTTTCATTTTAATTTTAATATTTTTCTGTGAATGTCTCCCTTCCTGCTCCTGCACGTAATCAGAATGATATCCCCCATCCCCCCTGGAGCTGCAGCCCTCCCCTGGGCTCTCCAGTGCTGATGTGCGGGGGCTGCATCTTGCTGCGTGGGGGTGCTGCCCGTGCTGCTGGCAGAGCCCCCGGCTGCCCCCACCCTGCCCACCCGCCGGCTGGGCTCCCGCAGGACGTGGCGGCGGTGCCGGGGCAGCCCTGCGGTGCCCGCTCTGGTGGGTTGGCTGTCCGTCCTCCCGGCCAGAGCAACGCAGCCGCTGTGGGAGGGCTCTGCGGCCATGAACCCCCCACTCCACGGGGGTGTCTGCAAGGCAAGAGGGGCTTTCGCAGAGCCAATCCCCAGCACAGTGTCCGTGTACCCAAGACACCTACGGACAGGTTCCAGTGCTGAAGGAACATGTGCTGAAGCCCTCGGAGCCAGGTCTGAGTGTGTCTGCTCCAGGGGGGAAGTTGTATCCTGTCCCGTGCCTAAGCTGGCCGCTGTAGCTGAGGGAAAAATAAGAGTATTTCCCCAACTTTTGTTAACTTTTTTTCCCCCCCTTTAATATACACCTACAGGCTTGCTCTTTATAGAAACATTGGAAACCAGATTTGAGCAGGCCTTAGGGATTGCAGCATTATCCATCTTCTGTAAATACTGCAGAGCTGTGTGGAGTTGGAAACCTTTATGTGATTGCAGCTCAGCTGAAAAACAGCGCTGCGCTCCCGGTGCACTTTGGGCTCCCTTCCCTTGCCAGCCGGGCGGAAGGCAACAGCTGTTGAAGCGTTTCGGTTTAAGTGTTTCATGAGAGCAAATGGAATTTACTGAATTTAAATTACATCTCACGCATCGAGATCAGAGTGAGCGTTGCAGGTAAACCAGTGTTGCTCTATATGATAGAGCCACTTCATCCCTCCCCAGAAATCTTTTAAGAGATATATACTTGGAGTACTTGATGCTACAAATTCAATGGAGGTTTGTGTCTTGGAAATGAAGCTCCAGCACTGAAGCAAAACTTATCCCAGCCCTTTAAATCTAATCATGCCTGTTGTCAGCATCCAAAGGCCAGACACCCTCTTGGCAGCTCCTAATTCCACCCCAAGTGGCCATCAGTATGAATAAGACAAGTCTCAGTGGACATGCTAATGTGTTCGGTCCTATTTAACAAAGATAAATATCTTAATTAAGATAACCAGCCGCCTGGGGGTTTTGAAAATTAGATGAGCGTGAGCTCCACAGTGAGATCTTGGCGCAGATGCTTTGGCTGCTCTTCCAGAAAGCTTGGGCAGCCTCTGACGACCGTGGTGGGATGCGGTTCTGCAGCTCCTGAAAGGCCCGATGCTACCTGAGATGCTCCTTGTGACAAAGGGGCATCACTGATGCTGACCACCAGCCCAAACCATCCTACTGGCTCAAAGCAAACATGCTCATTTCCCACCCTGATTTGTCTCAGCTGCAAGCAATAAATGTTCTTGACGTCTTCAGCAGCTTTAACCCATCCCCTTGTCATTAGCAGAGCCTGTTGTGATAGGACAAGGGGCAATGGCTCAACTCTAAAAGAGGGGCAATTTAGACTAGATATAAGGAAGAAATGTTTTATTCTGAGGGTGGTGAGCCCCTGGTGCAGGTTGCCCAGAGAAGCTGTGGCTGCCCCATCCCTGGAGGTGTTCAAGGCCAGGTTGGACGGGGCTTGGAGCAACCTGGTCTGGTGGGAGGTGTCCCTGCCCAGGGCAGATGGGTGGACGAGATAGCCTTTAAAGGTCGCTTCCAGCCCAAACTATCCTGTGTTTCCCAGACTTTCTGGAGGCTCACTGATGCTGGAGGAGCTGAAGGCAGGAGCAGGAAAGGGAGTGTGGGCTGTTGGCCAGTGGGCATGTTTCAACACATGCTGCGCTGGGACCAAGGAGTGGTGAGTGTGGCTGGGATGCAGCATTAAGGGCAGGGGACTGTGCTGCAAGAGGGAAATAGGAGCAGGGACATGGTGGTGGGGATGGCTGTTTCCTGTTGGAGCGACAGGATGGGACGGGAAGGCACATGTGGAGGTGTCTGTGTCTGCGGGGACCTGGAGCACCAGCCTTGGCTGGGCTGTGCCGGGGGTGTGGTGTGGTCAGCAGAGAGACACTGATGTGCACCAAGGTGGAAGTTGCCTTCTTCTTGCTGTCCTTACCACTTTGAAATGGGAATGTGTTCTGTGCAACATAGCTGGTGTGCATTTGCAGGGAGTTGTGTACCCCTGGAGGTGTCCCTCCCCTCCCGTGCTCGATCCACAGCAGGCATTGGCTCCTCCGCAATCGTGCTCCTCTGGGCCCTGGAGCTGAGTGTGCTCAGTCACTGAAACACGGGCTTGCGTTCCTTGGCTGGGGCTTGGGCAGCTCTGCACCTTCGCTCCGTCACAGCTCATGGTGCTACTCAGCAAAAGAAGCAGAATTATTCTCTGCGGGAGCAGAGCCCCACCTCAGCAGCTTTCTCTGCAGTCCTGAGACCTCCTGACTGCCCCACCACCAAAATGACTGAGGGTGAGGGGGCTCTGAAAGAGCCTCCAGGGTGAGATGCAGCCTTCTTTTCTTTTTTTTAAAAAAGAAAAAAAGACCCTTACATAAGTCAAAACATCTGCTAGTGCATGACTAATGCCTTCCCTTCTCCCTCCTCCCCTGGCGTGGCAACAGAAGTTCACAGGAATTATATAAATTATTATTTCCTGTGAAAAAGTTATACATTGTTCATAGGTCTTTTGGGGACAAACCTCACATTCAGCCGCCCATTGCCTCGCGGTGTTTACTAATAGCTTTGGATCCGGCTGACGAACGCACTCTGCTGCCCCGCTGCAATGAGCCGATAACAATAAAGTCCAAACCTATTGTGCCCGGGCAGGCTGCTGCCAGGGCGGCTCCAGTCCTGCCAAAGTCGACTGACCTGGGACCATTATCTAGGTTTTAAACCAGAGGTTATTGATGTACAGTGTTGACAGCTGAATTAGCGGGGCTCCGCTGGTGAGTGACAGCACTGGGGTGTGCGCAGTGCTGTGCCCGTCGGCGTGACTGCTGTGGCACTGGCTGTGCCCTCCCGGAGCAGCTTGCCCGATGGTGGGGGTGTCGGTGCGACGACAGCACTGGGGACCTTGCATCCTGGGCTGCATCCCCAGCAGGGTGGCCAGCAGGGTGAGGGGGAAGATTGTGCCCCTCTGCTGTGCTCTGGGGAGACCCCCCTGCAGTGCTGCCTCCAGCTCGCGGGGTCCCAACAGCAGAAGGACACGGAGCTGTTGGAGCAGGGCCAAAGGAGGCCCCAGAGATGCTGTGAGGGCTGGAGCCCCTCTGCTGGGAGGACAGGCTGAGAGAGTTGGCAGTGTTCAGCCTGGAGAAGAGAAGGCTCCGGGGAGACCTCAGAGCCACTTCCAGTGCCTAAAGGAGCTCCAGGAGAGCTGGGGAGGGACTCTTGATCAGGGAGTGGAGCGATGGAATGAGGGGGAACAGTTTGACACTGAAAGAGGGGAGACTGAGATGAGATCTGAGGAAGAAATTCTCTCTTGTGAGGGTGGTGATCCCCTGGCCCAGGTTGCCCCGAGAAGCTGTGGCTGCCCCATCCCTGGAGGTGTTCAAGGCCAGGTTGGACGGGGCTTGGAGCAACCTGGGCTGGTGGGAGGTGTCCCTGCCCAGGGCAGGGGGGTGGCACTGGATGATCTTTAAGGTCGCTTCCAACCCAAACCATCCTGTGATTCTGTGATCCTTTTGGTTTAAGGATGTGTATTGGCAAGCTCCTGGGAAATCATATTATGGTTGGTTTGTCTTATGAAAAGCACAAGGAAATGTTTTAAAGACGGACAGCTAAACCAGCCTCAAGACATTATTTCATTCAAGTGGGACTTTCCCATTCTGGCAGTGCTTCTCTGTGATATGTTTCTAACTTCGTTGCTCATTTGTTTTCCTCTTGCTGGTTTAAGCCTTCGATGGGTCCGGCTGGGTGGTGCAGCAGGAGGGCAGCAACCGGGAGGGGACAAGGGCTCGCTGCACATCTTGTGGTGCTGGAGCAGCCCCAGCACCCCGCTCTGCAGTGGGCAACCTGCAAAGCCTTGTGCAGGTGGGCGCCCTCTGCCCAGCCAAAGGCTGCCAATGTCGTCCCCCCCCTCGCCCCCGCATCCCAGTGGGAGCGCTGCTGCTGGTGGGCCCAGTACCACCCAGTGAGGAACTGGGATAAATCACTTTTATGCTGAATTTTTAATGATACGTCTTGCTTAAGTTTTGTTCCTGTTTTCCTGCATGGATCTCTCAATTCTGGACATTTTGGGTCTGTGTCTCTGTTTAGGCTGGGGCAACGGGGCCGCTTTGCTTCGTGCAGCCGATGCCTTTGCCCCAAGCATGCGTCTTCCCTCGGCTGCTGGCTGGCTGCAGCGTGTCTCTGCTTTCCAAATATCACACCATCACAGGACATGCTCTGGGCTCCTGCTTTTCTGTGGTCCGGGAGGTAAACTGCCGCTAGCGTTACTAATGGACTTCTGCTTTTAGCCTGAGTGCTGCAGGCTTCTGTACTGAAGTAGAAATCATGGAGTCAATTAAGTAATTACCTGGTTTTTCAGTTGTCAACACATGAGGCTTTTTGTTTTTCACAGCCGGCATCAAATTCTACATGTGCCTTACCCCTGACTCACCTGTGACTTTTTGCCCAAACGGCTCTGCCCTGTGGGTCAGGGTGGATGCGGAGGTGATGCGAAGGAGCCGGGGCATCCTCCTGCCCCCGGAGCTGCGTTTGAGAGGCGGCACGGGGCACCGTGCTGGTCACCGTACACAGCTACTCCACTTGCTGCTGGTGAGAAGCGTGGTCCCTCGGACAGCAGAGCTGTGTGGTTGTGCTGGCCAAGAGAATTCAATATTTCAGTCAATTTCTGGACTTTGAGAAGAATAGGCTTTAAACCCTGAGCATTTCATCACCGTAACAGGTCACAGCTCATCATGGCACAGCTCTAACAGAGTCACCCAGCACTGCTCACACCAACACGCAGTGCGAGTCCTGAGGCTGCCGATGCTTTAGTATGTTCCCGACAGGGCAAATCCATCACTGTGGAGCTGTACTGCAGGTATCTGCATGCTGCCTTGGCCAGGAGGATGGGGAAGACCAGAAGCAGATGTCCCAGCAGATGCTGGCTGTCTGCCGCTGGGTTTGCCGGCTCTGCCGCGCAGAGCAGCACAGGCGGATTCGGGGTGCCCGGGCAGCGCTGCCTGCACGGAGCACAGCCGGCCCTGGGGAAAGGCAGTGCAAAGCACTGTCTGCATGGGGCAGGAATTTGTGGGAAGGCTTCAGAAATCTCAGTGGTAGGTTATGCTTTGGAAGCTTTACTCGGAGTATGTTTTCTAACAAGCTATGAAATGGTTCTGGTACCTCTGGCTGAACGCCCTGTGGCATTTCAGCATGTGCAGGACCTGCCTCTGCTGCTGGAGCATCCGCATCCCAGCCGGCATCGCAGCATCCTGAGCACAAATCCCGTGGGGATCCAGCTCGCTTTGCTGCAGCCTTTAACTTCAAAACGTTGTGATATGCTTAAGGTTCTCCAAAGGGAAACATTTCCCTCCTCTAGGAACACAAATGGTTTAACAGTTTTGCTTTTTCTCCATAGAAAAAATTTGACTGTTCGAGTGTCCCCAGTGTTGGCAGAGGCTGTCACCACACTATCTGGCCAATGTGCTGGCTTGTTGCCTCGATCCCAGCTGAGGAACTGGTCTGGTCCTGGTGAGGGTCCATCCTCAAGCCCCCACAGACAGTTTTTGGGATGGCCTCTGTCCAAGCCCAGCCAGGGCGGTTTCTACCGGAGTGCTCCAGGGCAGATCACACAGGTGGAAGCGGTGCCGGTGGTGTCCTACAGAAACAGGGGCACTTGCTGGTGTTTGCAGGCTGGTGCTAAAGTAGGAAGGTGAGTGGGGAGCATGTGTGGAGGAGAGTGCTGGGGCAGCTGCAAACCAATGGAGAATGTTGGAGAAAATAATTTATTTACTGCCCCCCTAAAAAAAAAATATGTATATGTATGGATGATAAAAAAATACTTTACAGATCAAAAGCTTCTTTCAGTAATTGTGTACACATGCACACACACACAGAGCTGTACAGCTGAGCACCCCGCAGCAAACAAGCAGGGTCTGTCTCATGCCAGAGACCCCACTCACGGGTTTACTCAGGGCGAAATGGGATGAATGTCTGTCTGCTGGGAAAGTCCAGTCTGCAGCTTGGCTAAATCCTTTAGGGACAGCCTCTAAAGTCCTGGATCCATCTGTAACAAAGGGCCAGTTTCTGCTGCTGGTCATGCGCACTCCTCATGGCCTGAGCAGCTCTGGCAGCGTGTGCCCGGGGGCAGTGCTAGGCCCTGGGCTGGGGGTGCTCCACAGCTTCCGTGGCACCCCCTGGGCTGCCACCAGCCCCCCGGGAAGGGAGCGATGAGTGCTGCAAAACCCACAGGGTTTGTGCCCGTTGTAACTTACCTCAGGGCAAGGGCTGGTGGACATTCCTCACCCAAGGAATAACTTATTCAGCATGTAAAAGCCCATTCTGTACAAATAATTGAATGTCTTTGGAGCTGTGGGCTCTCCCCCATGCCCCGTGGGGTGCCCAGCCAGGCGTGGGACAGCATCCCACTTGGGGACAACGTGCTCAGCCCCAAACATGCTGTGTTTGATTTAATTCATGGAAAATAGTCTGAGTGCTGCCGTGATTGGCTTTACCTTCTCCACTGCCCACCTTCCCATCGGGCATCCAAACTGAACTGAGAGCTGCTCAGCAAAGTGGGGGGGAACTGGCTCCTGCTGAGAACGGGATCACACCATTCGGAGCCACCAAATCGTTGCGCCGCTTCAGCTAATTGTGTGATAAAATAAAAATGACTTCTCTTGCACATATTCCTTTAAACTTTTCTGCATTAAATATACTGAGTATATCAATGAGGATAAAAGGAAAAACACAGCTTTTGAATCTTGAATTTTTTTTGTTTTGGTTTTTTTTTTTTGGAAACACTTAGATTTTTATTTGAATTCATGCTTTTTCATGACATGTTTTCTTAGAGCTTTGCATGAATTCCCCTGATTTCACCCAGAGTGTTTGCACTGAAAACTTGTCACGCTGATTCTTTTTTCGGTGAGGAATGACACCTGCCTTTTTTTTTGACAGTTTGATCCAACAAATATTTTCTGTTCTCTGTCTCCAGCTGTCTGATCCCCGTCCTTGAATAATGGTCTTTGGGGATATTGCTCATCAGCACACGACAGTATTTCAGTGGTCCAGCGTAAAGTTTTTCCTTTGCGAAGCAGCTTCATAGGGGAAAGTTTGGATCACGGAGCCTTGAGAACTAATAGTGCTCTGTTAAATTAAGATAGGTCTGATTAGCGTTTAACTTTGCAGCATCCCTGTGGCACAGTTTTGTCAGCCCCCGGACAGGCAGAGATTGACATCCTTTGGACAGGCAGCAAGATGACATCCTTCGGACCAAGTTACAGGTGATGTAGCAGAGCTGGGGACAGAAAGCATTCCCTTGCAGGTCCCAGGTGAGTGCCCCAGAAAGCTCTTCTCCTTTGGAAGTAGATCCTTAAAACTTACATCCTACCATCAGTTTCTCTTCATGATTTACTTCTGCTCTACATACTTCTATGAATATGATGTTTTGATTTTTTTTTTTAAGTCTCCTTTATGTTCTGGGATTGTTTCCAAGTTGCCATCTAATCAGATTTTTAAATTGTTTTTATTTTATTAGCTGACAAATACAGATAAACTAGAAGGTTTGAGTTTTAATTTTTATAATTGTTTAGCGAAAGCTACAGAGTAATCTCCAAATTGTCTGGAGAATGAAATAAACATAATTTTATGGGAATAACATTTAAAGAGGGATTAGAAGATTGGAGATAATTGAGAAAATGTTTTCAAATAACGACCTACAGTCTGTGCACAAAGCAGTATCCAATTCCGAGTTGGGTTCGTACAGCTTTGATTACCTTCAGTAGCATTTTTCTTGTGCACAAAAGCAAAAGTGAAGCTGTTGCAGCGGTGGTTCGTGAGCGGTGGGCGCTGGCCGAAGGGAAGGCAGCGGCTCTGAGCCTTTGATGCTGGTGCGGGTTCCCAGTGGGGTGCGTGCCCGTGGCTCTGCTGGTGCCTGTGGTGGGGCATCAGAAGGTATTTCAGGGGGGGAACGGCTTTTGTGCCGTGGCTGTGGGAAAATCACACTGTGTTGGGTTTGCACGGGCTGCGAGATGGGACCCTGGAGAAAAAAAATCCCTTCTGCTTAGTAAGATGTATTGTAAATGATAAATGTCATACCGTCCCGCTCCTGTTTTCTCTATTTCTTACCAGAACGGGCTCTTGAGATGAGTCTCTGTGAGCTGGATCTTATTAAAGCATCTCCTTTTGACTTGCACAACTGTGAAAACCAGAAGGCAAACCAGTGGCTTGCAGACAGCAGAGCAGAAACCATCAGCCTACGTGCAGGCGCTGTAATTCTCAGAGCCTTCCCGTGTCAGAGAAGGGGCCACGGGATGTATCCGACCATCCAGCAGTGTAAATCTGCCCCTATGGAAGGGACTCGATCTTTCCCTACCTCCTCACCGCTACCTTCAGTGAGGCTCTTGCCATTTTTCTCCAGTGGCTGCTGCCTGCCATCCCTCTGAGTTATCCCATTAGATGTTGGCCAGAGAATTGTGATTTACTCCTAATGAAATTTTAGTAGTAAAAAGAATAGAGTGACTCTAATTGTTTTGTTTTGTTTTGTTTGTTTTTTTTTTTCCTTTGAAAGCGGGACAGTGAGCAATATTGTTTACCAGGCTCCAGTTAATTTGGCTTTTAGTCTATTTTGCAGTTATTCACCTTCATTTCCGAACTATGTTGTTCACTGTAGGTATGAATAGTGGAAGGAATCATAAATCTTGCTGCATTTTAAGCTAAGGAAAACCCTGTGAACTGGTAGTGTTGGCCAGGATGATCTCAAGTGTTCCCAATTTGATGCAACCCCCCTCACCGCAGGCCCTCCGCCCCACTCCTGCACCCCCCGGCACATGCTGGTCGGTGCCCGGGTGCTATTGCTGAGCTGCGGGACGTAAATCACTGCGCGCAGTGTGGGCTGTAATCCCGATGCCGGGAGTGGGGATGGGAAAGAGACTTTCAGCTTTTTCCAGAACAGCTTAAAGAGATGAGGTTTCCACAAAGTCAGTCAAATGCACCAGTTCTTCCTCGAAGTTACATGGAAAAAGAAAACATCAGGGAGGAGGAATCTGCTTTCCCATTTTTTTTTTTTGCCTTAGTAGCTCACTTCGCCAGAAGAGACTTTCAGTTGATAACAAAGTGTTTTATAGCAAAGAACATTTTCTGACTACTACCAGTGAGCTGATGTATGAAAAAAGAAGAGCCAGTAGCGAGGCTGATTAGCCACAATAAATTATGCAATCTAGAAAACATGTCAGCCACTGAGCGTGTTGGATGTCTGACGGGCGGAAAATCTCATTACCGAGCCGGGGAGAGCGGCCAGGCGCCGTTTCATTCAAAATACAAATGTGCAAATTAGCCCCGATGAAAGGCCAAGCTGTTGGAAACATGAGCTGCTTACATCTCGTCGCAAATGTGAAAGTAGAGCCCATTTTGTGACACGAGATGTCGCACGCTGGGGGTTTGTACTTGGGGACAGTCTTGCTTTCCCAAGGGGAAGTTCGGGCTTGTGGCCACAACACCCGCTGGAGTGGGGTTTGGACCTGAGCCCCTCTGGGTGCCCGTAGCCCTCTGTGGAGCCATGGGGGCCAACAGCAACACAGGTGGTTTTTCTGCAAAAGATGGCACAGAAATTTTCCACCTTGGGATGGTAATTCCTCTCCTCTTCAGCTGGGGCTACTGGATGGGCTGAAACCACCTGTTTTGTCCTCATTTCTGTGGACTCCGGCACCTGCCGTGACCCTGGTATACTTAGAACCAGAGTTTCAAGTACTTACTGAAGAAGTGTTAGAAAAATATATGTGTGGGTTTTCTGGGCTTGGGTCTCTTTAGCAAATAACAACTTCACCCAGAAACAGTTTTTATCAGCCCTAAATTAGTTGTGAATTAATTTCAAATGACCCACATGGCATTGGTTGGGAAAAAAATTATAAAAAGGTCTGTGGGGACGGTCTCTGCTGATTCAGTGGTTTCGGAGGCTTCACATGGGGCACTGGACACTGTGCTCAGCTCCCTGCCCTGCCCCAGGGCTGCTGGCTACTCCTCCTCCTCCTCCACCTCCTCCTCCTCGTGCTGTGCCATGGGGCACCCGCTGCTCTAAGGCGCTCCTCAGGAAGCAGAGCCTTCACCCACCCAGCGGATGCCCCGTGGGTTTGTGCACAGCTAACCAACCCCCCCCCAAACGTTTTTCTACTCCTGGTTTAAGCCAGACTCACACCTCTCACTCCTTTCGTGTGCGGTTGTTTGGCAGTTGGGCGGAGAAGAGCTTTGCGGATCGCAGTCATCGCCACTCTTCCCGTTCATCCCAAGCTGTTAAACACTCATACGCCGCTTTTAAGCTGTTACTCTGTTTCTCCCTGGAGTCAGCTGAATTTCAGAGCTGGGAGAAGGATGACTCCTGTATGAAGTTTCCATATTCAGGTAAATTAATCAAGGAAGCCTCTAGATAAATGCAAATGATATCCAGCAGCTGTGTGGGAGTTATGTGCCTTCCTGTCTGCTCTACAGTGAGGAGCCGCGTGGTTTCTGGGGGGCTGGTGTGGTTGTCTGTTGTGGAGCAACCACAGGAACAGCTTTTCCTTTTAGTGAAGCTCTGAGCAATATGGAGAAAACCGGCTTAGGTAAAAAATGCAATTTTTCTTCTCCCATATTCATGCAGAGAAGGAAACACAGCTTAGCAGGTGCAAATTTATGGGGAAATTATTAAATGAACAAGAAAACTTGGGCACGACCTCTGTGACTGTCTGCCACACTGAACTTCCACTGATTTATGCTTCCAATAGATTTTTATTTATTACTATTATTTTCTTTCTTTTTTTTTCATTAAATGTAAGCAGAGCATGAGCCGACGTTGAGCGCTGCGGAGCGCCCGACCGCGGGAGGAGCCGCACAGCCCAGTGAGTACTGTGCGGGGTGGGGAGCAAACGTGCGATTTGGGATCTACGGATGAGAAAGGTAATAGTAATAATGCAGAAAGGTAATAAGGAGAAAGACAGAATGCAAGAGCTAGCTACGCTTGATGGCTGGCAATGACAAGAACAAGCTCTTTTTGCCTGTTAAATGATTTCTGGGAGTCCCAGACAACATGAGACTGGAGGAGGAAACAGCCGATTTGGGGACTGCACCGGAATTTGCACTGGGAGACTTCACTTAAAGGGCTCTGGCCAGGGTTTTGATGGAAAAAGGGGTGACAAAGGCTCTCGCTCATCCAGGTGCCCAGAAGATGCACAAATACGCAGGGACTGAGTTCCTGGGTATGTGCCATTAAAAAGTTTGCAGTCTCTTTGCCAAAGCCTCTGAGGGATGATGCGATTCTCTCCACTTGTGCCTCGGACAGCACTGGCGTCAGTAGAGGAACCGGGACCTCAGCCCAGTCTCGAGGAACAGCTTCCAAGGAAAAGGAAATGTTGACGGCATCTGTGTCAATGCCGGACGGCCGCGGCGTGCCGCAAGGGATGGTGGCTGTGGGGAGCACCACGGGCTCTCGCTGCCGCGTCCCACCTCGCCTGTGCCTGCTTTGTTCCTTTCATCCTCTCTGTTTATAACACTTCCTGAGGCTCAGAAATACAGACTTCCTACAATTTCTCTTCTCTTTTTTCCCTTTGCCCCAGGAAGGCCGGCGGAACCCGGCCGTCGCGGGCTGAGGGTGCCCTGCTGAAGCGCTGGCTGGGCATGGGTGGCCCTGCATGTGTGGAGCGGGAGTACCGCAGCCACCGAGGACCTATGGTTAATGAAGTTAACAATGTATGGAAGAGGTTTTTCCTACAATTAGATAGCAGCGCATAAAAGCCAGGGGATATTGATGGCGATTATAGCACGTCACAATTAGGTCATATCTTAGTGTGTGAATGTATTTGCTGCTGCTTGTTCATTCATAGATAATGAATTAGCAGAGATGTCTGATTAAATTGCAAATTAAAGAAGGGCAAATATCATACAAGTTCATGTATCCTGATTTTTCAGATAAAGCTGACTGAAAATTTTCAGTTAAATTTTTGGTGGGGAAGTGAATATTAAATATCTATTATGTTTTATAGGAAGGGGAATCACTTTCATTGGACACTGAATTAGAAAAACACTTTATTTTTTATTTATCAAAATGAAATGTCCTCACATTTTGTTGCAAGAGTCATTATTTGGAAGACTGAATTATAGGAAGGGAAAAAGGCAAGCCAGAAGCAGCAACGGCAGAAGTGCTTTAAATTATCGTGGTAATTTCTGGTTAATCTGAACCAAATCTTTTTTAAAAATTGTAGATTGCAGTTGTACCTTTCAGTCCCACTGAATTTGGGTCTAGACACAGTCTTGGAATGTCAGCTCTACCCTGGGCAGGAAAAGAGCTTTCTTTGGAGGCTGAGTTATCGATCCCTGTTTGTGGCCGTGCAGAGAGCAGGCTCACGTCTGCACTGCAAGTACCACGGCGTGGCTGGAGCTGGTTTTTCTGCAGGTGCTCTGGTTATAAATTGCTCTTCCTTTCCCTGTTTAGTTTCGCTGCTAATACATAAATCTAGGCATAAAAAGGCTAAGCTGACTGGGAGCCAAAATTGCCTGCTCATAGTTCTCTTGTTCTAGCTATTTTACAACCCGTTTGTTTGAGGAGCAGCAGTTAACCCAGTAAAATGAAGAGACAAATGCATCGCAGGTGACACATACCGCAGCGTGAGGAGCAGCGAGAGGCTTTGCGGAGGCACAGTAAGCAAAGCCGTGATTCAGGGAAATATATCTTCCGTAGCTGCTGGAGACTCATCAGCGTCTTGGCGAGACGGCGCTGACAGCGCCAGGGAGCGCTGGTGGTGACTACCAAGCAGCTTTGCTGGGACAAAGGGCTCCAGTGGCAGTGGGGGCTCCGTCCTGCCCTCGGGGAGCTCCAGGCAGAGACCCCATCATCAGCTGTAGGGCTCGATGGCAAAGCCTATATTCCTAAATACCAAAGGAATCAACCAAAGCTGGAAAGTACGTGGTGGGGGGGGTGTGCAGAGCCCAGTGAAAAGATATTCACCCCCTCTGGCACTTCTGAGTAATTAATGGTGGGAAAATAAACAAACGTACTGTGGAGCAGCAGCAGGTTTGGGGAGTGGTGTATTCTCAAAGTGGCCTTGCTGTCAGCTCCTTCCTGCTCCTTTATCCGCCACCCTTCGTTCTTCCCACTGCCTTCAGGGAAAGAGAATATAAGCCTAAAAAGCTAGAGCAGCTTGGAAAAGATTTATGCAGAATACTTTGCAGACCTGGGAGGAACTCTTGACGTTCAGTCCTCACCTGCAGTGCCAGGCGAGCAGCTGCCACCACGTCATCCGTTCGGGGGTTTGCTGGGCGACGGGTGGGGCTGGAGCTGGAGAGAGTGCTGCCCTGGGTGATCACAAGGTAAGTCTTGTAGAAACCAAAAAAAGTTGATCAATTTGCTGTATTGCATTCCCAAAACAAGAGGTTTACTACTAAGACAAAGATCTCTTGATGAGGATGAAGACATTTCTGGCTTATCTGTAACGATAGGATGAGGGGGAATGGCTTCAAACTGGAAGAGGGCAGGTTTAGATTGAACATTAGGAAGAAGTTTTTCACTTTAAGGGTGGTAAGGCACTGGCACAGGTTGCCCAGAGAGGTTGTTGAGGCCCCATCCCTGGAGGTGTTCAAGGCCAGGCTGGACGTGGCCTTGGGCAGCCTGGTCTAGTGGGAGATGTCCCTGCCTACGGCAGGGGGGTTGGAACTCCATGATCTTCAAGGTCCTTTCCAACCTAAACCATTCTATTAATCTATGATTATGTGGGGAAGTGGCAAAAGAACCATCTTCCCTACTGCCACAGCCGAGCAAGCTGTTCAAAGTTGCTGTGGTTAAACAGTCCACAAAGATACGGCACAGAGCGTTGCCTTTTACAATTGCCTTTTAGACAAATCTTTTGGGGAACTTAGCCTTAATTCCACAAACACCTACTGAGCTGAAGAGATTGGGGCTAGAGGTTTGTTTAAATTTAATTTCAAGGCTTTTCCTTTCAAAGTCATGTATTTTACTTCACGTGTCTTTTGAAGATTTTTAATAGCGTTGGAAAGGTGACTGCTTGGCCCACTGGGCACTGGAGGGACCAGGACACAGACACACGACCCGCGACCCTCAGCACATCAGTGACACTGAAACGCACCTCTCCCCAAGCACCCCTCCAGCTCCATGTGCCAGAGGTGGTGATGTGCTGCCAGAACGGTGGCTCGGGGATGGTTTCCTCCTGAGCATGTCCTGGCTGCGTCGCTGAAGCGTGGGGGTACTGTGACCCTTCTGTAATTTTGGCTCACAAAAGGGGAGGTGGTGGGAAGGCAGAAACCCATCCGAGACTCTGTAGTGCCAGTGCAGGGATCCACCTTACCCCTCTCTGTCTGCTAATCGAGGGTGTTTTCAATTATCCAAATTGTGGGTTTTTTTTCTAGATAAGCTCTTTTTGAGCAGGTGCTGGCAATGCCATTGCGCCTGCATCCCCGGGCGTGAGCTCTGCAGCCCTTTGGCTTCTCCCTTCACATCCACGCAGAATCACTCAAAGCCCGTCTGGGTTGCAGTGGGCACCGGCTGCGGAGCAGACATCCCAGCTCTTGCTGGGTTCCAGTGCGGAAAATAAGGTTCTCTCCCCCTCCGGTGTGTTTGTTCACCCAATGCAGCATTTTAGACATTGTCTTGTCTTCCTCCGGAGCATCTCATTTTGGCTGCCACAGGACTGGGCTAGATGAAATGCTGCTCTGCTGTGATACAATATGTGCTGTGTTTCCACGGCAGAGGGGATGTTCGCGTGGTTGCTGTGAGTATGTAAACACCACTGCATGGTAGAGACTGATCCCCATGGATCTTACCTTAGGGATTTACAGGCGCTTCAGTAAACCTGACCCCTGGGCACAGTTCTCCCCTCCGAGTCGAGTCACAGCATAATGCACTGCTGTGCTTGTTGCCTGCCCCTGCCTGGTGCTGCTCTCGGTGTCAGCGTGGGGATACATGTCCCTGGCCGGGGTGATCAGCCCCCCCAGGCACTGGAGATGGAGCAGAGGGAGCGGTGCCACCCCAGCGCTGCAAAGGCTGAGAACTGCTTCATAGTCAGGACAGGGGAAGGCATCAATGAAATGAGAAATACGGCAGCAGAATAAACCAAACACTGTCTTTAGCAAAAGAAAAGCATCCCAGTGACGAGCACTGCGGTGGCAAATCAGCAGAGGTATGGCACAAGAGGCTACGGACTATCTGCATCCAAACCCTGCTCCCACGTCCTTCAGCTGAAAAAGGCTAAATCTGCGCAGGAGAGCTGAAATACCACCTGAGAAACACTTCAATTAATGTATTGACATTTTTGCCTTCGTATTTCACCTATTTTACCTATTTTTCCTCTGCATGGGAACGCAAAATGTTGTTTCCTATTTGATAGCTACTGCCTGCCACCTTAATTGCAGCTCTCGCTGGGGGTGGGTACAGAGCACTGAGTGTTGTGCACACCCAGAGATGAGGAATAACTGCACAGGAAATCACTAAAGGATATTTAGCGCTGGAAAGTAAAGTAATCTCATGCCGAGAAACAAAGGGTCTTAGTGCTGTATTTCCTGGTGCTCGGATGCTAATTATGGGGTCTTTTTGCTGGTACTATTTCTCAAAAGCACGCAGCATCCTTGCTTTTCTGTAAGTAGCTAAATTAATTTTGTTCAGATTTTTTTTTTGGGGGGGTGGGGGAGGAATTGCACCCAGGCTGAGAACCAAGCAGCCAAACAGAGACTCTAAACCAAAAAGCTGGCGAAAGAATAAGCTGTTGGACACGATCAAATAGAATGGAAAATATTACAGACCTACAAATGCGTCTCGCTGTGCACAGCTTATCAGTTCAACAGTTTTTATATTGGAGTAACTCAGAGCTAGTGAGATTACTCATGATTTTTGTAACATTTGTTGGATCAGCATCAGTGCCCAAATGGGAGGTATCTGCATGTGCGAGAACAAGGGCTCTCTAACGTCAACAAGCATCTGCTGTGGCAGGAGACCAAAATCAGCAAAGGCTAATTCATCGATGGCTGATTATTCGCATTTGTGTCCCTGTCTTGAGTCAGGGCTGCGGTGGGTTCGGCCGCTGCCTCCTCTCCCCGCGCTGCCTGTCGAGCAGCCGCTGGCATTTTGCACTGCCCTTAGGTCAGGTCCAACTCGATCAGCATCGGTTTATTATGAAATGCCCAGAGTGATTTTACTCATCGTGTCCATCTCAAAACAGTTCAAGAGAAAGTTTAAACATTATTTCTGGCTCCTTCAGCCGCTAACTCTAACAACTTTTTCATGGAAGTTTCCATGCTGCTCTGTAAAAACATGATTTTTTTCCAGTGATTTACATTGGCCTAAAAACATTGAAGTAGACTGGAAAAAAAAAAAAAGAAGAAAGGATTTCATTTGCACTTTCAAGGCATTTCTGTGTGAAGCGACCAGATACTCGTGGCCCCGTGGCACAGGCCGATAGCCGCAGCAGGGAGCTGAGCAGACTGCACTTCGGTGCAGTGTTACCCGCCAGTATAACCTCCGCCGGGGGTGATAAATACATTTCAGCACACGGGCTGTGGACATTTTCGACTAATGAAAGGTTATTGGTGTTTCCCTGTTGTCTTTTGTGCCTGGAAGGCAGCAACCAAAGCTCTCGGCACCGCTGGCCGTGCTGCTGCGCATGAGGCTGCTGCGCTTCGCTCACCAAGAACACGGTGGTAGGGTGGCGGGAGCATCATTAAACTGGAGGCTTTTAGCCAACCACTAACGACATGAAGGGAATCCGCCTCTGCTTTCCGATGTCCTTAAATTTCATAGAGATTTATACATGTCAGAAAAAATAACAGACATTGCAGGGCTGATCCAGTACCCCTTACCAACACTCCGACACCCCACCCTGTGAAATCTCCCCTGGCTGCTTTGACCCTGTGCCTGGATTTTCTCCGGCAGAGCAGCGGCAGTGGCAGCCGGGAAGGGACCTCAGGGTCCAGCTCGGTCACCCCACCGCCTCCCAGTGCCACATCTCCGCCGCTGTGGCCGGAGTGGAGCTGGCACAGCCTGGCACCCTCCAGAGCGGGTGCTGGTCCCGCGGCCTCCCTGCCACCCCGCTGTCGCGCACGAGCATCTTCCCAATGGCACAATTAGTCTAATGGAAGAGATTGACTAAGACATAGAAGTTAAGCCCAGGCTTTGAGTGGAAGGTGCTCTTTGTCTCATGAAATCTCATTCCATGGCTGCTGAGGTCTGGTTTTGTAATGGTTCTTCAAAGAGTTCCTGCTCCCCTGTTCAGCAGAGGCGGGATTCCCTGTTCCATCAAAGCAAAGGTAAGAGCAGGCTGCAAACACCAGATCCTAATTGACAGTGCATTGAAATCCTATTTGGCAGTGGATGTGTGGCCTGATGAAGTTTGGGGGGTGTGATGCTGTGCTGAGCTGAGCGAGATGTGCTCACCCACTTCGAGGAGGAGGAGGAGGAGGCCCGAGGCTGAGGGTCCTTGTTTGTGTAACAGCAGCTCCGGCGAGGATGGAGGGTCTGCAGAGAGCAGGGAGGCAGAGGGAGAGCCAGAGGGGACTGCTGAGTGGCAGGGATGGTAGGAAAGCCCCGGGTGGGAATGTCTGCGACCACGGCTGCTGTCCCTTGTGTCGGCAGAGCCGTGGCAGGAGGGGGCGGGAGGGCAGCAGCGCTTCGGCTGTGCCTGCTGGCTTTGCCAAAGGCAGTGGTGACGGCAGCCCCGCGGGACACGACACCGGGAGAGGGTGATGTCCTTCGACTGCACTTACAGCGGGTGTGGGCTGCCTGAATGGCATCCCTGCCTTCGTCTCGCTCCCTCACATCCATCTAAACCACCGCGGGCACTTCTCCCACGCGCAAGGAACGCTCTCACTGCCGCGTCCACTCCAGGAAAGATCCTGTCGGTATTTACCGCTGCTGGGCAACCGGCCTCAGCCCTGCGGGGGCAGATCCCTTCCCCGCAGCAGCTAAAGGAAAACCTGCCCTGGGAAGGGGAGCGTGCCCGACGAGGCGGGGGGATTGCTGCAGCTCCTCACCCTTCCAAAGCAGACGGCTCTCCTCCACTCCCCGACCCCCCGGCCAGCACAGCCAGGGCAGCCGGGACACGCTGCCCGCTCCGCTCCAGTGGGGGCTGGAAAAGACAGAATTTGACATTGCACGACAATTTAATTTGCCTGTTTGTCCTGCAAAGAAAAGGTGAAGTCTAATTAAAAAGAATTTTCCTAGTTTTTGGGCCTTTGAGTCCTATGCAGAGAAGGGATTCATTTATTTGTGATCGATGCGAGTGGCCTATGATCTGGATCATAATCCAAATACACAACTTGCTCCTTACTGTGACTTTGAGGATCGTATTTTTGACCTCTCAAAGAAATGTTACAGCAGTACAACAAATTTTGTTCCTTTTGAAATGGAAAAATACACATCAGGAGAACATTTCCTGGGAGGGCAACGTATGAGATGTATAATGCAGTGGTTTTGTTCTGGTTGCATGTTCAGGCATGGCAAAAATGGCATTATGAATTGTAAACACTAAAGCAGTTGTTCACATCCACAGCTGTAGATGTTGAAAGCTTGACAGCAGTCATGTGAAGCCCCTGATCAGCCTAACAGATGAAGAAAGCGAGGCGCAGGGGTGGTCCCTGTTTGAAGTCAAACGAGCTGGTTTCAGAGCTGGGAATAGACCCAAACTCTCTGGAGAGCCTCTGCCGACCAGAGCCAGCGCCGTTATCCGCCAGGGAACACGGAGCAGAGCCACAAACAACAGCAGCGATGCTTCAGCAGCAGCTGAGCGGGTGCGTGCTTCGGGCTGAGCCCACGGCGCGCCGAAGCAGCGGTGGGAAGCAGAAGGTCCCGGTGTCGGCAGCCGGGAGATGCTGACGCGGCAGCGCGCCCGTCGCTGCGCCGTCCGCAGCTCGCGCAGCAGAGCAGCGTGTTGCGCCAAGGGCTGCCCAGGAGCCCCGAGGAAGGGAGAGAGGCTGCAAAGCGCACGAGTGTCTTATAGGGCCCCAGTGTCAGCTGGAAATGCCGATCATCGATTGTAAACTGCCACTAAAGATGAATTGCAGTTTAAATTGGATTTTGTAAAAGCAGCCATAAAACATCTTGCCACGCAATGCCAGCGCCTTTACAAAGTGCCTCGTTGTGTAAAATGCCCTCGATGCTGCGTGCTTCAGACAAAGCGGTGTGTCTCATTGCTATCTGGTGATTCTGTTTGCTTGTGATGCTCTAACTTGCCCAGTTCACAGCTCCCCGAGGAAACGATGGGAACCCATAATAAAATGCCCTGGGGGTGTCAGGGGTGCCTGGGCTCTGCTTGTGCAGCTCCCTGAGCGTGAGGTGTGCAGAACAGTGATTTTTGGTCAGGTCAGTATACAGAACCAAACAGCACCAAAGATGTAGGACAGAAGTATTTCCTGACAGTCACTGCAGGGAAAATAATAAGTAGCATTCAAAAAGTTCAACTTTCCATTCTGCCCCATTACTTCAAAGCTTAATTACACCATTTAGAGGACATCAGATCGATGGCAGGAGCAGACAGCAGCGTTAGCTTACTGGGCGCAACAGCCCCTTCTCTGTCTCTGCCACACCAAATAGCTTGTTTGGTCAATACCCCTTTGCCAAGCGGGTGGTACAGGAAGAATTAAACTATTTAATCAACGGTTAGAGGCTGTAAACATTTAGTGAAAAGGCTTGTAATTTTTGGTCTAACATATTATCTCATTATAAATCTATTAATTTCAGAAGGCATTTCATCTACTGCCTGTTTAAAAACAGGAGGTCCACATTTGAGAACTGGCTCTGGAGCTGGAGGCCTTTCTGTGGTTTGTGCCTTTCATTCCACTGCCCATTGCCAAAAGGGCAAGCGTTTGCCAGAGATGCTGATAATGGAAAATGTTCCTGGCTCACTCCTGTCCAGCACAATGAACTCCTCCAAGATGAACTTCCACCGCCACGGGTCTGACTCCGCTGTGCTGCTCACTCAGTCCTGGATTTGGCTGCTTGTGCCACCGTCATGCTACAAGCCGGTGTTCTTTCCCAGGTGAAAAGCACCATGTGAGCTCATTTTCTGTTCACTAAGGACAAAGCACCTCAAATTCACAGTAATGTACATCGACCTCCAGATTTCTATTTATGTATTTACTTACTTTTTTTTTTTAACTTTGCTTTCTTTTAATTAAAAAAATTGAGCAGGGTCTTTTATACCAATGTAGGCACATTTTATTCCATGCTGGTCCTCACTACATGCTGTTCTCAGCTAAAATACTCAAACAATTAAACGGCACGCACGCTGGACGGCGAGTCCTTTCCTTACGGTGGTGGTGAGCCAGGCGCTGCCGTAAGCCCACCCGCCCACGCTCACCCATTTCACACGTGTTCTGGTCTGTGATCCGACGAGCTGCTAACGGCCAAGCGGCGCTTAGCATCGCTGCCGGACTGACAGCGCCTGGGCCGAGTGCTCCAGCCGCACCGTCTCATTGCCATGAAAAATCCTTGAAGCAGAAATGTTACGTTTCTTCAGTGCCTCCTGTCTGTGAAAAGGATACGAGAGAAAGCAATTTTGCATAATCTTGTTAGACTAATGCTATTATTTTTAATGAACCGTTTCAGATCGTGTCTTGAAGTAAGAAGGGGAAAAAGGATAAAATTTCTGCTTCTGATAGCTCTTTCTGTCTCAGAAAAGAGAACTTTGGCACAAGCACTAGACATTTGCTAGGAATTAGATGCTGACAGTGAGCATCGGAATGTCCCAGTTCTCCTGCCTGTGAAAACGGAAAAATGCTCTCTCTGTTGTAGGAACATTAAGAGGATAAATACATTGATATTAGCGCAGTACTTCAAATATTTACATCCTGGCCTTGCAAGGTGTTAGCGCGCTGTGGTCTGCACCAGATCCTGGGAAGGTCACAGAGAAGCGTTTGTACCCCTCGGGGTCGTGCGAAGGAAGAACCCAGCACTGCCGCGCTTGCGGGAGTTGTGTTCTTACCCCATCCCAGGCCAGTCCTAGCGCTGAGTACCCTGCTGTGGTATGTGCAAGAAGAGAGAGATTTAGCTTTGTAAAATAATACCACACTTCCAGAGTGAACTTTTCAGCACAGTAATTTATATGTCTCATTTAGACTGTTCTCTACAGCTTCATGCCCGAGAAGTCTGTCTGCATTTTTTTCTAATAGTCAATAGGAGTTCTTAAATGCCAATCTGGGTAATAGTGACTATTATGAGAAGATTAAGGCAGCCAAATTGAGTACACTCTAGAGAGTCTTTTGATCCCAGCTTTACGTACTTCTTTCCATATAAAACTCTAACAGCAGACCTTTTAAGACGCGCTGGTAGCGTGCTTTGAAAGGGGGGGTCTGAAATACCACCGCAGCTCTCAGCCAGAGTCCCTCTGCTCACTTCTGGCTCGGGTGCTGTATCATCAAATATCATGGGAAGTGAGCAGACGGGCAGCGAGTCCCTCTGGCGCTTGCTTCACCCTGAGCTTGCCCCTGGGAGCTTTCCCGCGGCCGCTCAGCCCGTGCCCGCTCCCCACCTGGACCCCGCTGGACAGGTTCTGCGCGTCCCGCTTCACAGGGCTGCATGAGCATTTGCTGCAGGAAGTGATGGGATTTCTTCTGCTTCTGTCATCCTGAAAGGTCTGATTTAGAGGGAAACAGACTGCAAACAGATTCCTGAAGGAAGAAAATGTGTTTAGTGCTACTAGTTACTAACCTAATAAAAGTTACAGCTAGATCACATTTTCCTTGAAGTATAAAACCAGGGTAGAAACGCCTTACTGGACATTGAAAATTCACCCCTCTACCTCCAGCAATGACTCTATTTAAACCCCCTGTGTCTGAACCCTTGTGATTCCCTAATGACAAAGCTTGTACGTCTTGATTAAAATATATACTTATATATTTGTAGCTCATAATCTCAACTGTTTAGAAAACTTTAAAAGTAGAAACAAGACAAAACATAAATTACTGATATGTTCAGGGAGTATTGTTTTTAGCTACAACTATTTATTACAAAAAGATGATGCCTGTTGATGTGCTAGCTATCACGAAAGTAATCCTTGACACTAAAGAGCAAGCTCACACTGCAGTGCTGAGCCCACGGCTTACCCAAAGGCTGCCACACGCTACACCTTTGCCGTCTTGCCGCAGGCTTTTGTCCGATGCTGTGCATTCGGTTCAGTCCAGGAAAGAACGAGTACAGCGCTTTGGAGGAGTGCTGGGTCTTAGCTACATTTCTGGGCCAAGCCTTGTCTTGGTTAACTTGTGTGGGTCTGATGGGCCGTTGGGCCTATGTGCCCTGGCACATGTTAGATCTGAAACGCTGTTATTTTGGTTGGCGTAGTGAATATTTCATTCAGATTGCTATTGAAAGGATTGCTTTGACAGGGACTTTGTATAGTCCCGTCTCAAGAGTTACTACTTCATGGTGGGATTTTTTTGTTCTAAAATTCTCAACATCAGACTAAATTTAGTCATGTAGAAATCAATAAATTACTGCCAACTTTAACATAAGGGCAGAGTTAGGTCGATGTTAAATGTTTTTGAGCAATCTTACTCATGGTATTCAGGCTCTTCTCCTCTTTAGTTGGGAATGACATGATGAGAAACTTTCCACTGCTTTAAATGTTAAGGAATCTCTGAAAATATTTAGAAACAATCAATTCAAAATGTTCTATGGTTTGGGGGTTGATTTTTATTTTTTTTTAAGTACAGTATGTTCTTTTGCAGATTTTCATCCAATCTACATGCTCGTGTCCCAGAGGCTTGTTTCCATGGTGCATTTGTATTCCTGTCACAGAGTGTGTCCAGTGACACATACATACGATAGGCAGATCTTGGTGGAGCATTTTGTTTTAAGAGCAATCTACTAAGGGCAGCTGCAGACGAGCTGTTTGTATGTCAGAGCACAGAGAAAAACAATGGTTCTGTAAGGAGCGCCGAAGCTGGAGCACCATGTGGGAACAAGCACTTTTTACATTATTAAGTTGTGCACAACCGCCTGGGAACTATGTAAAACTCCACTTAAATATTTTGTTTGTCTCAACAGTACATATGAAAATAAGTAGCTTTTGGAGATTTGCTTCGTGTCAGGCTACTCCACCTCCTGCTAAGCTTTTCCATACATTTCTCTCTGCTAACAGAACAGGGCAACAAGCTTACGGAAATGCAGGTTAGTACCTACTGGCATTTTAATTTAAGTGAATATTTCAGGGGGTTGTGAGGAGCATATATGTTCTCTGCTTTGGTGTTCTGTGTATAATAATAAGTCGTAACTTGGTAATTCAGCAAAATAAACCAGTTTAGTACTGCTACACCAAAGTCCAAAGTGCCAATAAAACAGCGGGAAGCATTCCTACAGAGAAGGGTAACTGTCCTCACTCTGCAGGAGTCCGTGGGTTTAAATTTGCTCCCTGGGACACATCGTGCTCGAGCAGGCTCCCACTGAGCAGGCGGCAGCGTTTTGCCTGACCAAATTTTCCCGGCAGTCGGGTCCAGCAGGAGGGGTGTGAGAGAGTGAGCTGCTGCGGGACAGCCCGCCGGACTGCGCCCCGTGGGGAAACCGCTCGCAAATAACCACGCTCCTTCAGCCACCACGGCTGGGGGCACCCACGGCTCTGCCGGGCAGAGCTCCAGCTGGAATGTCCTTTTCTGCTTCTGAACAAGGACGGCCCCTCCGTGGGGTGAGACCCCCAGGTGAGACGGGCCCCAGCTCTGCCCTTGCCACCCTGCTCCCGTCTCCCCAGGTCCCCCGGCACAGAGCCACCACGAAGCAGAGACCCTAACGCAGGATGCCTCTGCTAAACGCTGCCCATGAGATGGAGCAACCCGTAGCCCTGAGCTCAGCCCCTCGCTGCCTAAGAAGGTGCACGCTCTCAAACTTCTGAGTCATACGGGTTTTTTGGCATAATGGAGAGGGATTCAGGTGAAAGCACAGGTTTTCCAGTTTTTTTGATACAGTGCTTTTACCGTGGAAATAGTTCAAGTTGCTTTTTAATCAGTAGCAGCCTGTGTGAATGGTGTTCGACTATAAACTCATTGCTCTTTGCATTTCATCAGTCTACCAAAATGAAAAAAACCCCATGTTGCTGTAGTAATGAAAGCTTTGTGTCCATTCCTGCGGAGGATAAGTTAATTGCCAACCAATAAGCTCATGTCAGAAAGTGTGTGAACCTGGAACGAGATCTGCAGAATCCGTGAAGGAAGAGAAAGAATAGAAAATTGAAAAAGAACCATAACAGATTGATACATTAATTTTTCACAGCTTGCAGATAAAGCAGAAGAAATGGATTCCTTAAGGTGAAAATGGCACTAAATTGGCAATAAAATGATTCTGTAAATTCTAGCACTTTTGGCAGGTGTCAGACAGTAATCAGATCCATTCAAATATATAAATTCAGAGATTCATAACGCGTAAGGCCAGCAAAGACCATCATGATCATTTCTTCTGACCTTCTCCATCATGTGGGTCCCGGAGTACCTTTTTTATATACATATATATATGTATGAGAATTATTGAGTGCCAGTTCATGGAGCTTGACTGTATTTTATTTGATTCAAAAATCAGACTAGCATAAATCGGGAGTAAGACCGTGGAAATTACACTGCTACAAAAACTCATCTTATAGGAAAAATCAGGCATGCGTGCGCATGGTTTTCAGATAACAGCACATTTGGGTCATCAGCAGCTACAAAAGTGAAGTGCTTAAAACAAACCTGTGAAATGAAGGAGGCAAAGCGGGGCATTATTGTTCTGCAGACCAGCATATAAAATAGTTAAATATGCATTATGTGTGTGTGTAAAAACCTCTGCCACAACAAATTTAATCAACAGGAACATTTGTAAGTGCGTGCAGTGTGGGGTGTACCAGAGCATTGCAGTGGAGTACCTGCAAGGGGACCGACACAGCACACCTTCAGAGCGCACCACCTGCCACGGGCACCACGCCGGCAGCGGCGGCACAGCCTTGCTGCAGGGCTCGGTAAACGTCTGCCTTCCAAAACTGGAATGGCACCCAGACAGGGCAGCTTGCTTTGCAGTTTTCTCCTATGTGACTTTGGCAACGCGCTAAGCTCCCCCAAGCTCCCGGGCAATTATTAGACCTTCTGAACCCACATCGGCAGTACTCAGCCGTGATCATTGCTATCTGCTATTTTTTTTTTTTTGCTTTTCATCCGTAAAGCCATGTGTTTATCACCTGGGTTTTGCGATGCCCCCTCTGTGGAAATCAAAGAGCGGGATCTGGCCGTGCCCAGGACAGTGGCGATGGTGATGATGCCCATTTCCATGGCAACCCAGCACAGCCCTGTGCATGGCTGTGCAGAAGGTCGTTCCCATAGCGAAGGGCTGACGTGCACCTGTACCGAGACACGTAAACAGGAACCAGGACTGCCTGGGAGGTGGTGGAGCAGGTTAACTGCAGAAGGGGTGTTAGGTAGGGGACCTACCTGCATGGGGCTTGGAGCAACCTGGGCTGGTGGGAGGTGTCCCTGCCCAGGGCAGGGGGATGGAACTAGACGATCTTCAAGGTCCTTTACAACCCAAACCGTTCTATGATTCTATGAGTCTATGACCGTTTTTCCAAATCTCATTGACACAGTGTCTTAGATGTTTTTTTTAATGAACATCTGGAAGAGACGGGTGGGGACTCTCACACCTAGCTTATGGTATCACATCTCATTTGTCACCCGAGCAAACAACTTATATCGCCATGGTTGAGAATTGTATGGCATCCACAAGCTGTCCGTGGGAGTCCAATGAATGCGACGACCGCAGAGAAATCAGTGTCATTAATTTAGCTGCTTTGGGGATGTCTGTGTTATGAGGTAAGTTCCACAGGAGCAGTAAAAAGGGGAGAGGAAGGTACTGAAAATGCCCCGTAGATGATGCATTTGGTGCTGAAAAATTGCTTCAGTTAATATTCATCCACAGGATTTTAACATTTCCCAAGGAGGTGTTTAATTAAACGTCATTAGAAAATGAAAACTGAGCATATTCTAGCGGCGACAGGAGAAGTTCACCATTTCGAGCGGCTCCTGAGGGCTCAGTGCTGAGCTCCTGCCGTGCCGGGGGGCCGTGTCACCCCCGCCCCGCGTTCCCAAGCTGGGCAACAGCCGCTGTCACCCGCTGATGGTGACACCGCTCCTGGGTGCCACCGCCGGGGTCTGCCTCGACACCTTCGCGTCCCTCCCTCCCCCCGGGGCGCGGGGGCCGCTGCAGGCCCAGCGCTCGGCCTCACCCTGCGCAGCCGCCCGCTGGGCGGGCCCGGCGGCGGGGACCGGGGACAGAGACCGTTGTGGTTAACCAAGACGGGCCGGGGCAGAGGCCGGTAAGCGACCGGCCGCGGAGGGAGAGGGGCCCGAGGCGCCGGCCTCTCCCGGCCCCGCCGCCCGGACTACAGCTCCCGGCAGTCTCTGCGCCGCCGGAAGAGCGGCCCGTCCCGGCGCCAGGGCGCAGCGCGGGGGATTCGGACTCGCCGCCGGCCGGGGAGGGCGTGAGGCGAGAGTCGGGTCGGGCCGCGCCGCGCCGCGCCGCCATGGCCCTGGCCCTGGCGCTGCCGGTGCCCGAGCCGCCGTGGCCGCCGAGCCTGTCCTCGCTGAAGGTGCGTGAGGCGCGGCGGGGCCTGCTGCCGGCACGGCGGGAAGCGGGGAGGGAGGGCGAGATGGCGGCCGGGGTGTCGGCGGGGCGGTCGGGGAGCGTCCCGCGGGGCGGCCCGGCCTCAGGCGGAGCGGCGCCGGCACCGCAGCCCGCCCTGTCCTCCGCGGCTCTCCCCGGCGGCGGGCCCGGGGCCCGGTCCTCTCCTCCGGACCTGGTGGTGCCCCGGCGTGGGGCAGCCGCCGCTGCCGTCGGGGCTGCGGCCCAACGCCCTGACGTTGAATCCTTTTTTTTTTTTGCCTTAACCCGCGCTCTGCGAGGGCACAGAGCGAGGGGCGAGGGATGCGCTCGCCAGCGTGCCCGCCGCCTGCCCTGTCCCGCCGCCAGCCCTCCGGTGACCTGCGCTTCCCCTTGCAGGCCGTGGATGACCTGTTGCGGTGCGGGATATGCTTTGATTACTTCAGCATCGCCATGATCATCCCTCAGTGTTCCCATAACTGTAAGTATGGCGAGAGGAGCGTGGTGGCTTCCCGCAGGGAAAGTGCTGTGTGTAAATTTCTTGCTCTGGCGGGTCCCGTCCCGTCCTGCTGTGTCCTGGTTGAACTTCACGAGTCCCGAGTTCACAGAGGCAAACGCAGAACCGTTACGTCCTTTTCATTGTAAGTCTCTGCCCCTGTCCCGTGGTTAACTTATTTTATGGATGTATTTTATCCCTATTGACTTGGAGGTTGCAGTTTAAATTTGCTTGAGTTTTAATAAAAATTGCACAGGAACAGCAGCTTTAATAAAAATTGCTCAAGTAGGAGCAAAGATAAATGAGTCAATAAAGGGGCAGTGAGGTTGTTCTTCCTTCTGTCCCGTGACTTTGTGGAATTTAGAATTAACGTATGTCATGTAAGTGCACCTTGCAGTATGTGCCAGGGAGGACAGGGGTGGCTGTCATGGGAGTGGGTCTTGGCCCTGTGACACCATTTAAGCCTGACCTGTCATTCAGGTGACAGATGAAGGCAGACAGGTTGGGCTGAAGAAGGTGTACTCAAGGAAATTTCGAGTGAATGGTTTGGTCTTCATCCATCTTTCCCAGCAAGTGTGAGATGAATGAATGACCTTGTGGAGGCTTGCACCTTAGCCGAATGACAGAAAACTATTGAAAAACGTCCTCAAAAAAGAGTTTTCTCCTTTAGAGTTTCAGAGACAAGTAGTCATCTGACCATTTATTTCCTGGCATGTAGAGGAGAGGTTACTGATCCTTTATTTCCTTTGGAGAACATGTAGCTCCTCTACTCGCAGCTTAGCCAGCAAGGACGTTTGCCTCTGAGGAGCTCTTTTGGATGAAAGCTGATAAGCAGCCAGTAACTTTTCTTTGTGCAGTTACGGTTGCAGCCTTCTGACAACCCAAACACATGTCGTCTGGATTAATGCACTTAAACGCCACCTATTCCTACAATTCTTCATTTAAATATCTTTCATAACATCTCGAGGGCGGAACAAAATGCAAGTCTGTATGGCAGAGAGCATTAAGTGTTATGAGCTAAAATTTTCCGTGCTGCCCTGTCTGCCTCAGGCTGATATCTGCTGGAACGTGGTAGCAAAGCAATTTACTGAAAGTCAGATTAGGGGGAAGTACATTGCCTTTTCTCACGTTAAAATAAAAGCTTATAATTGTTTCTTTCAGAAACTATAGCACTTCCTCTTCCTTACATTAAGGAGGACATTGTAGTTTGGCAATGAAATTTAGTTTGGCTTGGCAAAACTATCACCATTGAAAACAGCATATTTATGGTGGGGTGCACTGGAAATTCTCTAGAGTAGCTGGTGTAGCCTGCCTGTGACACAGCTGGGTTCAGAGGCCCTTAACTTCAGAAACAATCTGTCTCCTTTCTTTTTTTAACAGATTACACATTTAATTCCCCCCCGCAAATTGCAGCAAGCCTGAGTTTTCTACAATAAATCAAGAATTCTTGAAATATTTTCTACTCAGTTGTCTTTATGTAATCTCTTCAGTCCACTGAGATTGTACAATTGGAGAAAAAGCCTGTCTGCCATTAATGAGCGATTATTTGCGAATAGATGAAGATTAAATATATTTGCTTGCAGATTTTTCTGTTTCTCTTTTTCTTAATGATCTATTACAGGGCTTCTAGCCATCTCTATAATCTGTTTGCACCTATAGCCACTTAAAATTCCTCCTCTGCTCATTCTTGGGAGACCAGTGGTATTCGGCAGCTCTATTGTCAGTTGTTGAACTTCCACAGTGCTTTTGGATTGTATCTTTAGTGACAGAAGAGATGTGCCATTCATGTTTCTTTCACACAATAAAAGCACCTGAAGATGGACATCTGTGTTACAGACATCTCACCAGGGGCAGAGGGAATTGTGGCCCTGAGGTTTCTGATACTTTCAGTCCAAGAGGATGAACTCTGTCCATTCAAGCTGAGGTGGTGTAAGAGGTTGTCACTGCCAGGTCTGCTTCTTGCGGGCATGGCCACTGGCTCGGGGGTGTTAAACGCGCTGCTCTCCTGAGGAGCCCAGCTAGCTGGGACCAGCCAGGGCTGGTGGCAGGTGGTGGTTGAGGGTATCTCAGCTCTGCATTCTGCTGCCTCCACCATCAGGGCGCTGCCCTCCGGCAAGGGATGGAGCTGGTGCGGGGAGCAGCTGCCGGCCCTGGTGAATCAGCAGCACGCTGAAATCGGAGCCTTTACCCCAAGCATAGCTCAGCCGGAGTGCATCCATGCAGCACGGCTCCGGGGCCAGCATAACTTGGAAAGTGGGCAGGGGAACCTGGGTCTCTTTGACTTATTCATATGAATTGGCTATAGCTGTTGGAGGGAGCTCTTTTTTTCGTCATCCAGGATTTTCCTTTCTTTAAATCTGTATTGAAATTACTACTATGCTTCCAGCTAAGCAGGTTTCAGAATTGGTTGCTCACTTAAAAAAGCAGCTAGTGGGATCAGTGTGTGGTGTGTAAATTGTGGCATTACTGACTTTTCTTGTGCCAAGCTTGTTTTATTCCTCTTTCTTCTCACAACTTTGCTACTTCCAGTTTAAACTAAATGGAGATTGCTATTTGCTGGCAGTGATTTTTATGCTTTTGCTCTGTCATTGTCCTCAAGCATCCAGTGCTGGTTCTCAGCTTAAATTCATCCTTTGGGATTCTCTTCCTTTCTCTATACTGAAAGACAGTGCTGTGGCTGAGTCTTGCAACTATTTTGGTAGATGCAGTTTTACAGACGGGTATGATCTGTTGGTGCAGATGGAAGCGAACTTTGTGGCACCGTTTAATTCTTGGTGTATGTGCCATCTATAGTAGACAGAGACTGATTTTGTTACCCCAGGAAAGGCAGGCTGAGACCTGGGCCGTGGTGGGGCTATTTCTCCCATGGGAAGAGGAGGTAAGTGGGAGAGAAGGGACTGCGGACAGAGAATTGTGAGGCCATTGTCTTCTCTGCACGAGCCCAGAGCCAGCCCTATGCACAAATGTTAAGGCTAAAAGCTTATGTGATTTATTATCCTTGAACATGCTTCAGCTACCCTGGCTATGAGCAGCGATGGCTGCAAACATAGGTCAGTCCCATTGCTTACTGAAGGTGACTGGTTGTCGGATGTTGGCAGGCTAGGTCTATCAGTTGATTCATATTCATTCAGTTAAAATGTATTACTTTTTTTTTAATGGATTCCTCCCCCCATATCACATCTTACTGTATAATTTTTAAGTATTTAGATGGATTTGCAGTTTTAAATGTTGAATTAGTGCATTAATGCTCCTGCTGCTTTTCAGACTCCTTCACAGAGGGTCTTTGAAATGTATCTGGTTGGGTACCTGTTGCCAAGTGTGTTAAGTGCTGAGACTCTGACCACTAATGATGTAGTAAATGAATGGCTGTTTTGCTGGAGAGTGATGAAACTTCTCATATCTTGAAGTGGTTATGAAAGCTCATAGATAAGTAGAGAAAGTAGAATAATTTCAGGAATTTACTGCGACAAAATGAAGCTTATGGCATATTTCATCGAAGAGTCTATTGAAGCATCCTGAAAGGGAGCCTACGGGAAGGCTGGAGAGGGACTCTTTACCAGGGAGTGGAGCGATAGGACAAGGGGGAACGGTTTTACACTGAAAGAGGGGAGATTGAGATGAGATATCGGGAAGAAATTGTTGACTGTGAGGGTGGTGAGCCCCTGGTGCAGGTTGCCCAGAGAAGCTGTGGCTGCCCCATCCCTGGAGGTGTTCAAGGCCAGGTTGGACGGGGCTTGGAGCAACCTGGTCTGGTGGGAGGTGTCCCTGCCCAGGGCAGGGGGGTGGCACTGGATGATCTTTAAGGTCCCTTACAACTCTAACCATTCTACGATAATACGACTTGCTTTTCCTGGAAAACATTTAAGCCGTCTCTCAGTTAGCATTCCTGTGCTGTTTCCCATCCTTTTTAGCCTTTTGCCTCAACAACAGGTTGGTATTGTTTTGGAATGGGAAGAAACACTTGGGGAAAAGAGGGGTAGAGAGTTTGTCTGGGGCTATGCAGGGAGACGAAAGTGATCCAACATCGGTCATGTCAAAAGAAAGAAAAAAGAGGAGTGCTGGGGGAGTGAGCAGGGTAAAGACACTGCTTTTAGTGGTGGCAGCAGACTGACGTTTTCTTGTCTTGTGTTAAAGAAACAAAAGTAAACATCTGCTTTTGACAGAGGGACTGAGATTAAATGTTGAAAGATGCTTGCCTAAAATACAGATTTTTTTTTTTTTTTTGCTACAACGGTAGTCTGAATTCTATGGTAAAATTATGTATTTTCAATATTGGTGTACTGTGCAATAGTTTGCATATATTGTACAAAAAGAAAATATACTGGTAAGGATGTTGAACTGCATTTGGAACAACACTTGTTTAAAAATTATGTATTTCATTTTTCCAGATTGTTCCCTTTGTATACGCAAGTTTTTGTCCTACAAAACTCAGTGTCCAACATGCTGTGTGGTAAGTGATTTTCTTTTCCTCAGCTTGTTTTTTGTTTATTTTTTGGGAAATCTCAGGACCTTTTCCCTTTGGACTCTGCGAAATAATGAATTCTAGTCATATATTATCACCGTTCCTTTTGGTGAGCAGCTCTTTGGGCGAAGTGTGGTGCTCTTACAACCTGAATTCTCCTGTTTCAGAGCTCCTCTTCTGGTGGCATAGGCAGAAGTAGATGGAGTATCAAACCTGCAGTTTGGCTCAGAGCTGTGCATACAGTCTGTCGTGAAACATTTAACATTGCCTCCTAATTTGTCAAAACACACCGTCATTTAAAACATGAGTGCTGAAACTTAAGCACTTAAATTTTCCGTGATTGAGTGGCCTCACTTCATCTTTCAAGGAGTCTTTAGAAGTGTCCACAGACCACCTAGACCTAAAACTGACTGACTGCACTGGGTAGCTTTTTTGGGGTGAGAGGACTGTTACGCACCAGGGAGAGGAGGCGTTTGCCATGAGAATTAGGTGAAATGTGAAAAGCACTAGAGGCAGGTTTGGCCTGCTCTGCAGGTGGGTGATTATTATGATCTGACTCAAAGACCTTTTTTGATTAAAGAACACAGAATGCAATTTATTCTAGGCCTTAATCTAACTTTTCATCCTAAGCCTATTGGGCTTTATTGAACTCCTAAAAATGGTAGACTGCCTAAAAACAATGAATGGTGCTTCAGGAATATTGGCAAAATGGAAGTAATATTCTTCAGTGTTTCTAAAGCAGGAACCAGACTACACTTTTCAGGACTGGAAAACAGATCTATTTGTAGCTTTGCCAGTTTTTAAACATTCAAACTAGTGCAGACTACTTGATGGAGTACGTTTTACTACTGCCTTCTTAAAAATCACAGGTATCGATATGAGGAGGACTAATAAAAGTTTTGTAAAAAAAAAAAAAGAACAGAGAGAGACAGCCAGAGAGATAAAAATCAGAAATTGTTTAAAAAGAATGAATCGAATGCACAAAGCTGTCTCATAATTCATATTTTCATTCCATAATTGGAAGATTAACACTTCCTTTCATCCGTTTTCATGCCTTGTTGCCTCAGGTTCTTATCACATTCATGGGATCCTTGGTTTGGTTTTCAAAATCATTAGAACTGGGCTACAATAAAGCATTGATGGAGACTGGATACACTGGATTTGGTTGCTTTAGCTTTATGCTTCTTTTTTATCTATTACCTATCATTTTCCAGACTTACAGTTCTTAGGCCGTTGTTTTAGTTTGAGATATTTTTCAGGAAAAAATGTTTACAATTTATGCATCTTCATTCACATAGCAATTTAGCTGGCGGTAGTTGAGGCATTGATCCAAGAAACAAATTATTGACCACTTGAACATTTTCTGGGTACTTGTTTTCACTGCATTTGAATATTTGTTGTGTGGGTTTTTTTTCCTCTTTTCTTTCTTTCTTTTTTTAATAGGCAGTCTCAGAATCTGACCTGAAAAATAACCGGACATTAGATGAACTCGTAAAGAGCTTTAATTCTGCAAGGTATATTGTAATTTTATGAATACTCTCTCTAGTTTGGCAGCTGGAAAGGCAGGTGTGACTTACTTTGTGCGAGCAGGCTAGGAGCCCTTACAGAGGAGCAGTGTGAGGACCGAGTGAAAAAAATTGCATTGTCACAGAAAAGTTGTCAAAGACTAATGTTTACACTTTTGGAAAAATGCTACAGTTTTCTGGCTGGAGGGTACTGCCCACTCAGGTGATGTGTGGAGGTTGTGTAAGCTTATTTTGGTTTTACTTCTGGTTAGCTGCTGTGCAAGTTAGTCTCTTCCAACACACAGTAAGTCAAGCAAGATGCGTCAGGATTCTACGGGGAAAATAATGGTAACAAAGATTTTCTTCTAAGATCCTTCCTATGTATGCAGGGGAAATTCTGAACAGAAAGATTTTGTCCAGTGGAAATGGCTAACTTGCTAGAGAATTCTCTTGGGGAAGTCATTAGATGGGAAAAATGTAGGTATTGAGGGACCACAAATGTGAGTTTTCCTGGATAAAAGAAGTAATGAAGTATTTTGCTTTCACCTGGATTTCTTATCTACTTTTTGGTTAGTTTTTAATTCATTTTTGATCTGTTCATCCCTTTGAAAGACGGGAACAACAGAATAAGCATGACTTGGTAAATGCTTGCCACAGTAGATATATGAGATTTCTTCTATTAGCTCTGTTTTCTTTGGAGTAGAAGCAGCTTGGTGATTTCCTAAGTATTTTGTAGGTATTCCTATGTCTATGGGAGACAAATACACTATCATCTTTTTCTCTGAAATTAACTTGGAGCTTGAAGTCAGTGAGATTCTTGGCTTCATAAGTGGTAGGAACCATAGTTCAGTTTATAGCTTTGTTTCTTGAGAGAGTTTCTCTGTGATGAAGGTCTAATCTTCTGTATGACCACTATTAGATTGAATTGATTTTATTTGAAGAATTGAAATTCTACAGTTCCATTATTTTAGCTTGAACTCTGTCTGTGGTGTTTCCTAGTGATAAATGGATTACTATTTTTTGGTAATGTCTAATTTTGCAGGGAACAAGTAGTGCTGACTTGGATCCATTATGATATTGAATCTTAAACGTTAATTTTTTTTGACTGCTTTAATGGATCAGTATAAATCTTACCAGTCAGAGTAGTTTAATAATCTTTCCTTTTGTGATTTGGAGTTCAATCAATTTCTCAGCATACAGTTAGATCAATAAGACAGAAGCTGTAGTGTCCTGTTCTGCACCGGGTGGGGGGTGAGGTGGGAGAGCGGCAGTGCAGGGTTCCCTCTGGCTCTGGGTAAGCCAGGCCTGGCACAAGGGGTGTGCTGAGATAGCTGCTGGAATGAGACAGACTCGTAAGAGGAACATGGATAGCGAGTAAATCTCGCGTCACTTCAGATGCTGGGCACCCCGCGTTCGTGCCTCAGCCTGGGACTGCGTTGACGCTGCAGGTGGGCCTGAGTTCGAGGGGAACGCTCCTTGCCTGGAGAGTCTTACGTGACGTGAGTATCAGTAAATCATAGGAGCACTGTGGATTTCTGCCCCGGCGATGTTGGTACGGGACAAATCTTCTGTCTTCCCCCCTCCTTCCCCAGGTTTTTTGGCCCTCCCCAAAATGAATCCAAAGCCCGGGGGTTGATTTTTGAAACGTGCTGAGCTCTTCAAGTCCATCCTGCCCTGGCTTTGAGCCTCGGGTAGTTTAGCGTTTATGAAAATTAGGCCTTAAATCTTTCTAGTATTTCACAAAATGCAAACACATTTCTTAAGTCAGGCCTGTAGGGAAAGAAAATGTTAATGTTGGTAGTACTTAGCAAAGTAAAAGCTGTGCTCCAAGGTCAGTGTGTGCACGGAATGGAAATCGTTCTAAATAGAGCTGAGTGCTGATCCATTTAGCTCAGCGTTCAGCTTGTGCACAAGTGTTTGCAGAGTTAGAGCCTTCGTGGTCATTCGTGCTCGGTGAGTGCTGTCTTGGGAATCCCGCTTCCTCCCGGTAGAAGTGGTGGACTCTGACGTTTCCCAGTAAAAGTGAAGATGTTGTGTCGTTCGTTGTGGGCCATTAATGTTATATTCTCTGTGAAAGGGTGGAGGAGCAGTTCTGAACAGGCTTCAGTAGGTCTGAATTCACACTGCCCTGCCCTTGTGTTCAGGCGCACCCGAAGATGCAGAGCAGTTGCAGGAGTTATGGGATGCATTGCTCTGATCGATGGGGCCCGGAGGCTCCTGGCAGGGTGAGAACAACCTTTGCTCGGCGTCCTCTCTGCTGCTTGTGCTGTGCTGTGCCGGCAGAATTCATCACTTGGACCAGGTCAAGAGAGCAGGACAGGGAGCGCTATTTGTGCCACCTTTCCTTTATGAACAGTATTTTTTATCAGTTGCAATGAGGCCAGTGTCTTCAAAAACAACAAGTGTAAAGTTTTGGGTTTGTTTTGAAATTAATTTAATTATCCTCTAATAAAGAGATTTCATTTTCATGAAAATTGACAGTTTCTGCATCACCTAGTTAGAAAACTTAGCAACAGAAATTAAAATTATACTTGCATAAGTAGAAAACTAGTCCTTGCTGAAAATGATCTGTGGTTTTTTCATACATAGGAAAGAAAAATGTGTTTTTACTTTCAAGTTTATATCTTAGTTTCCTAATCAGGGTTACTTGACAGCTAGTGAGTCAGAGGAATAAACACATCCAGTTTGAGTGCTTGAGAGAGCAGGTACTGTCATTTCTAATACACTGATTAAACTTCTAGGAGGACTGCAGAAGGTATTTCAAGGAGAGAAATTGTCCCTTAGTACAGTTAGGATTGTCCTATGTGAGCTGTTCCTAGGAAGATTCACAACCCCGTCTCTTCCCCGGAATTTATTTCTGTGGCAGCACTAGATTCCCACCTACTTTCTCTGCTTTATAGCTGCTTCGGCAAGGGAGAAGTAAACAGACCATAAAACGGGAACCAGGATCTCAGTGGAGGACGCTGAAATTTTTTTTGTGGGTCTTGCAGATCTGAAGAGAAAAAAATTTTGCAAGATGTTTATACTGTCATTAAAGCATGCCTGGCAGAGAGAGCATGCTGCGTGCAGAGCATGAGGGTGACTGTCCGTTTTTAGTTAAACTAAAACAAGCACAACTCCCTGTCCTAACCCAAGCCAGCAATCAAAGAGGAGAGGTCTCAGAGGAGGATTTGGGTAGCGGTTGTCACAGTGCATGTTGGGACTTGCTAACATCTTGTTGATTCATCTTTCAGCCTTTAAAGGTGCTGCTTGTGCCCTTGAACTGAGGGTTGCAGCTGTGATGCATTTACTGCTTTTGTGCCAGGAAGGTAAAAATTGTATCTGCTAAAACCTTTCAGAACTGATAGTGGTCTGTGTTAAATTCTTAACAGTATAATAGATAATGCTGAAAACTGCTTGCAAAATGCAGAACTTCTTGAAAATTGTGAGGTTTATCAGTAGAATCAGGTTCTAGGTGAGCTGGACAGCCTGGTGATGGATGGTAGGGGGTGGACTTCTCCATCAACTGCATGCTTTCTCTTGTCTCTGCTCTCTCTGGATGACAGGTGAATCTTTCAGGGTAGTCATGATTGTCCAGATACTCCAATAACAACTGTCAGAATTCCTGTGAATAATGAGAAATTTGAGTAGTTCACTCTGGTGTTGAGGGAGGGGAGTGGCAGTTGATAAAGGTACTATCGGAGAGCCCAGGGCTCTGTGAGGAGTGCCCGCAGTGCTCCGGCTCTTCCACCCCTGGGGGTGCCTGGGTTTGGGGTGCGGTTGGTGGGGTGCCGGTCCGGCAGGGCCACTAGATGTCATCACACAGCCAGTGAAGCTGCTCAGCGGGTCCAAAATACCACGTTCTGGGAAAAGCTAGTCTGGGACTTTTCTCTCCTCTTTTGAATTTAGTACTAGCATTTTCTGTATTTTCCCACCAAAAAAAAAAAAAAAAGGCATACAGAAATTTCATGTGTGTTCTGGAAACAAGTTTTAATATTCTCATCCTAGTGTTCTTTCCATTGATTCTGTGCCAAGAGCGGTTCCCTTCGGAAAGTCTATTCATAAGCCTTTATCCTTCAATATGAGGAAAAACTTTGTATGATTATTTGTAGACCAATAGTGTAATTAAAGCAACCTTTATTATCAACTTATTCTTAGGATAGGTTTGGGGTTTTGGATTGCTTTTCCAGTTTCTCTCTCTCTCTTTTTGTTTCATACCAGACCATATTTTATTGAGACAGCTCTTATTGCAGAATCTGAAATTTCTGTTCAGATGATTTCTCTATTCTGGCTGCCTTCATGCAAATATGAACAAGCTGTATTTGAAGTAATATAGTCTTTTATTTGGGTAGCCTGTCTTGTTAGCTCTAGAGCAATTCTCCCGAGTCCAGATGACTATCCTTTTGTATAGGACACATTGCAAAAATGCCGAGCTTTGCACTCTGAGCCTTTTGCTGTGTGGCTGCCGCTGGCTGCTGCTGGCCAAGGAGCTGCCTGCCTCCCTCCAGCTCTACCTTCAGCCTTCATCCGAATGGCTCAGCTGCCCCTTGCTTGGGTTTGCAGTCCGTCTTGGGTCCTGGCACACCTCCAAACATGCGCTCTGGCCCGGTAGCCTTCTGCAGGACAAATGGGACTACTGAAGCCTCTGCTTCAGAGAATTTGAGGTACTAAAAGCTGTACTACTGTGATACTTTCTGAGCAAGAAATGTTGAGAAAAAGATACACATATCAGTCTTAAGTCTGGTGAAAAGATAAACTGATGTGAAGTTTGAGTTTTAGGAGTGTTGTCAGCTAGTGTGAACGCATTGGGAAATACATCTTAGCTGGTGAATACATGTTGTGGAAAAATAAACAGACGTAATTGGTTGTTACAAATAGTAAAATGTGTTACTTTGACAAGAGGAGGAGCTCTCAAAAGCAATAGAAAATACACTGAAAAGATGAGGGAGATCAGTTGTGTTCTCTAGACGAAGACAATAAATATAGCCAACTGGCTATATTCAGATATTTTTGCCTTTTGGGGCTGTATCGTTCTTTATTTTATGGGAAAACTAAACTATGATATGATGCCAGATGATTGCATTTATGGATCTGTTTTATGTTTTCTGAGCCATGCAGAATTTAGCTTGCTGCATCATAGGATGCTGGGCTTTTGAGTAAAAATGGTTGCTTAACAGCCAAAAGAATAATGTGATAAGACTGTGTGTTGACTTTGATTAGCTACTTTAACGGTAGGCTGCCTGTATGAAAACCCGGGGGATCCTGAAGAAATAGACATTTTTTTACATAACCAAAAGATACATTCCTTGTTCAAAAAGGGATTTTAAAAAGTATATCTTTGGTCGAACACCCAGCTGCATCCTTTTGAGCATTACACTTTGCCTAAGCGTATTAGGAATAAAAGGCAATCAATTAGATTGCTTTTGAACCTGATTGTAGAATATAACCATCTGTGATGTGACAAGTCTTCTGAGGCTATAGTTTGTTACCTTTAACTTGAAGAATACTGTGCCTTTATCTGCACTAAAATGTGGTACTTGGCCATTAGCAGCAATAATTGGCAGTGTTGAGTAGATCACGCTGTCGGACCTTTCTGATGCTTCTGGATGGAATATACCCCTTGTAAACAGCAGATGTGAGGCAGGAGCAGGGCTGCATGAAGGCACTCTGTTTATGTTCCCATTAACTAGCTCCCGAGTTCCCCGTGAAGCTGATCCCATGCCAACAGTAGCTAGACCACTCTGTGTCTGTGTCAGCTGGGGAATTAACCTCCGGAAAAACTTCCAGTCCATATCTAGGCATAAGCAGACAGAAAAACATAGTTTTGCTGCCACACTTAATTGCACTTGTTTGCACTGCAGAAAGTTAGTGTCTGGGGACAGATGTGAATTGCCACTGACAGACGTGGTCATTACATCCAGTAATCCAGGAAGCTGAAACTCCAAATGGGGCTTCTGAATTTGGCTTGAATAGAACCACTGCAGACTGTTCGGCATGCTGAGCTGGGTGCTCTGGTTGTTCACCAGGAACACCTAACTTAAACCTAACTTAATTGTGGGGTCACCTGGTGACTTATCTATCTTTTAAAAAGTAAGTTGATGCATATAGATAATTAGTTGTTCTTCTCAGACATGAAAAATCTTTATTTTAAGAGACTGCAAAGTTTTCTGAGTACTTACCCAATGCTAAACTGTCTTCAGCGCAGCACGGATGGGGGAGGTGGAGGCACAGGGGCACGTGAGGTATACCATGACTTTTGGTGTAGGGGCTCTTAGAGTCCTCAGCGTCCTCAAAAGCTGTCCCTGTTCCCATCCCTCCCTCTTGTGTTATCCTGCTCTAAAGAGAAGTGAAGGGAAGGTCCTCCTGACCACACTTAGCAAGTGGGGACATAGTATCTCTGAGGGGTGAACTCCTCTCCTCCAGTTGTTGTTAGAGAGATACTTCTTTTCCAGTAAGATTTTCCATTTTTTGTAAGCCATCCCAGTTCATCAGAGCTTGTAAATGGTAACTTTTTTTTTCTGCAGTTGCCTTTTTTTTTTGGGTAGGACTTCTGAGGATGCAGCAGGCTGGGGCTTGGCAGGTGGTGGCTGTGAGAATGGCAGCAAGCGAGGGAGAAAGCTAACGAATGCCTGGGCAGCCGTGCAGGCTTCGTGCTCTTGGAGAGCTCGACAAGAGAACGGTGTGCAGGTTGCCCAGGGACGATGGAGCAGTGAATTAAAGGCGAATAAGTTGATGACTGCATGTGTACTTCTGCTGGCTGGTTTCGGGTGGATGTTATGGACTTTGTTGTGACCCTCAGGATGTGGAGGACTCTTGTCAAAGTAGCAGTGGGTAGGAGTGGGATGTGTGGTTTGTCCGTCGTTGATGTTAGTTGGGAAAGCCTTCCCTCCACCTGTGATGATACGGGAGTGAAAGAGAACCACAAGGTATGCGGGCAGGCTAGCCACCTGCATTGCTATGCGGTCTCCCTGCCAAGAATGCAGTTTCTGGCTTGATTTATCTTAGATCGATCTGTATAAAATACGTGGTAAAGTAAACAGGATTCTGCAAAAAAACCCTGGGGCGGGGGTAGGAATAAAACAGGTCTTTAAGACCTTAAGCCATTGCCTGAGTAGAACAACTGTGACTTTATAATTCTTCGTATTGGCTCAAAGCTAAAAGTACTAGTGAGACAGACAGGAGAATAAGCCTTCTGCTGCTACCGTGTTCCTACCAATAAAATACAAGTTCATTTCTTTGAAGAGAGACTTCTGTTTAACTTGTGTCTTGACACTTGCTGTCCCTGAGGATGGTAGGGAGTACATTGGGGGGTAACGCACGCATAGATGGGTGGTAAGCGTTCTGGTGGAGACTTGAGTGGGCTGTTCTTCAGGGTGGTTATGTTTTCCCCTTATTTTATATGAGAAAAGAATGGAGGGTTTGTGCGCTTTGGCTGATCATTGACGAAATGTGACCGAAATAGTTCGGGTTACCTGACAGTAAATTTCAGGAGCTGAGTAGCATGCAGTTATCTCGTGGTGGGGCTCTGTTCAGCTGGGTGGGCAGTGAGCAGCTGTGCTAAGGAGACCCACAGTAAGGAGGGATGGAAGGAATATACACGGCAACGCTTTTTGCTAAGCTCTTTGGTTTCGGGAGCCTCTGTCACAGCTATACAACACAGTGCTTGAAGTACTCTGACTTGAAAGTGGTCATCTGCCATCTTCAAGTAGGTTGGAAAACTTTTTGTTCTTTACTGTGTTCCATGTGATGTTCTGAGAGGCATTTTATTACATTTACAAAATGTAATTTTTTTTTTTTAAGATAGTTCTTAGATTGCGTAGAGCGTGGTGAGGCTCAGCTGGCGTGCTCCTGCTCCCGGTTGTGGTGGGCTGGGCAATTCCCAAGGGCTGCCTGCAAGCAAGGGGGAGAGGGAGGAAGGAATGGAGGAAAAGCTCCATCTGGTTTTGTTCGGATTTCTTCTCAAAGAAAAAGCTAATACTGTGCAATGTACCTGACCGCATGTTGTCTTCTGGATGCTTCTAGACAACAGCTGTTCCAGTTGGTCTTGGATACTCCACTGACTTCATCTCCATTGGCCTGTAGCAAGCATTCAGCTGGCAAAAGCCATGTTAGGAGTCCTGTTTCTTGGCCAGTTTTAAAAGAAGAGGTGCCAGTGATTGACAGTTTCATGAGAAAGGAAAAAGTTTGCACCTCGACAACGGCAGACGGCCTGGCAGAAACAGATCAGAAGATTTTCAAAACTGAGGAACACCATAACCTTTCCAGCAGTTCTGCAGAGGTTGATGGTAAAGACAATGGAGTGAGATCACAGGAGAGTCCCGAGTGCACCCAAAGTCAGGAAAAGCCTTCTACGTCTATGGTAAAAGTAGTCAATAAAGGTGAGGTGCTTAATTTTTGGTTTTATCCTGTTCTCTTCCCCAAGTCTGTGGTTGTGGTTGGCTGTATGCATTACAGTACCTTCAGTACATGGCACACATCTCATTTCTCTGCATCGCTCTGATCTGCATTGGCATGCTCAGATGCTTCCCATTTAACTGGACTATGCTTCATTCAGATTACTGCCTATGTGGGACGCTCTGCTACGAGCGTGTTCTTGATGAGGAAGCTTGGGCTGATGCCAAGTAATTAAATGGAGTTCAACGCTTACAGATTCCTTTGCTTTGAGTAACAACTCTGAAAAACAATAGTTGCACAACAGGCTTACTCAGTAAAAAATGAAGTCATTTTCTCTTCTCCTTCCCCTTAATGACTAGACAGACAACATCGACATTCATACTGCTCTCCTATCCTTAAGTAACCAGAAGCAAGGTATTTTATAATGTGTTTGTTATTTGAGGGGTGCACCCACAATCAAAATTATCATGGTTTCAGTTTTGTTAATATTCCTATTCATACACTCTCCAGAAGAAAGTAATCTGCTTTATTCTTCTGTAATTCTGCAGTGTTAAGATTAATTTATTTTGAAGCATGAAAATGCCCATTTGTACTGATCAACTACAATAAAATGACGGAATCCTCTTAGTTTTGACATGGTGACAGCCATCCTATTGACCTAATTAAGAGCCTAAATTAAAATAAAAGACCATGTAGGAGTACAACACTGATTCTTATTAGTTCGTATTTCTGTTCTTTTGTTTAACAATTTATTCAGTTGGAACTCTGAATTTCATATTTATTCATTAGCTGGGTAAATACTGCTTAAAGATGTAATACAGCCAGAAAAGTAGCCATATGAAAATGGCATCAACTCAGCCAGAAGTTACGTTTCCTAGTTTTATGCATCAGACTTGCTTGTGTTAGTAATTTAAAACTCATATGAAATTTTACCACTCATTTATTCTTGAGCAATTGAAATTTTCACTTGCTTGCCATTTTATGACCTTATTAAATCCTCGAGCATGCATTACATTGAAATTATTTCCACAGATGCAAAAAGTAGTTGGTCAAACAATATAAATGAGAGACTTGAAATGAGGCAGTGCAGAAGTGGTTTTAGTGAGTATTATTTGTTCCTGTGTTAAGAATTGAGATGTTAACTTCAAATACAATAATAGACTGCTCAGAACTATTGTGTTATGTTACTGTACCAACATTTTTTTTTTTAACCTTTGACTGGAATATGATGTCATGGGAGTCAGGAATTGCAAAGCAGTGTTACCAGATAACTCTCAATTCCCACAACATTTCACAGCGTTTTTCATAGGTTGTTTTGTCTTTTAAATCAAAACCAACTTCCTTCATACTAATACAGGGGATGTCAGTTAAAGAATCTCTTTCTCATACTGTTCGTTTAAAGTTAGCCTTTTGTTTTTGACATAATGTGATTGCTAAAGACAAATACTTTAAGTCTGTGGGTTTTTGACTGTCTTTACAGGTAATGTTTATACGCGCTTCTTGAAAATATGAGCCAAGAAGAATTCTGAGTTGGGTGGGACCATGCTATGGGGCAGTTTTGAGCCTCTGAGCCCAAGTCACAAAATCTAGTTATCTGCACTAAGAAATGAGTAGGAGGCATGCTTGGATGGTAGAATTCCTGTGAGGCTGAGTTAGCTCATGTATTGACAGTCCTGTTGAGAGCCATAGACTGGGAACATTATGTTAACATGAATAAAGTTTGTGCTGTACTGTTTTGGCGAAATGAAGCAGCTTCCTTTATTTAGGAGTGAAATACTGCAAAAGTGAAAGACATTAGCATGGAAATATGCTCATGTTTATATTAGCCCTTAGGTTTCCGTGTAGTATGTATGTTATTCCAGATTTTTATTAGAGATTTCATTCCGTCTGACTGCAGGGAAGATGAGAGCCATTCCAACGTTACATAGAGAGGGAAATGAGTGTTCTGGAATGAAAATGAGAGCAAAAAATGAAGATTCTGGATAGACATGCCAGATCTTTAAAAAAAAAAAAAAAAAAAAAAAAATTAGAAATTTTTTTTTCTCCTTTTCTTCAATCAAAAAAAAAATTTTTATTATATTACTTTTTTTT